>JAJAGP010000325.1:120000-451165 GCA_025084515.1 Ancistrus triradiatus
ATAGCCAAAAGGGTCGGACGTAACAGCAAAAGTAACTGTTGGAACATTCATCCAAGTCAAAAAAACCAAACTAAAAACAATATCAATAATTACCAATAATAACAAATAAACCAACAATAATAACAAAGAAAGACTTTCCCATTTTAAGGACATGCCAACATTGTATTCTAGTAAATAGGACTGAAAGACTGGATAGCCAATGGTGTCATAAACCATGGGACCTGAATTTACTACATAGAACCTAGCTCTGAGTGCTGGAACATTTACCTGATGGTTTAATAAAATGTAAAACCAATGATGATAATGATAATAATAAATAAATAATGGCATCCTAGTAATCAGCCAAAAGTGTCAGAACTAACAGTGATAAAATTTAGAGCATTCATACAAATAAAAAAAAAATACATAAAATAATAGTACAATAGTAAAACTGCACTCATAGGACTGAATGACTGGATTAGGGCTGCAACAACGAATCGATAAAATTGATAAAAATCGATTATTAAAAGTGTCGACAACGAATTTCATTATCGATTCGTTGTGTCACATGACTTGTGTCCCCCGCCTTATCATATCCACTTACGTTACCTGCTGCACTTCACGCTGGAAAAAACAATACGAGCGATTGAAAAGTGACCTGACCGGTGCTGATACAGCCCTCGAAACGAAACGAAAACATCAGTGATGGGAATTTCGGCTCTTTTCAGATTCTTTTGGCTCGGCTCACTGAAAAGAGCCGACTCTTTCGGATCCCAAGTGGCTCTTTAGATTTTTTTGTAGCTTAATTGATTACCAAATTATGTGTAAAATGAATTACCAATGTAAAAACACATAATATCCAATGTTTGTTATTATTAATATGGTTTTTATTTATATACTCAATGGAACACAGTAAAATAAAATACAAAACCGAAGCCCCATCTCAATTACAGGTCCAATCTGGTCTCAGGTCTCTGACTATGTGTATTATTTGTACATTTGTAACTATATACAGGGAAACAAGACATCATCAACCAAACATCACTCAACAAAATCTAAATAAAAATGTGCAAAAAAAGAAAAAGCAACATCCAGGTTACAGTTTTTAATGAAGATTGGCATAAAAAAACCCTAAGGATCTCATCTTTGAGGGGTTGATCCTGCTCCTCCTTTCTGTTATGATCTGACCTGATAATATATTAGATTAAGTAGATTAGATTCAACTTTATTGTCATCTTTCTTGTCGTTACACGTACAAGTACAACGCAACGACATGTAGTTTAGCATGTAACCAGAAGTGCAATAAGCAGCAATGTGTCGGAATGTACAATAAATTAAAAAAATATATAAACCGGCTCACAATCAGGAACCGGCTCCTGTCGTTCATCTCAAAGAGCCGATCGGTCGCGACCGACACATGACTAGAAAACATGTTGCAGTCACCGATGAGGATGATCGGAGCTCAGCAACAGCGTAAGTCACCACAATATCCCGAGTTTGTTCCGTTTTGAAGTGAGGAAATGTAACGGCGCCCTCACACTATGCGAACCGGAATAGCACGGTGATGCTGGTTAGCTGGATAATGACAGTGATGGAGCTGAGAGACAGATATCCTATATTGGCCAGGCTAGCCAAGTCCTATTTTAAATGCATTCCTGCTACTTCAAACACTGTCTGAGCGTTTATTTTCTGCGGCAGGAAATATAGTCTCTAAAAAGAGAGCCAGCTTTAGCCGAGGAGCATGTTGACATGATAACATTTTTGGCTTGCAATGCAAAGTTCCTAAAGAAGAGCGTGAATGAGTTTGTATGTAGTGTTTAATTTATTAATAAATTAAATTTATTATTATTATTCATTTATTGTAAGCACTTATTTGCTCTGTTATTTAATGTTATATTTCTGAATAAAGACATGGAAAGGTTTTTTTTTTTTAACCTGATTCATCGAATAATCGAAAAAATAATCGACTGATTAATCGATTATTAAAATAATCGTTCGTTGCAGCCCTAGCCTGGATAGCCAAGTGTCAGAAACCAGACTTGAATTTACCACATAGGGCATGGTTCCACACACTGGAAATTATATTGGTTAAAAACAAAACAAAATACTTTCAATTAGTGAAACTGAGTCCTAGTACAAAGGACTTTGGAAAGCCAAAAGCATCAGAAGTAACAGCGCTTAAATTTAGAGCAAGAACTCTAATATATAGAGTGCTGGATCATTCATACAAATAAAAACTAACAACAATAGTAAGAGTAGGTTAATAAAGATTTTTTCATTTTAAAGATGTTCCACAATTGTATGTTAGTAAGGAGGACTGCGTGTTAAAGCCAAGTGTCTCTGGTGTCAGAGACGGGATCTGGATTCACTACATAGTTCCAAGTGATAGGGCTTAAATTTAGAAGTCAGGACATTGGCTCCACATGCTGGTTAAATAAAAAAAAATAATAATAATAATAATAAAAATAAAAAAAGTGCATAGTGTGGTATACAATTTAAGAAGGCACGAAGCATTACAGTGGGTACTGAGGGTCTGGATAGCCAAAAGGATCCTAAGTTGTTGGTTAGAACAGTAGTTAAAATATCATTTCCCAAACTTTGACGTCTTACCTGGTCTTTTATAACCCTCCCATTTTGTTTATACAGATTTTAGACACAGCAGACTGGGAACGACCAACATCTTTAGCCCCGCTGTGTTGGATTTCCCTCTTGAAGGAGTTTCAGTTTTTTCCATTATATCAATTAATAGCTCGTGCTGCAGCCAGGCCTAACAGTTCATTTCAGAGTGTAAGAACCTCCTTTTAACTGCAGGATAATTTGCATTTTAGACTTGTCCCTGTATGTGGCTCACAAATGCAAATTACACCGTCAGAGGTAGCGGTGACATGCCATCCAGACGTTCCAGAGCCCACGGTGAGGCATAAAGCCACCCTCAAGCGGGTTCTGGGCCTGCCCTGGGGTCTCCATCCAGAAGGAGGTGTCAACACAGACCAATCAAGGGTGCCAATACTTCTACTTCTATCTAATTAGAAATAAGTTCGGCAGTTACAAAGCAAACGGATTAAGCTTGAATTTAAAGGTTAGCCATTTACAGTTATACAACCGAGGGTGCCATTATTTATTCCTAGCACAGTGAGAGAAGACGAATAAAGTAGGAGCAAAAAGTGAATAAATAAAACCACGTAACATATAATAAAAACAACAGTGCACGCAAGCGTGCAGCCATTAGGTGTAACGTACTCGTTACTTCTGTATTTACGGCGGTTTTGACAGAGCACAGTCCGGCTCCAGAAACTCCCCCAAAGTCTCCAAACTACCAAAGAAAAACAAAAAAGCGCGTAAAAAAGAAACAAAGACACAAAGCTGCACGATCACAGGCCCGATGATCCCTCAAAATAAAGCACCGCCAAAGCACAAAGCAACATCAAACGGAGCGGCGGCTCAACATCAAACACACAAGACGCGAGAAACACGCTGCATCAAAGCACTCACCGAAAGATCAAAGCCAAAGCGTGCAAATTTTGATCTGGGCTGTAAAATTAGCGCAGGTTCTGTGCGGTTCTGCGGCCAGAGCAAACGAGGTTATAGTAACGGGCTTCAAAATAAAAGTCCTCGCTTTGCAGCCCAAGTTGTTTGTAAGTCACATGACATGCCCAATAATAATAATAACAACAACAATAACATTCTTATAGTAACACTAATTAAATAGTTTGACTTTAGTCTTAGCACAAGGCTTCCTTTTTGTTACTCTTATTCTTTGTTATACTCTTATTTTCAACTCTATTTTCTTATTTTGTATACAGGTTTTGCTTATTTTTGCTGTTACTACCTTTAATTTCTGTATTTTTATTCATTATGTTATGTAATAAATGTACTCCTGTCAGTTATGTTGACTGTGAAATCATATATGAACTTTTCTTAACACAGTTATTGCTACTTTTTGATGTTTATGATTGGACTGTTTTGACGGTTCTACATATTTGGTTTTTTTTATTAGTATTATCTGAATCATATTACTTGCTATAAAATTCACTAAATGTAAAATTGTCTTACCTTTAAAGTTTTCATCATTGTACTCTTTTCATAATTTTATTTATTTATTGGTTAACTGTACTTTTGCTTACATACCAGCAAGAAATATTTATAACAATTTAAAAAAAAAATCAACACAATCACAAACAGCCTGTTTGTGCTAATTATTGATCACTTCCCTATGGTATTCGGTTTTCTTCTTTACTTTTTTTTACTTTCAATATATCTGACATTCATGGATATTTTGTACAGTTAATATTGTTATGAGATGTGTGTGCTATCCCAATATTAGGACGATTGGTTTCTGAATGTTTGCTCGCTCTTTTTGTTCATTAAATGAAGCGACTCTATTACTATGGAATTAGTAAAGAAATATTTTTTTTTAAAAAGAAAACACGATCATAAAGAACCTATTGATTTTATTTTATAATTCTTATTCACCTTTCTACATTTTTTCCCTTTTTTTACTTTTAATATTTTGCAGTTACACCATATTACTTTTTTCTAGTTACTTTGTTTCAGCTTTCTTTTTGGTTATTATTTTAATAACTTTTAAACAAAATATGTAACGTATCAACCTTTTGCTGGCTCTAAAAACAATGTTGAATTATAACAAAAAGTTAAATCAGTTCTTCCACTTTGCTAGCTTGTGTTTTAATTTTTGAATGTTTATTATTAGCTTTATTTTATCTAAGAGTTTCAGATATTTTCCCAGCATCTTGTTCATTATTAAACAACTAACTATTTATAATAATTTAATAACTAATAAAACTAAAACATTAATAAAAAAGACACGACACTTGATGGTAAACAAGCTTTTCTTTTTTTTACTGCACAAGCTGTACATGTTTATAACTGAAAACAGTTATTAGGCAGCGATGCAAAAACTCAACGATCAAAATCCAAAGAAGCCAAACAAACAAAAAACAAAAAAAACAAATAAAGGAAGAAAAACAGGCATGAAATAAGTGGGTTGAAATGAAAAAAAAAAAAAAGAAAAAAAACCTGATTCTTCAGCGAGTTTCGTATCTTAAGCGGATGATGACGCCGTTTTGGAAGAAAGTCTGTCTTTTTTTTGTTGTACAATATAAATCTCTGAAAGTTCGCGAGTTCGTACCTTGCACCGAAGAGGAGTTTATACAATCAATTTTAATATATATTTATATATAATCGTTATATATTCGTATTTACAAACTTCATTAACTTATTTATTTTCATACAAAAAAAGAGAAACACTTCAAATCCCCAGTGAAAAGACGACGAAGAAACAAAAAAAAACAAAACAAAAAGAAAGAAAACCGAAGCTCCTCCTCCTGCGTCCGAAATTGCATGTTAGCTTATTAAATAATGATTCCAGCGCAACGTTAAATGCCATACCATCCGACAATTCGGACGCAGAACTACGCGCTAAAATGACTGGCTTTCAAATCGCATGCGAACCCTTTGTTCGTTAAGAAAAATAGCTACTTTCATTACCAAGTTTCGTTGACGTGAACGTATTTTGAAGGACAAACTGCAACAATGTAAAAATATCGGCAGATTTCTCGTACGCGCTTACTACTGGAGCTGGTTACAACGTAAGTTTTACGCATCGCAGACGTGACAATTTATACGTGCTGCCAGAATTAGTTCTTGTTATCGTAATCATCTGGCTCACGTTACCACTGACTCATTTGCCTTCAAAAGTGAGACACCGCTAATATCGTAAACTGCGATAAATTCTCACGTCGACTAAACTAAAATTCCATGCCGAGACGACTGCATGTACGCCGAACTAGCTTCGAAAATCTTCGTAGTGACACCAAAGTATTGAAATTTCTACGTTGTGTAGCGAGCTTTAATGCCAAGCGCCGACGATGCATTAGCTACCTAGCTAGTCAACGCAAGAAGAACCAACTCCCACGAGCTTAAGATGCAAGGTTGTACTTATCTAGCTAACAATAAAACACCGCTAACTCACAAGGACCTGACTCATGATGTTCGAAACTCTCTAGGTTGCACAACTAGCTAACAAAATGAAACATGGCTAACGTAACACAACCTAACGAGTGTAGCTAACTAGCTTACATTACCAGACAACCTGCATATGGAAACGTTTTGTTTAAACATTACATTGTGTAGCTAAGTAACAAAGATACGTAGCTTACGTTTCAACACCATTCTTGAGAACTTGAAACATGCTAGGCTAGCGTAACATTCTGAATCGTAGCATTTGAAACGCTAACTAACGTAGAAACTTAACCTGGGTCACGAGAGTCAGAAAACCTAGCTATACAGCTAACGTAAACAACTTAACGCGTTCAGAGTTTCTGCGTTGAACCAGGACATGAACCAGGAGCTAGGTCATTAACGTGACAAAATCACGTGCGGACCATTCTAAAGAACGCAAGCTCGTAAGTTTCGGGAGAAAAAAAAAACAGGTTAGGTTTACGAACTCTCTCTAAGGTTTTAACGTTCACGCTTGTCCAGCCAACATAACGACGCTGAGCTAGTCAGATCTCACCCAAGTTCGAAAACGCAGTTTACGATATTATCAGTGCATGCGTAGCTATTAACGATGGGACTTACGCAAGAAATATTGAAAAAAATGTTCGTTTACGCAAGAAGTCGCTCAGGCAGGCAGGCGGAGGAAACTCCATCCCAAGTGCAGATACGTCAAGAGCCTAAAATTTTCGTCCGATCCATTTACGCATCGCCGAGCGGGCACTCAGAAACGAGCAGATCCCTGATTCGAAGGGCACCGGGGCAGGGAACTGGCATGTGATTGAGACGAGACCGAGCCGCTCTGTCCTCGGTTCTAGTGCGGAAACAACAGCAACGAGCTCCCCGTTCAACACCGAAGTGCACTACGTAGGGCGCCTCAACTAACATTTTGGCACCCCAGACATTCACTCTCAAAGCGACCGGTCTGAACGAGTCGAGTCTGAATTCCTTTAGTCACTCATCAACACTGAGATGTTCACAGAAAACGAAAAATAAAAACACCAGGAAATCCTTCCACAATTCTGGAGCTGGCTTCTACACCCTTTGTAGTGCACCATGTCTAACATACACTACATACCACATGACCCTATGCACCCTACGTAGTGCACTAGGTTCCATGTTTAATAAGAAGCTACAGGCAGCCTGCACAAGTGGACTACGAAGGGTGAAAAACAGCGTACGTAGTGCACACTAGTTCTCTAATTCAGCTCCCTACGTAGGCTGTGTCACATTTCCTGCACCCTTTATAGTGCACTGCCCAACAGCAGATTCAGGACACGGCTGATTAATACGACCCCTGTAGTGCACCATTTGCCCAATAGCTGATTCAGGTACTACGTGTACACTACGGCTGTGTTTAATAAGGAGTCAGAACAAGGGCACTACACCGGGAATGTAGATTTTTATACGCACTAGCTTTTGAATTTGGCTCCCTAACACTACATAGGCTGTGTAATGTTTCCTACACCCTTTATAGTGCACGATTTGTCCAGTAGTTGATTCGGGACAGAGCCTTAACGCAGTATTATATAGAAACCAGACTAGGAAGTGCACTACAAAGGGTGCAACACCCTAAGTAGTGTGGACTACTTTTTTTATTTAGTTCCCTTTTTGCTTATAAACACGACATAGGCTGTAAAATGTTTTCTACACCCTTTATAGTGCACTGTTTGTCCAGCAGTTTGTTCAGGACACACCCCAGCACTATGGAGTGCACTATGAAGGGTGTAACACCCTAAGTAGTGTGCAGTAGTTTTTGATTTAGTTCCCTTTTGACGTATAAACACTACATAGGCTCTGAAACATTTCCTACACTCTTTATAGTGCACTCTTTGTCCAGCAGTAGATTCAGGACGGAGGCTTATTAACAACATTAGAAGTCAGCACTATGAAGTGTACTACAAAGGACGTAACACTTAGTAGTGCACACTAGTTTTTGATTCATCTCCCTTTTTAAATATAAACACTACATAGGCTGTGAAATGTTTCCTACACCCTTTATAGTGCACCATTTGTCCAGCAGTTGATTCAGGACACAGCCTTAACACAGTATTATATAGAAGCCAGCACTATAAAATGCACCGACACCGCAGGTAGCGTACCCTAGTTTTTGATTTAGCCCCCTACAGACGTCCTCTACACCCTGTGCACGCGCCCTACGAAGTGCACTGAAGGAGCCATTTGGGACGCTTCCCTCTGCGCATTAGGAAGAGTACAAAATAATGGCACAACTCCAGAAAGCTAAACCCCAGTAAGTGCGCCAAATCTGGAAATCTGTCCCCAAGCACGGACCCAGAAAGACACGGGACAGACATGGAGACGGAGGCAGAGGCGTGGCCCTTACAGACACTCGCCCTGAAAAGGGGGCGGGGCACAGAGAGAAACGGAGCTGAAAGCGCCGAACCTCCCCGTCCGAGAGCACAAGCCGCGGGGCGCCGAAAAGCGGGCGAGGCTCTGCTCCAGTGTGCAAGGTGAAGCAGTCAGGGAATACTGTGTGTGTGTGTGTGTGTGTGTGTGTGTGAGAGAGAGAGATGAGCCTGGAGTATAGAAACATATCAAAAATATCAATCCTCTATCACATTTTACCAGATCAGTCTGCGTGTGTGTGTGTGTGTGTGTGTGTGTGTGTGTGTGTTGACGTGAACCAGTGTGTCACTAACATGTATGTGCTTAAATACATGGTCATGAGTTGTGTGTACATAGGAGTGTGTGTGTGTGTGTGTGTGTGTGTGTGTGTGTGTGTGTTCTCAGGAGGACATGCACTGGACGTGGTCGGGACCCCCCTCGTCGTCGTCAGATGATTCCGGTGGGCTCCTGGATTCGTCCGAGTCTCCGTCCCCGCCTTCACCGTGCCGACTCTGAGACCGAAAAACAAAATCAATCAAATCGTTCATTCATGGTCAAACCGAGCCGATGCAGACAAAAAGCCTTAAGCATGACCTACGGCCTTCTTAAGAGAACTCGTCCTAAACACTCAAACGTTCCCTAAAATACCGATACGAGACGTCCCTGTTGCAAAAATCTCCCTAAGGAGCAAATTCCCTTAGAATTATTGAAGGGACTCAAAACTTCATCATAACTCTCCAAAGGGTTTGTGATCATGTTTTTTTCCCCGTCCTCTTTAAATAAAAATAAAATATAAAACAATAATAGGTCATAATATATTTATTATTATGATTAATATTATTATTACTACAAGGTCGATATCACTGTTACCTAGGTGAAGTTGATGCATTATTATTACTTATTTATTATGATTATTATAATTAACCAGATGAGGATGATGCATTATTATTTTATTTATTTACACATTTATTACTAAGTAAGTTTAATGCATTATTATTATTATTATTATTATTAAGAATAATAATAACTAGGTGATATTGATGCATTATTTTATTTATTTATTACAAGGTGAGATTAATGCATTATGATTATTTTACTATGTCCGGTTGTTGTTTTATTATTATTATTATAATTTTTTTTTATGATGTGAGACTGACGAATTATTATTACTATTATTGTTGTTGTTACTAACATGCCCTTTTTGTGTTGACGAGTTGCTGTCATGGAAACAGCGGAGCTTGAACAGAACCCTGGTCCCTGCAGTAAATGCTGTCCCGTTTCCCTTAGTTAGGTGAAGCATCTGAGGGACTTAATTCAGCACACGTAACAGGTCTCACAGGTAAGGTTCACACTTTGGGGAAAACCTCTAGGTGTGTAATGTAACCGGGCACCAAGCTGCCCGATGGCACGCCAGTCAAAGCATAGGGCCAATCAGACGCAAAGCCATGCCCGTTACGTTACGTGGCGAGGGCGGATGTAACGAAGAAGCCGCTGGTGTTTCAAAGGAACTCACCCTGGAGGGTCTGTGGTTCCTCATGTGTCGCATCAGGAACCAGAGGAGCTGCGTGTCGTACTGGTCGCCGTGGGGTCCGGTGCTGTCCTCGTCCCGCTCGCGCTTATTCTTCTTCATCACCTAAAAACCAAAAGACCAGATCAAAGGGGCACGGCTGGCTAGCTCGCTCTGAGCCTCGTGTCAGCCTAGCTGTTAGCTTCTTGTGAGGCCAGCCTTAGCCCTTCGTGCATAAACCTATAGAGAGCCGTCCGATGAGTGGCTAAGGCAGTCGATTCCGACCCAGGACGGTCAGTACCTCTTTGAGGCCTTTTAGGTTGGTGGGGTTCTCTGCCGTCGGAGCCCAGAGCTTCACATCGTGATCCAGACCGCTGGTGGCCAAACCGGGCAGGTAAGGGTGAGGCTCCAAACAGTTCACCTGGAATGAGACCGCAGGTGAGTGCAGGGGCGGGGACGGACGAACCGGGACGCTCGAAACACAAACACTGCGCTTGTGACCCCTTGTGCTTACCACGCCGCCTTTATCCCCCTCCATGAACTGCACCACGCGGGCCGACTGTTTGTCCCAGAGGAAGATGTGGCCGCAGTCGCTGCCGCTCACCACGAACTCGCTGCACGGCCCGTAGAAGTTCACACCCTTCACTACACACACAAACGCACACTAAGTACTCTCTGCTCTGATCGTAAGCCGCGCTGTACTAATCGTATCGTTAGCGTGCCGCACCTGTGGCGTTGTTCCGGTGCCCCTTGTACCGCCGGAGGGAATCTGCTCCGTCGCTGTGGCTCGAGTCGAACAGGTAAATGTCCTCGTCATTGTAACTCGCCAGCAGCTCTGAGGAACGATGACGACGAAGACAGAAAAGGCATTAATACACAGTAAAGACACTTATACACAGATTAACTGAGGAAAATGATCCAAATCCATGCCTGACAAAAATAGAGGGGTTTAGACAACGAAGTAGAACAGTGACTGGAAGTAACTGGAGTCAAAACTTGTTTGTACTCCACGCAGAGCACAGGCCTCGAATATAAAATCGACTCGGCAAAATCGGTTGAGAAATAAACGGGGTAATAAATGGGGGGCTGCTCCAGTCACGTGGATTTGTTCACAAGCCAGTCTTGCCTG
Organism: Ancistrus triradiatus; assembly: GCA_025084515.1. Lineage (NCBI taxonomy): Eukaryota > Metazoa > Chordata > Actinopteri > Siluriformes > Loricariidae > Ancistrus > Ancistrus triradiatus. The sequence goes on from JAJAGP010000325.1 coordinate 130,977, forward strand.
GACCAATATGGCGGCCGCGTCGACATATCACATACACAAGAGCGTTCAGGGGTTCCTCTAAGTTTTATTTCAGAGAAGAAATACAGTTAAACTACAATGCAAAACAACTATTTATTTACATCCTTTCATACACAACGATTGCATCCTGGCTTTGAGAACTTCATTTTACTTGTTTTTGATTTTTTTTTTTAAATACACAGTCATTGGGAAATCTGTTTTTAAAATTACTTATCACTTATGATGCATAAAGAGTCGTTATGTCTCTCCTGTAAGGATGTGTGTGTCCAGGTTCCCGTACCCGTACCCGTGTGTGTGTGTTACCTGAGCCGTCGTGGCCGTACACAAGGCAGGTGATGTTGGTTTTGGAGTCGCTGGACACCAGGTGCGAGGGGCAGAACTTCTTGAGGACGCCGTTGTTTTCGTTCTCGTTGATCTTCCTCTGGTCGTAGATCCTGAAGGACGCGAGGAAAGGGTGACGCCAATTATTTTATTTTCGCCTTCTGGTCGGGTCGGGAACGATTCCGTATGAATTCAGTCAGTCTCACCTGACGTACTGATCGCGCCCTCCCACGGCGAAGTGCTGCGTGTTGGCCGGGTTCACATAAATGGTGTACAGGCCCACCTTCTCTTCCCCCTCCTTCACTACCACCAGCTTACTGAAATTCAGGAGATGAGTCGGAATCACTACACAGGTTCAATCCACCTGTATTTGATTCACTAAGGAGGAGGAGCCAGAATGAATCAGTTCTGCACCTGATTCACCAGAACAAAGCGATCAAAAAGTATTTGATTCACTACAGTGATTCAAATAACCAGTATTTGATTAATCACAAAGAAAAACAACAAATTAACCAATAGGCATTTGACTCCCAGAACGATTCAACCTAGCTGTATTTGATTCTCCAGAACAAATCAACCAACGGGCATTTGACTCACCATAACAATTAAAAAGAATATTTAATTCAGCTGAATGAATCAGCCAATAACTAACTCAACTAAGCTGCATCTGATTCTCTTGAATGACTCACCAGAATGATACACCCATGGACCTTTGAATCAAAGGAATTAATCAACCCGATAGTATCTGAATTTCCAGAATGAATCAATAATGCAACTGAATCACCAGGACAAATCAGTCAAAAAAGATTGTGATTCCCTACAGTGATTCAACAACCAGTATTTCATTCATTAGAAAGAATCAACTTATCGGTACCAAATAACCCACCTGTTAAATAGAACAAATCAATCAACAGGCCTTTGACTCCCTGAACTTAGCTGTTTGAGTCTCCAGAACAAATCAACTACTAGGCATTTAACTACCATAACGTTTCAAAAGAAAATCAGATTCAAAAAATGAATCATAATTGTATTCACTTCTGATTCTCTGAAATGATAAAAAAAAATAAAAAATAAAAAAACGTATTTGATTCCCCAGGACGATACAACTGAGGATCCTTTGATTCAATGCAATGAGTATTGGGTTGATTATCTGAATTGCCACAATGAATCAAAAGACAAATGATTCCATAAGTCAAATCAAGCAATACGCATTTGATTCTCTGTAAAAATCAACCAGATCACTGATCACTACTTGATTCACCATCACTTTAATCGGGATTCGAACCCACAAGAATTCAACTGACACATCTGTGATTCATTCAAATTAATCACCAGATCCATATCTGATCAATTCAACATGAGAATTTGATTCACTACGGTATTTGACTCATTTGAACAAATCAACTGGCCTGTACTTGATTTTAGAAAAGGAATCATTTTTATTTGGCTCACTGGAACGAATCGATCAACCAGACAAGTCAACAGTGAATCATCAGGAATAAACGACTCCATGAATTGACTCACTTGGCAGGTCGATCGATGCGCAGATCAATCCCGAACACGACGGCGTCTTCTCCAGTGGAGAGAAAACAGCAGGGTGAGTCTGGGTCCAGGGCCAGCTAACACACACACACACACACACACACACACACACAAACTTTAAACACAGCATACTTACGAATCATTTCCTATTTAATCAATATTTAACACAGCATAAAAAAATCAACATGTATGAGAGCATAAAGTATAACATATTGTTTCGTTGTCATACTTTGTGTGCAGCTCCTTTGTGTTGAGCCACTCGTTTTGTGTTTTTGCAGCGCTGTGTGGCCGAGAGCTCGGCGATCCGGACCTGTCCGTCCCGGGCACACATGGCCAGCGTGGAGTCTCCACTGTGAGGGAGAAACTTCGCCTAAAAAGGAGAGAGGGAGAGAAAAACAGGTGTGAGCTACACCTCTGTCTGAAACCGATTTAGGAGGAAAGCATTAAGGCCACAAAGGACGTCCTTCAGTCCCAAAGAATGCCATTAAGACCCCTAGGAATGATCCCTCAGGCGCAAAGGACGCAATTAAGGCCCTAAAGGACAGCATTTAGGCCCCAAAGGATGTCCCTCAGCCCTAAAGAATGATCCCACAGCCCCAAAGGGCACCATTAAGGCCCCAAAGGACGTCCTTCAGTATCAAAGGATGCCATTAAAGACCCTAGGGATGATCCCTCAGCCCAAAAGGACATCATTAAAGCCACAAAGAATGATCCCTCAGCCCTAAAGAATGATCGCTCTGCACTAAAGGATTTCCCTCAACCCTAAAGGACGTCATTAAGGTCCCAAAGGACGACCTTCAGCCTGCAAAGGACGATATTAAAACCAAAAGGGACATCATTAAGGCCCCAAAGATGTCCATCAGCTCTAAAGGATGTCCTTCAGCCCCCAAAGGGCGCCATTAAGGCCCAAACAGATGTCATTAAGGCCAGAAAGGACGTGATTATGGTCCCAAATGACATCCCTAAAACCCTCACCTCCTTATCACACCCAGATGTGCGGCGCTCTGTCCCGACCCGTCCCTCACCTGAAAGACGTTGCTCTTGTGCCCGCTGTCGAACTCGAGCTCGGCCCGGCGTCTGGCCCAGTCCCAGATGACGACGCGCAGGTCGTCGCTGCCCGAGGCGAGCCGCGTCCCCGCCGGGTTGAAGTGGAGGGTGTTGACGCAGCCGCTGTGCCTCTCGAGCTGAGCCTGAAGCTCCAGCCTCTGGACCAGAACCCGGGACCCGCACACGCGCCTCACAAACTGCGCCGAGTTCCTCCCGATCTCCCGCGCCCTCAGAGACGGCACCGCCCGCCACTTAGGCCCGTCCAGCTCCTTCACGTCCGCCCCGAGACACTCCTCCACGTCCTCCTCCTCCTTGCCGCTCTCCTCTTCGTCCTCGATGTCGTCCTCCTCGGAGCTGGACGAGTGCCGCGAGGTGGGCCGGTTCCTCTTTCGGGCCGCCCTCCTGCTCTCGTCCTTCTTCGTCCTCTCTTTGCAGCCGCCGCCCTTGTTGTCCTCCTCCACGAAAGAGTACAGGAGGCTCCCGTCCATGCTGTCCGTGTCCTCCTCCTCCACGTCTTCGTCCTCATCCTCATCCTCCTCCTCCTCCTCCTCCTCCTCGTCCCCTGCGGCTTCCTGTTCCTGCACCGCGCTCAGTTCTGTACACAGCAAAAATGTCCAGAAATAAATAAACCATCCACTCTAAATTTGTCCCCGACCCCAAACTGATCCTGGTACTACAAGACGGCTCTCACCCAGACACTTGTCCCTGACCATTTTGTTTCTGATCCATCACCCAAAATATGCCCATGTAAAAAATGAGCCCTATACCTCAAATTTGTCCCCCTCACCAATTATGTCCTCATTGTGGTCTCACATTTGTCTGCTCGTCCTAAAATTCATCCCACAAAAGGGACGAGCCTTCAGGCCCCAAAGGATGATATTAAGGCACCAATGGACATCTGCCACCAACAACGGACAACCCCTCAACCCCAAAAGGATGGCCTTTGAGGATCCAAAGTACGATCTGTCAGACCCCAAATAACATCATTAAGGCCCCAAAAGATGTCCCCCACCAACAAAGAACAGTCCACACTCCCACAGAACATCCCTCAGGCCCCCAAAAGGACGCCCATCACTAACAAAGGACATCACCACCCCCAAACGTCTCTAAGTGATCAGTACTGTTAATAAAGAGCTTTTAATCTGGAGATCAGACTCAGGTGACCTGATTCAGGTGGTGTCTGGTCATCTGTCGAAAACGTGGCATCTCCGTCGTTCTCTCGTCCCTCTCCTGACTCCGGATCTTCGGTTCCGCCTACGGCGTTAATTAATAGCTCCATTAATCACTACGTTCATGTGAATATTACAATAATCAAGTGTATTGTTGCAATTAAGACAGCATTTGTGGCTCTGGCAGGTCAGGACGGGTCGAGCTGCTCACCGTTTGAGTGAAGGCTTGAATTCCCTTCGGTGTCGGCCATTCTGTCTCTGAGTCCTGCCTCCTGGGGAAGAGAATCTAAAGTAAAATCAGATCAGTCAACACAAGGAAGCGTCAAAAATCACTTCAAGGTCACAAAATAAAGACTGTTATGATAATAAGTGAGGAGGATTTAGTGGAAAAACGCACCAAGATGCGATTCACGTATAATAATAATAACAACGAAACCATATTTGCAGACGTTATGTAAACAGAAATTAGCATGCTCACGTTAGCGCCTCCTATCGACTACAACGCATCTCTAAATATTTCTACCAACATTTAGCAAACGTTAAACAACAACGCGGTGTGACATCTAAGCTAAAGTTTGAAAAACGCGTCTTAATCTGTATAAAACACCATTACGTATTTGAATCATCCGTCACTCCATAACAGCAAACGGCGCTTGGGTTACTTGGACTGGCTAAGCAGGGTTTACTATGGACGCGTTCCAATCCGCGCACTACCACACTGCACAGGCTGGAAAATCAGCTGAGGCGCGTCAGGCGAAGTGCGCACTACTTAGTGACACGGTTCTTGATTTGGGACGCCTCGTTGTAAGAGCCAAAAAAACGAACGCTTGCTTGCTTAATACCTAAACAAAACGGACAGCTCAGTTACACAAATGCAGTCGGTTCAATCCGGCGGAACGTGGAACCCTGACGCATTATCAGACTGAAAAAGTGTTTAAATCTTAACCGCGTCTCGTCGAAACGGCTTAGCTTGGCATTCAGGGTTAGCTCCAGCGTCCACTAGCTACCTTCAGCAGGCCCGAAAACTCCGCACTTCTAACCACGCTCGCCGCAAAGACTCGTGCTGTTCAGGCGCTCCAGAGTCCGCCAGAGGACTGACTAGACATCTGTGAAGCAATCGTGCGAAAACGAAGCGAATTAAGTCCGAAATCCGCCTCACGCGGCTGCTGTTTACGTTTTCTGTTTTGACTGAGCTGCTTCGTAACTACTTTTATGTATCTACGTCCTTCCTGCCCCGGATGTACGGCCGTATCCCAAATAGCTATTTGCCTCCTACGTAAGAGCCTTATAAACACCTTCTACACGATTCGTTGTTCACACCCTACATAGTGCTCTTTCTAGTGAATGAGGGAGCAGTTTGGGATACAGCCAGCGCCAGTGCGCTTTTCAGCGCTGCGTATTTTGGGAACACGACACGCTCCGTTAGACTTAACGCAGTGTTAACAACAACAGTGTGTTTGTTGAGACCTGACGCCTTCCACAAGAGCCTTATCTCTTTTAATTCAGCCACAGGAGAATCGGCGGCGTTCAAACATCATCGCATCATTACTCCACCACCCTGCCTCACAGTTGGCACTAAGCAGTCAGTCACCTTGGCATCCTTTAAACCCAGATTTGTCTTCACTCTCGCACCACACACGCAAGTGTTTTCACAGCTCCCAAGTCCAGCGTCAGTGCTTGATTCTTTTCACAAGGACTCTTTTGACATCCATGAAAGGCGCACTATTGTAAATACACACGTTAATGTAACTACGTAGGACATAAACCTGTCAATCAGAGAGAAAAACTATTAAAAAAAACTATAATACTAATATACAGTTCTTTGCTCAACGTGAAAGTGTGTCCTGTTTATGGATGCTGAAAATGGTCCTAACCATGTGTACGAGGTTTGAGATCCATAATAACCAGAACTACATACTCATGAGCTTAACAGACAAGCTTCGCTTGTCACATGAGGGGGCACCCCTGGTCTGTGTGGTGTAACCTCAAACCTCACCATGAACTCAGAGCCATTGGAGGGATACATGTGAGGGAAGGTGAGAGAAACCCCCGTCGCATTCAGCAATATTACAAGGTACCAAACGTAGGCTTCTGCCCCAACTGTTGTTCATGGACACCGAAAATGGTCCTAAGCTTGTGTTCTTACTTAGGATCCTGGTAGAAAGCGATTGACAGCCCAGTTCTGAGCCCATATGCTGCCATGGTATGACCTCGGTGATTTTAACCGAATCTGTCTGCCAGTCAGTCCATGTTATGGTCCAAAATCCAAATCCTGCACAAACGTTAGAAATGTGTATTGTGAATGGCAAGACTTTGCCATAACTGAGTGCTTAAACTGGTCCAGAACTGTGTGCTGTCCAGGGATCTTAATCGCTAAACTGTTGGTGCATCTAAACGTCCACCATTTGAGCCAGGCATAGCGTCACCAGGGCTGAAACATGACCTGCTGACTTGTTGGAAACAGTGGCCGAAAGGTGAGAACCTGCTGGTTCATCACAGTGTCGTTTTGTGGTTTTGTAGAACATGTCATAGATGGTACACACCATGGTATAGCTCCGTGAGAACTTATTATATATATAGTACACACGGCGAGAAAGGGAGGGTGCGAGAGAGAGAGAGAGTAGGGAGGAGTTTATTTGAAGAGGATCTTCAACCCACACAGAGCCACTCAGGATCATCCAGAAGCTCTTCGTTTCTCCAGCTCCTGTCGGAAAGCATCTGATCTCCATCCGCAGCCACCATGAGCGAGGTGGGTCTGGATTTTTACTTTTAGTCCAGCTTATTCTCTTTATTTTTGCGATGTTACACCATTAAAGGCTGCAGTAATAAAGTAGGTTTATATATATGTGTGTGTGTGTGTGTGTGTGTGTGTGTGAGGTGGTGTAACCGTACGACCAAATGTTCGAATAAATAATATTAATTTTAATAATAAATAAACATTTAGTCAGAAAAGAAGACATAGAACGAAATTATTTTGTTTTACTTCTGAAAAAAAAAGAGATTAATTCATTAAATAATAATTACATTTTTAAGCCCTTTACACTTAACTATTTTAATCGCGAAAATTTGGCAGGTTTTCCCGCTAACATTGATCAGTGTTTCTATATTTTTAAAGAAGAAAACACACGCATTTTGTCTTTAAATTAGCATCTGGTAAATTAATGCGTTCCAAAACGTATGTAAAAAAAAACCCACAATATTTATCGTGAGAACCTAAAACGTCGCAATGCGTCTAATCTTTATTTTTTAGTGTTTGTATATTTTTATAACGACAACGAGTTTGTTATTAGCAAATACGTGCACACGTTTTACTTTGTTTTATTTTATTTTATCACGTTTTCATATTTCACTGCTAACATCGTTCAGCCATAGTCGTGATTCGGAAGAGTGTGCATGTTCGTCAGAGAGAAAACAAGCATCTTAAATATTATAAAGAAGAAAATTAACTTGCGATGGCGACGGCGACGGCAACCCCTGCCACCCGTCCGATGAACTGCTGTCCCCTCCGTGCCCAGTGCATTCCAGGATAGGCTCCAGAGCCACCGTGACCTTGACCAGGAGAAAGTGGGCTTGAGACGGGATAGAAAAGCACAAATAGAAGAAATCCGGAGCCCTGGGTTTGAGTCCTGAGCTGAGATCATCCCTCTGCACTGAAACAGCGACCCCTACCTGTGCCTGTGATGTACTGCTGCTCCATTCCAGCCATCCATACGCCTTAAGCCCTGTGTTTTCTGGGGATAGGTGACAGTAAATATGCCGCGTAAAAGGCCTGTTTACTGCAGGGTGTGTGTATGGTGCAGGAATGCGTCTAAGTAAATCTTCCTTTAGTTGTGAGCTAACAGGAAGGAGCGAGCGCTGAAGACGTCTCGTTTGATCAACGAAATTAAATTAGCGCATCAGGAACGCGCGCCATGTGACGTCCGAACAAAGCATCCAGCTTTAATCCGATTGTTTTACTCCTAATCATCTTAATAAGAGATTAAATTATCTTCAGTCCTCCTGTCGATTTGCTAATTACTCCGGCACTCCTGGGAGGCTTGACCTTGGCGGAATGAGCTCAGCTAATTAGCAGATGGAGTGTGTGTGTGTGTGTGTGTGTGTGTGTGTGTGTGTGTGTGTGTTCCTGTAAGTCTCCCTCATTCACTGACGTTTTATAAATCTGTTAAAACTTCTCTTAATAATATACTTAGAAAAATATTTTATCCAGAGTCACACAGAGGGGGTCCGGGGCTCTGCCGCCGAGCCCGGAGATGGCAGGACGCGTGTGCCTAGGATGAGATGCCAGTCCATCGCAGGACTGGATGTAATGCCCACCCATGCCAGAAGGCCCCTCTGGGGGTCAAACCCAGATCCCTGAGCACCATTATCAATAATAATATCCTTGCTCAATCCAGTTCTGAAACAATCCAATCCTGGTTGCTCCCAGAGGGTCGGGCATCACATACGGGCATCACATACTGGCACGACTGGCTGTGCCTGATGTTACAGAGGTCGGTCGACAGCAATGGACGTCCAGACCAGGGTCCGCTTGTGCCTGGGCCCATGTGTTCCGGGGATAGGTGAACCCGATCAGGAAAACCTAATAAATAATAATAGAAACCAAAAAACAGCCCCACAAAACAATCATTATATCTCCACCCCTAGTCATTCAGTTCTGGTGCATCACCTGAACTTTAAGGTACTGGACTATAGATCAGAAGGACCAGGGTTCGAATCCCACCTCTGCCGTTACTGCCACGGTTGGGCTCCTGAGTAAGGCCCTTAACCAAAAGGTTGAGATTGTATCAGTTGCAAGTCGCTCTGGATCCATCTAAATGTGTTTTTGTGGCTCTGCTGGTCTGTAGCCATTGTGTGACCGTTCCACAGTTACTATAATAATAATAATTATTATTCTATGACTCTGTAAAGCAGTAATGAGCGTATAAGAGGCGGAGGAAAGCGAAGGCAGGGGCTATTCAGTAATTATTCCGTATGTAGGCCATCAGCTTGTCTCTGGGCTAAATCCTGTTTCAGTCATTTTCTCCTCGTAATTGGACGAGCGCGGTCCAGATACGCTCAACATATTTTCGCCTCCAGGATTCTCGCTCTTGTCGTGCACGAGCACGATGCTAAATAAGGACGAAGGATCACCCGCTCACACACACATGGATAAAGCATAACAAACAGAGTTAATATTCATACTGTCTAAATATCTAGTGGTGTAAAAGTTCTCCTCCTCATTTGCTGGACTTTCATCAAGGTTAATCAATCTTTTATTTACCTGCCTTTCGTCGTTGTCTTCTTCTAAGTATTCAAGCAGTAACACGTACTAAAGATAGAAAAGCAGAAAAAGGAAAAGAAAATGCAGAAAATGTTAACTGTGAAAGTCATTAGCAACAGCAAAGCAAACAGCGAGTTTAAACTGTGACCTCGAACAGCAAATAAAAACAGTGAATTTAAACAGCGAGGCCAAACCGGAGGTTCCAGCAGTAAGAACAAAAAATCCAAAGAGCTAGGTTAAACGCTGAGTTCTTCTTTATAGCGTTTAGGGAGCTTTGCCTGGGCCCTGTCGCCCTAGGCTTGCTCAGTTTGAGATTGGCCTAATGAGTTCGAAGATAACAAAGCTGCCTTGAGACGATGCTCCATTGTAAAAAGCGCTATTGAAATAAAGCTGTGTTGACTTGACAAGTTCAAACTGTGAGTTCAAACAACGAATAAAAACAGCAAATCTGAACAGACAGTTCCAACAACAAGTTAAAAGCAGCGACTCTAAACTGTGACTCCAACCAGCAAACAAACAGCGAGTCCAAACAGAGAGCTCAGTGCTGTAACAGACGTGTCGCCTGTATGGTGGATCTGGAAAGGTCCCAAAACATTCCACACACCGATACCATTTTATATATATATGAAATAAAATACACAGAAATTGAAATTTGTTTCCTCTAGAACTAAACCACAAAACCAAGTTTCTTTGTCCAAGCTTTTACCGAAGGCAGAGTGTGGTCCTGTACGGCTGTCACAGCTGTAAGTGGCTGATCAAACTCGCTGTTTAACGACAATTCACGATGTCATTTGTTACGCTTAAGTTGCTTCATTCCAGGTCGATTTAAAGTCTATGTCATATTTCTTCTGTTGGTTCCGTTTCAGATCGGTTCTACAGAAACTCACAGCAGCACCAAAGATCAGACGGACGATGGTAAAAAAGGTCTGGTGTTTCGGCTTTAGCGTGTGATATTCTTGTAGAACACACATCCATGTTTCTCCCTCACACACACACACACACACACACACACACACACACACACACACACCCTCTAATTATCCTAGTGTGCAGTGACTGCAGTGACTGTTACTAATTCAGTCGAATGAAAATCATTAACACAACACTCCAGCACTTTGAGTCCTGACCTCCATCCACCTCCATCCATCCATCCATCCATCCATCCACCTCCACATCTGTACTGGGTGACTTAGTACACAAAACCAGCTCCATCTATAAAGACTAATTTTACCTCAGACAGCAAACACTATGTTTCTTTCCATGTGTGATATATTTGCAGCACAACAGCATTGCTTTTTTATTTAATAAACATAAATATATGTATATTTTTTATAGGATGTAAATGTATATTATATTCTCTTTTATTATATTAATATTTTTATTCCATTTACTTTTTCATTAAATTCTTTATTTATTTTGTATTTTATTATATTCTCTATTTTGCATCATATATTTTCTATTTCATTATATTTTCTGTTTTATGTATTATATTCTCTATTTTATTATACTCTCTGTTTTATATCACTATTTCATTGCACTTTCTATTTTATTTATTCTATTTGGCTTCCTATTTATTATTATAGACTTATTATTTAGGTAACCTGCTCAAGGAGGTTGGGTATGGTTTTGAGTGTTGTTCTTTTAAGGTTTCTTCCTTAGCATATGTAGGGATTTTCCTTGCCACTGGCGCCCTAGGCTTGCTCAGCTGGGGCTGTGGATATGGATATTTATGAAGCTAAATCTATTGTAAAAACATCTCAAAATCTAAAGCACAGATTAAAGAAACCACTATGGGAATTGGTCTCTGTTAGAGCTCCTTATATTGTTGTTTTGGCCTTCTCCCCGTAGCTGCTTGAGTTATTACTCTGTGCACATTATTAGTTTTTGTGTTATATTAGCAGTTTCTTTGGTCTTTGGAAGGGCGTAAATGTTGCATCACTGACTGTTTGTGTTTATTTCACACAGCTCCTGCAGACAAGGCAGCAAAGCCCCCCACGCAGGATGCCGAGGAGGAAATTGACATCGACCTGGATGCTCCGGAGACGGAGAAAGCAGCTCTGGCCATCCAGAGTCAGTTCAGACGCTTCCAGAAGAAAAAGAAGTAGATCTGAAGAAGACCGGGGGAAATACAGGCCGAAGAATGAAGTGTAGCTTGGCGCAGGGGGGAGTCAGGGGCGTGGGTGGAAAATGAGGGGTCTCAGGATACCAAATAACAGTCCTTCATTCGGAGACACTCCGCTAATTAGAGCTTAGTCCCACTCACTCTCTGCCTTTTCTTTTCTTTTCTTTTCTTTTCTTTCTTGATCTGTCCAGGAATAGACCTCGCTTAAATCCACAGTGACTCTGGCTTTTCGTACTTTGATTAGCTTTTATGAGCAATAAGAGACGTTAATAAAAAAGAACCAGATGGATTGAGAAACACTGTCATTGTCATTATTGCTAAGGTTTAATATTTCAGCTTTATGATCTGATATCTGATGGGAAATGACAATAATGGACGTATTAGATCTGGAGACGTTAGAGAGCAGATACAATCAGAAAAGAGCCCGTATCCGTCAGAAACCCAGTCCTTTTATAGCTATAGACAGAAAACGTACTAAATATCGTAACGGGGGCACCCCTGGTCTGCGGCACCTGGCTTAGAGCTAGCCTGGGCCTAGAGGTCTCAGGAGCCCGGGTGGTCCCCCAAGGTCACAAAGCATACGGGCCGAGTCCGTGGCATGTGACACAGACAAGGTACAAAATACTGTATAAGATTAGAAGGACTAGACAGATAAGATTCTAAAGTTAGGATTTGTTTTAATGCAAATCTCTCAGCTTCATGACTGCCAAAGCCAAATCCAGTCAGTAAAAGACCACAGGCCTTACAAAGCAATTAAACAGGTGACTGTGACTAGTTTAAAAGTCATGTAACCCTAACTAAAAGTGCAATAATACATTAAATGTTTGACTAGAAATATAAATATCAAGCCATTATGCTTTAACATCTAAAACCTTACTAAAATCATTTTTATATAATGAAGAATCTAGTAAATGTATGCTTAAATATGTAAAAATCAAGACAGTTCATGAATTTAAAAATTAATATATATAAAAATAACAATGATTAAAAATATATAGATAGATATAAATATATTTTCATAAAAATATATTTCATATCTTTTATTTTTAGTGTTTTATTCTTATGAAATATATTTTAGTTTTAATAATGTATTGCTAATCATAACGTATTTTTAGTATTGTTTGAGTTTTTTTACATAAAAAAAAAAAATAATGAAACGGATGGAAATTTGATTTTATGGTTAAAACTTTTGTTATCTAATGTCTTTGGAATGTGGGAGAAAACATGCAGACATCAGGAGAACATGCAAACGGCACACAGGCAGCAGCCAGATCGGGCCTCGAACCCACATCTCTGGAGCACTGTGCCATCATGCCAGCCAAATCGCTAAACTGATCACTATAAATCCAATTAAAAACAACTTTAAAAGTCTAATAATCATTATAAGTATAAGTATAATAATAAAAAGTTGACTAAAAATAAAGAACCTGGTAATTTTTATGACTATAAATCTAACAAACTAGTCCAAATCTTTTTTTAAAACTTAATAAATAATTCTGCCTTGTTTTTGCCTTGATTCACTAAAAATGCACTAAAACTATATTAAAAACGGGCATTGTTTATACTTTTACCCTTTTTGCACCTAATCATCAGTAAGTGGCTGTTAGAAATTGTTTCAGGATGTCCTTTTGAAACTTTGAAGCACTAAAAATATTATTTATACTTATCTTTATATTTATCTATTATTTAAACCTTTATATTAATTATAACAGTAATAAGTAATAAGTGCCATACGGGGGCGCCAGAGATGGAAGGGCCCTGGTGAGGTAGAAGGTGAAAAGACAGGTTAAAAGGCAGGATGGACCCTGGAGTCGGGGACACGTATCACCTCACCAGCCCAAAACTGGGTGCCTTCATGTCGGGTCACCAATGCCCACAAGGCAGCTGGCACTCGCGCTTTGTCTGTTCATACCCCACCCCGTCAAGGGGGTGCCCATGCAAAATGGGCTTTCATTTTTACTTTATGATGATATTTCTGTGTTTATTTGTTTAGGTATGACGTTAATATCGAGTTATCATAATCAGATACTGAAGAAATAATCGGTTCTACCCAGATCAGTGTGTGTTTTGGAGGACAAGCCTGTATGATCTGTGAGACCTGCACCAGCCACGTCACATTTACACACGAAACGACAGCGGGTCTCATTTTTTATGTTCCATTTGATCTATTTTTGGCTGATGGTCCCCAAAGACATCTGGAAATACTCCAGAATGAGGACAGACTCACTTATGAGGACTATTGGAGGACTGCCGCTTTATTAGCTACACCTTGCTGGTTGGAATGAATTCTTCATGGCATGGATTCAACAAGGTGCTGGAAACGTTCCTCCGAGATTTCGGTCCAAATCGAGACTCATTTCCCATCTTCTATTGTGCAGTTTTGGTGAATCTGTGCCAGATGTAGCCTCAGTTGCCTGTTCTTAGCTAACAAGACTGGATGTGACCTTCTGCTGCTGTAGCCCATCTGCTTCAAGGTTGGACGTGTGTGTCCAGAGATGCAGTTGTAACCAGTGGTTATTTGAGTTACTATTACCTTTTCAGCTCAAACCAGTGTGGCAAATTTTCACCCAGAGAACTGCACTCACTGGATATTTTCTCTTTTTCCTTTCTACCATTCTCTGTGAACCCTAGAGATGGCGCTGTGAGTGAAAATTCCGACGCTCTGAAATTTTGAACTTCAGCTTCACGTTGGCCGTTTTCACTCAAGTTTTTAGAGACATTTTAAATGCGTCATATATAAATTCAGGCCTGTAGAGGACGCCAGTACACCAGTTATGACCTGTAACGGAGTGGCGCCCTCTACAGGACATAAAACACCCGTATTTGGGCTTGATTAGCTTAAACTGGAATAAATAAAGTTTGCGGAAGAAACTCAATGATGTGTGAAAGTTTAAGCTGATCTATTGGGTTTATGTGTAAGATGTGAGAATAAAAGACCCAGAATGCCAGTCGGGGCTTCTTTATTGCAGTATAAATAATGAATAAATCGTTATAATCATAGACCGGTTCAATACAAGACAGCGTGAGGAGAAGGACCATAAATAAAATAGGCAAGTTTAAAAAACGCTCAGAAGTGATTTTGTCATTTGGCCAGACCCTTAAACAGTTCACATCCTTTTGCATTTTTACTTTCATATATATGTAACCTAGGATAAATATATAATAATATACTTACTAAACAAAATGAAGCGTAATTACCCGCGTATTAGTGAAGAGTATACGGAAAAGTTAAAGCATATTTGGCCTTTGTGCTTCTTATTGTGCTTTGCTTTGAACTTCGTTCTGAGTTATGCTCATGTACAGTATTTGGGCATTCCGTGCAATATTTATTTGTATTTTATTTATTTACATTTTATATAACTTCAAGTCTACTTAAAGTGCAGTGAATGTAACTAATACCTACTTAGGCTAAAACTAGAAAGCTATAGCATTTTTTAAAGTGCAAAAATGGAGTAGAAGTAGTAACCTATAAATATTGTAGTATAGTAGCCTATGCCATGTTCACGCTTAATTTTCTTAAGAACTATTAAACCTGTGGTTTAATACTAAATCATGTCTGTTTAACGTCATATCAGCATCAACGACTATTTACAAAAATTCAAAGTGTACTACTTTTATAAAATACAAATTGGGCCGATTTAGTCCCAATAACTATTGAAAACATGTAGTTCTGTACTCTACAGTACAGGCATTCTTATCCTTGGATATGTTATAACATTTTATAACATTTTAACATATCAAAAAGAACGTTATTGCTTTTTCTGCCTTCGAGGATGTAATATTCTTTTCTGTCAACAGGTGTCGCAAGGGTACACATTTTTGGTCATTCAGACATGAATTAGATATATATAGATTTTTATTTCCTATCATAATTCTTAAGACCCACAGTGCACGCTGTAAATTCTACAGCAGGGTTAATGTGTGAAAAGTGGGGGAAAAATAACAGTCGAGGGTAAGGTTATATATTCAGGGGTTTTGTCATGTTTGCGTGATAAAAGAATCTAAACTACAGACTTTTACTGTGGCGCTGCCATCAAGGTTTGCTGATTTCTGAAGTTTTTACTTTATTATGCTTCTGAGATGGATTTTAGCGAGTTTTCTGTCTGATTTGAACCTGGATGGCCCAAACCTATCGGTTAGACTACTCAAAATTTCATGGAGGGTAGATATGCATGATGGGATCTGTAGTTTATTCCCTCGCAAAACACAAAGGCAGTCTGTACTGAATATATTACCATTTAGTTTATTTTAAATATCAGTGTTTGCCCCCAACCCTGCGTGAAGCACTTTTTCGAGCCGCATTCGCACATGAGAAAGGTTCTGTACTACAAACATAGTGCGCTCTGCATTTGTGCAAGTGTTCAGCGAGAGTGCAGCGTTCTTCCCCACTTTCTTCGTGTCCGCCCAGATTAGGCCGGTCCTTAGAGGAAGCGGAGAGTTGTAGCACAGAGCAGCACGACCAGAGCTGGAAAACAAAAAGGAAGATTTGATGCCGGGCATCACGGAAAAAGATTTGGCATTGCTAATCAGCGAGGTGCCACCTTAACCCAACGTCAAAACAACGTGCTATTGAAACGTTACCGTGGATCCCGAGGCTGGCGGCGGAGTTGCTGCTTCCGGAGCTGCTGCCACCAGAAGCGCTGTAGTTGTTGCTGCCAGAGCTGCTGCCGCCAGAACTGCCAGAGCTGCTGCCAGAGCTACTGCCACTGCTGCCACTGCTACTGCCACTGCTACTGCCACTGCTACTGCCAGTCCCGGAAGACTTGCAGGGTCCGTTAGCCTTGGTGTCCATCACGTCTAGTGGTGTTTGGGAGAAGTACATCCTGGTGGGCATTCCCAGGTCGGTCTCTGTGACAACAGAGAGGAAAATCTTTATGACGGTGCTTCCTGGCATCGCTAAGAGGGGCATAAAATCGGGGGCAAAGCCATCAAGCACAACACAGAGGATGCCCCATCACGGCACTCTGAGATGTTAGTCTTGCGCCAGAGGACCTGCTTATCCAGAATGGATCCTATTCCCCCGATTCAATTAAGACTTGTTGGTGGAGCCTCCTAGTGGTGGCATTGCTCATAGCTGCTCTTTACTTCTACTTGATTGTTTCTGAAGCTTAATACTTTTTACTTGTACTCACTACATTGCAATAAAATATCTGCACTCTTTAGTCACTACATTTTTTTCGAAACAGACTCGTTACTTTAGCTGTTATGAATCTATTTATTTATCTGCTTTATACTGACAAAGTACAAAACTTAGTCTTTAACAATTTTTAACGTTCACCATAATGCATGCTCCCAAAAATAACCATATACACTTTAGACTGTCTTTATTAAACAGTCACGAGGGCTTTATCTGTGGCCCTGGGACGCTGAATTCTATTTCTGTTAGGAAATCTAAAAAGTACATTTAAAATAACCAATATATTATACATTTCTAAATGTTTTTCATGAGTATGTTTGATTCAAGCAGTTTAGTGGAGTTTAAAACAAGAACTGGTGTAAATAATCATTGAAGCTGCAGTTTGTTGGACAAAAATGCAGGGACTGTGTTTCAGAGAGGCGATGATAACTATAGTATGGGTTAAGTATCATGACTTTTAAAAATCCAAAATATATATTTTTGTTTTGATTCTTCGTGTGCGGAATATGTTTTGATTCTGTTGTAGCTAAAGATGATATGGTAAATTTGTATGAGATTTGCAGCCTCAGTGTCATGGATCTGTACCTCTTACCCTCAATAAAAGAGGAGTTAGAAAGGCTTTTTACGGAGTTATTTTTACTTTTTTACTTTAAGTACATTTAGTGGTATGTACTTTTATACTTCTACATGAGCAAGCTATATAAACATTTACCTCACCGCCCCACCTGAGCACTCGAGGCTCCGATTCGATCCCAGACTCTCAAGGACTGCTGGTTTTGTTGCAGACTCTTGCCACGAGACACTGAATCACGTTCTTCCAGCATCATCTTTCTATCATCATATCAGTCCTACCTGCTAAATTTGGGAGTGGTTTGGTATGAACGGCATGCGATTCAGAGCTTACGAAACGAGTTCTCTGGAAGCTTCTCGCTTATTTTTGCCTCGTTAACATAATTGCCGGCTGTAATTACTGGTGCTCTGTTAAATAAATGCCCCTGCACCCTGGGACCAGCTCAGGGCAGATCCAGGTGTTGGTAACTTCAGGTAGAAGTGTAAAGGAAGCCGATGATCTCACCGCTGGTCATGTCTCCTGTGAGGATGCTGACCAGGAAGCCCAGCTGGCCCGTGGACGAGGTGGGAGTCGAGTTGTATTGCTTCAGAGTGTCGGTACTTATGAGGAAGGAGCACCGGGTCACGCTGCTGGTGGCTCTCCTTTGGCGAGCACTTCCACTTTTGCTCACCGCAGTCTGAATGCTGTCGATGATGTTCTGAAAAAGACAGAGGGCAGAAGCTTGGTGGACCTTCTCAGCTCAGATCTCAGAGCCCCTGACTTGTCCCCGACCCACACTTACCTTGTCATTAAAGTACCAGGGCATGGCCGGGGTGCCGCTGGGTGGGAAGACGAGATTGCTGATGCTGGAGCTGCAGACGAATGCAAAGTACTTGCCCTGGAAAATAAACAACAAGGTCATAAAGCATAAGCGTCTGTAGAAAATCTTCATCACCCTTTGGAATAGCCAATGTTCTGTCTTACAAAACTAACAAAAATAAAATGTTTTTCCAACTTTATTTGCACATTTTGCCTTAACAAAGAAGCTGTGAAAATGTATTTTAAAAAAGACACTAAAGTAACAGGGTTGTTAAAGTGATCAGGTGCCTCATTTAGGCCTTCGTAGAGCCACCGACTCTTAACTACAGACACAAAGGTCACCTTCAAAATAGTTTGAGGTGACCTGCTCTCCAAGGCCATCCACAGATTTTCCGGACTCTGACTTGTCCACTGAAGGACGCTCCTCTTCCTATCCTCAAGCCACTGTTTTGTTTTTGTTTTTTCTTATTTTTTGTGGCAGTGTGTTTGGGGTTGTTGTCGTGCTTGAAGGTGAATCTCCTGCTCGTTTTCAGCTGTCAACAATTCTTTTGTACTTGATGGCATCCGCTTTAATCCTGCTGAAGGAACATCCCATAACACAACGCTGGCACTACCATGCTTCACGGTAGGTATGGTCTATTTCCTGCTTGGAGTTCAGTCCAGAAAATTCAATCTTGGTTTCACCAAGGGACATTGGGCTCGTGGTAGCTTTCCTGATCAGGATCCTCTCGGTTCGGTTTGTCCAGTTTGGATGGACGACCCGGTCTTGGAAAGGTGTTGGTAGTGCCATACTACAGTTCCTTCTCCTAGCTTGTGGTTTCCACATTTAATGCCCTACTAGGAGCAGCTGGTTTTATTCCACTTCAGTTCATGTAGGTGTGTTGAGGGTTATAATAGGTAAATACGGTTGGAAAATGTAGACCTTATTTATTTTCATTTTCAATGTGATAAAAGGCAAGGATTTATGGGCGATGTGCCCCTGGAAAAAGGCCTTCCACCTGTACCACGTCTTCGAAGCAGGGTTAGATCAGCGTTAACCTTAAATGGACCATGCTAAGGCGGTGCCCGAGTTCCACATGAAGGACTCACATTGTGTCCGGGCCTCTGGTTAATGAGACATTCAAATGCAGGGTGGGACCGGATGGAGTTCTATTCACTAGCTGTGCTTGGGGAGGCTCCAGCCCACGCCAATGACGCCATCGATGCCACTGATTGTTTGTTTTTTGTTTTGAGACATTGCATTAATTGGTGCACCCTTCTAAAAAAAAGGCTGAGAAGGCCAAACCCTCTAATTAAAAAGAGTGCCATGAATTCTCGTGACCTTTTAGATGAATAAGGTGATTATCTCTGAACGCGCTATGCGAGACATTGTGAGATGGTTGTGGTGACGGCAGATACCTGCCCTGTACGTGCTAGACCGGTTGACACATTATTCCTCCGCCTACTAACTTATGTGCTTCATATTATACTGATAAAATTTGCTCCAGGCCAAATTTTTACAAAACTTACGCTGTTTAGGTTTTCAGGCGAGAGGCCCAGGGCGACGTATCCAGACGTGCTGCCGCTGATCTCGAACATCATCATGTTGTTGGGATACCTCTGAGCTGAGGCAAAGAAGCAGCTGGAGCTTCCCAAAGGGTCGCAATCGGCTGGACTGGACATGCAGACCTTCGAGCAGCCGCAGTTGTTCGAGTAGATGTTGCTCTAAAAGGTCGAAAGAGAAAGCGGACCAGTCACAAACTGCGGCTCTTGGGGTCGGACCACGTCCCGGTCCAGACCTTCGTGCGGGATTAGGGATCTGATCCCTGATTTACACACAGTCCATGTTAAAATTCAAATTTCATTCTGTGTTAATACGGGGATGGTTTTGAACTTATTAAATGCTTTAAAATGCAGTCAAGTGAATCATTTGCTTTTTAAAAATTATAATATAATTTATTTTATATATACAAAGCATTTGGAGGAGAAAAAAGTATTAATTTATTTTATATATATAAATATAGTCCGTATTTATTATTTCACTTTATTATACAGTAAATGTTTTTGTCACTGCTCTGGTGCAGTGGTTAGCATCATCCCCTCAGCTCCAGGTTTGAATCCCGGCTCAGACAGGGGAGTTTGTATGTTCTCCCCATGTCTCCCCATGTCTACGTGCTGTACATAGACCTAAGTTAGGTCAACAATCGTCTCTGAAGTGTTCCAGTGTGAGCAAATGTGCGTGGGTCCTGCAATAGACTGGCACCTTGCTTGCACCCCGCACTGTCCGCTTATTCCCCTGGCCCCTCAGGTATGGAATGTGTATTTTAGTCCTTATTAAACTTAAAACACAAAGGTTCAGACCAGCCGTGGTGAGTGTAGGAGATAAAAAGCAAAGATAAAAATGAAATGTTCTTACAGAAATCGGGGCAGGGATAAGCAGCTGGGCTTCGGCGTAGCAAAAGATGCAGGCGAACACAATCGCCACATTCCACCTGGCGTCCATATCTAAAAACACACACACAAATAATCAAACGTTAATAAACCGTAGTAAGGTTAAACTCTTACATGCTTTATAATGATAATTCAGCCCTAAATAATAATCTGGTTCTGCTGGTAAAAATAAAAAAATAAAAATTAGAAATTGTAAACCCAAACATCTACGCTGTAATTTGGACAGTCTGTGCCTAAAGTTTAGCTCCCTACTAGTCCGTTCTGATTTCTGAAACCAAAATCATTAAATCAGTGATCTTTGAAATGATGATCAATTAACAGGGTTCGGACTGCGTTGGCACAGCATTTAAGATCCTGGACTGTGGACCAGAAGGTCAGGGGTTCAAACGCCGCCACTGCCACCACTGGGTCATTGAGCAAGGCCCTTAAAACACTCTTGTTTGATTTATAAGACTGTTATATCAACTGTATGTCGTTCTGGATTAGATCGTCTGCTAAATGACTCAATGTTTGGCTACGGGCCCTGCAGCGGACTGGTGCCCTGTCTGGACTGGCACCTGGCTGGGATTCTGATCAGGGGTTCAGGGAAGTCAGAGGGCACAGGTGAAGGCACACCCCAGATGAGGGTACCTTCACTCAGGGCCTTTAAGGGGTCACTTTTCGTATATTTACTAAGTAATATTATCAGTAATATTATTAATAAATAATACATATGTATATTTACTGGTAAGTAATATTTATTGGTAATATTAATAATAAATAAATACATATATTTACTAAGTAAAATGTGTCAGTAAAATTATTAATAAAGAATAAAAACGTATATACTAAGTAACATTTATCAGTAATATTATTAAATACGTATATTTATGTTTTCTGTCTAATTCTTATAAAAGTATATTAAATTCTCAGGAGATCGTGTTGATGTTTATTAGTAAAAGTGAATGTTAGTAGCTTACATTTTGTTAGTGAAAGCGTAACTTTTAAACACAGAATTACTATATGAAATGAATTATTGTTATTAAAAACAATTTCAACAATTACAAAGTCATCTTTCATTTGCCAAACTAAAATCTGCAGCAGAAAAGAAGCATTGTTCCGACTGAAATGAACGAATAAATAAAATTATTTATGTTTTTAAGCTTGTATTCATGTATAAACAGGAACAAACAGAAACAAGTGAAGCATCTGTAATTGTAATTATTGAATAAAATTCGGTTAAGTTGTTTTAAAAGAGCGCTGTTTTTACCTGAGGTTGTTGGAAGGCTGTTTCAAAACTCACACTTTAGCAGGTTCTGTTGTGTTTTATGGCACAGAGATGCTATTTATCAAATCGTTTTAAGGGTGTGCCGAACACACGGTCATTATCGTTCCAGAGGTGACTTGCCCTCGAGCCTCGTTATAATTAGGTTACGCCTAATGCCCTCTTGTGCTGGACGGGGTGCATTATTGTGAATATATCACAGGAAAGAGGTGTCGTAAGGCCTCTTTCCTGTGATATATTCACAATAATGCAGCCCCTCGAGTGCCTAATTGCTTTTATACCACAGTTCCCTTATCGTTTATCATTTATTGTTAGATTTTAATATATAGAAAAAACGATTAAAAAAAAACGTTTGTCACCGTAAAATAGTTCCATTCTATCGTTACCTCGCGGCATTAAAGTCTAGGAACAGAATTACCCATAACTGTTTATTATTCAAACAATAAACACAAATATATCGTTTGATAAGTTTGAATTTATTAAAGAGAAAGTTTATTTACATTCAGCACATAAAATGGGTCGGGTTTACAAGCAAGCTGTTACTAAGATCCACTATTCTGAAGCAAATCGGAGTCAGATCCCGGTGTTCTAACCAAAGTCTAGGATCCCGTTTGATTAGTGATTATAAATCTGTATGATGAAGCTCTTAATGTTAATCTTATCAGTCAGAAATGTAAGGGCAGAGCTACAGAGCATCAGCAGCTTCTCTGGGTTAGAGCTGGACTTACAGATAACAAACCTGTCAGATCAATGAACGCCCGATTAGCCGTTAATGGTGTTTAATGAAAGATGCAGAGTTTAAGTCCAGCAAACGACGTCTTTGTGAGGGATGGAGCTGATTCAGGTCATTTTTGTTGATGGGACCAAAACTGATCTTCAGTCTCGTTCCTCTTCAGTCGAGCTGTGAATCCATTAAGAGCCGGACGATTGATATAAAGTACTGACTTCGTTTCGCTTTTCCAGCGCTTCCAAATCCTGAAGGTGATAAATCTTTGGCTCAGGTTGGTCATTAATAGCTTCATCTTCCAAATTCATATCGTTTTCAAAACCAATAGATTTTATAAATTGATAACTTTCATTTTACTCAGTATAACTTGACTGCTTTTTCTGGCGGGCGTCAATGCCAGGTTACGTGTGTGCCGCGGATTAATACTTATAGAGCGTCGGTCACAGTGCCGTTATGGTCAATAATGTAACGGCGGAAGACGTCTCTCAGATTGCGGGTCGGAACTAACTGTGGTATAAACATCCTTATGCCAGCTCTGCCAGTTCTCGTTTCAAAGTGGAAGATGCATTGGCATTGGCATTGGCATTGGCATTGGGGACGTTAATATAAAATGAATTGTATTACCTTTATATGTCAGTAAGTGTGTCTGTCTTTGCTATAGGTGCCAAATAATACCTGCCCTGCTCTGGTACTGTGGACATTCTGACTTGAGTGAAGTTTGCATGTTCTCCCCATGTCCTTCACGTACTCCCACATTCCAGAGCTTGCCCTAGTGCGCATGATTACGTTTCAGTGTCTCCGTTACGTACGCGTCGCGTTGCGCTGCTCCATCACTCCCAATTTCAAAACGTTTAGAAGCGTGTTGACTAATATGGGGCTCTTTGTCTGCTACACCCGCGCCCTTCTCATTATGCATCCACAACTAGTTCCATCGTCTTTTGTCTCCTTTTGTTTTATTCGGCTTCAACTCCATGACGTCACCATACTGGAGGAAAAAAAGGGCGGATGAATTTTAATAAATCGGTCAATAAAAATGACGTTGTAACTGCATATTGAAGGCGTAAAAAAGTTGGGACTGGGGTCATTTAGGGCTAGTAATGAGGTAAAAAATATGATGTGAATAATGATGTGATTTCAAGCAGGTGATTATAATCATGATTTGATCCAAAAGTCATTGAGGAGTAAAGATGATCAGAGGATCTCCAGTTTATCAACAAACGTTTAAAAACAATGTTCATCGAAAAAAGATTGGAAGAGATTTGTATATTTTCCCTCTTCAGTGCATAATATCATTAAACAATTCAAGGAATCTGGAGGAATGTCAGTGTGTAAAGGGTAAACTGGCTCCCTCAGATGGCACTGCATCAAGAACCGTCATTCATCAGCAGCTGATAGAACCACATGGACGAGGGATTTATCAAACCTTTATCAAGCTCTACAATACAGAGTTACATTCACAGATACCACTTAAAACGTTACTGTGCTAAAAAGAAGCCTTATGTTATAACCATGTCCAGAAGGGGCGTCGGCTTCTCTGGGCTCGGAGGATCTGGGATGGACCATCATACAGTGGGGACGGGGATTGTGCTCAGACCCATCAGTATCACAGATCGTTTTAAAAAAAAATGGACCAAAGACAAAACATAGGTCCAAGAGCCAGGCTCAGGCATGGTATGGGGTCGGGTCAGGGCCCTCGGTAAAGGTCGTTACACTTCTGTGATGCAGCATTAAGGAAGAAAAGTACTCTGAGATTTTAGAGCATAAGCTGCCTTCAGGACGCCATCTTTATCAGGGACATCCAGAATTTTAAAACAAAAAAAATCAGAAAAAGTTTGGACTGAAATATATAAATCCCTTCCAGTCTTACTTTGAGGAACATTGTTTTTAAACATTTGAATCATTTTCTTACACATCTTTACTCCTCAAAGAATCAAAATGATAACCAAATCATGTTTCTAATCACCTGTTTAAGTCACATGTTTGCCCAGAGTTTTTTGGAATAAGTTGCAAAAGGCAGGAATGGATGTTTATTAACAAATGAAATGAAAGTGCGTACGATAAAGATTCCTGTTTTTGCCCCATCTTTTCCCAGTGAGGGTTGCAGCGGGTGCACAGTCCGAGCGCCTGTAACTATGTTTAGTTTCTCAAGGCTCTGGAGGTCTCAGATTCTCATCGTGTGACATAACACACGAGTGCCACGCCCTCAATGAGCACCATCGCCACATCGCAGTTTCAATGCATACTAAAGGAACAGGTTCGACAATTATTACAGTTACTTTTAACTCTTGACGTACTGTATCTCAACCAGCCGTTAGTGTAAAAGGAGCGGCCATCGACTTCTCTTGGGCCAAGTGAGTCTGGTATTTTTGCTGTTTAAACTATTGTGTAAGCATTTCATAATGTCATTAAAAAGGGTGCAAACAAACTCACCAACAAATAGGTAGAATTTAGACTTACTTAATCGTCCATACCAGGTCTTAAAAATGATAGTAATAATAATAATAATAATAATAATAATAATAGTTTAAATAGAAGATACTTTTACACTTGAAGTTTCAAACAGGTGACTGTCATCATGATTTGGTCCCAAAGCAGTATCCACGAAAAGCTGAGTCTCTGAGGAGTAAAGATGATCAGAGGATCTCCAGTTTATCAACAAATGTGTAAGAAAATGATTGAGATGTTTAAAAACAATGTTCTTCAAAGAAAGATTAGAAGGGATTTCCATATTTCTCCCTCTACAGAGCATCATATCATTAAACCATTTAGAATCTAGAGCAGTCCTCTTGTGAAAATACCCTTAAACGTTGAATGGGGCATACCTGTAAACACCACTAAAAGGATAAAATATAGTAAGTAAAATAACATTTCAATAATCCCTACGTAACTGCATGGTCAAACCCGACCGCAGTCATGAACTTGATGGGTAATTAGAGGAACGTTCGTCAGCGTGACGGCTTGAATACCTCATAAGGGAAGGTGAGGCTCTGCCCTCGTATTATGCCCGAAATATTTGCAGTTCCATTGTAAGATTCACTGTGATTCACCTACTGGAGCAGAGATCAACAGATCATGCTGTTCTATTACGTCTGCTTCTTTATTTCTTGATTTTAAGTAGCAGAACTTATTTCTTAAGCCAGAACAGGCTGTACTTCTACACTCCTGCCCTGTAAAGCTCCACCCAGGCCTTCACAACGCACAACACGGTCGAGAGTCTCAATCCAGGTCAAGAGAAGAATGTGAGCCTGGTTTTTACTTTCTCATTACTCAGTCCTCTTTTGCAACTGCACTTGTATTTTGAAACGTGACCTGACTCGTTTGACTTCATCGTCTACAGTGGTGCTTAAAAGTTTGTGAGCCCTTTAGAATTTTCTATGTTTCTGTATACATATGTCACACAAGTCCTAAAAGTAGACAAAGAGAACCCAGTTAAACAAATGAGACAAACATATTATACTTGGTCATTTATTTATTGGGGAAAATGATCCAATATTACATATTAGTGAGTGGCAAAAGTATGTGACACTCTAGGATAAGCAGTTAATTTGAAGGTGGAATTAGAGTCAGGTGTTTCAATCAATGGGATGCCAATCAGGTGTGAGGGGGCACCCTGTTTTATTTAAAGAACAGGGATCTATCAAAGTCTGCTCTTCACAACTCGTTTGTGGAAGTGTATCATGGCACGAACAAAGGAGATTTCTGAGGACCTCAGAAAAAGAGTTGTTGATGCTCACACTGGCTAATGCTAATGTTCATGAGTCCATGAGGACTGCAAGGAGAAAGCCACTGCTCTCCAAAAAGAACATTGCTGCTTGTGTCTGCAGTTTGCTAAAGATCACGTGGACGAGCCAGAAGGCTATTGGAAGCATGTTTTGTGGATGGATGAGACCAAAATAGAACTTTTTGGTTTAAAAGAAAAGCGTTATGTTTGGAGAAAGGAAAACACTGCATTCCAGCATAAGAACCTTATCCCATCTGTGAAACATGGTGGTGGTAGGATCATGGTTTGGGCAGGACAGATTGCCATCATTGATGGAACAATGAATTCTGAATGATATCAGAGAATTCTAAAGGAAAATGTCAGGACATCTGTCCATGAGCTGAATCTCAAGAGAAGGTGGGTCATGCAGCAAGACAACAACCCTAAGCACACAAGCTGTTCTACCAAAGAATGGTTACAGAAGAATATAGTTCATGTTTTGGAGGGCCAAGTCAAAGTCCCGACCTTAATCCAATGGAAATGTTGTGGAAGGACCTGAAGCGAGCAGCTAATGTGAGGAAACCCACCAACACCCCAGAGCTGAAGCTGTTCTGTACGGAGGAATGGGCTAAAATTCCTCCAAGCCGGTGTGCAGGACTGATCAACAGCTACAGGAAATGTTTAGCTGCAGTTATTGCTGCACAGGGGGGGTCACACCAGATACTGAAAGCAAAGGCTCACATACTTTTGCCACTCACTAATATGTAATATTGGATTATTTTCCTCAATAGGACTTGTGTGAAAATCTGATGAAGGTTTAGGTCATATTTATGCAGAAATATAGAAAAGTTCTAAAGGATTCACAAACTTTTGAGCACCACTGTATGTCCTGTTGAATACAGATTTTGTTCTTAAAGCTGCCGATTGACGGGGGACCCCAAAGAGATGCACAAACACGGTCCTGGGTACAAATTTGGCAGCCCAGTCCAATGACTGAGAATACGTTAAACAACCTCTGCGTAATGTGACACATCATACTATTTGTAGCCTGTTTCTCAACATTTAAGATTCTTCCAGTCTGGACTGGAAAAGTACCAAAGTATTCTGGCCAATGCCCTTTTTTTTCAAGATACCACTGCAATAACATCTGCACAAGACTCAGAACCCCTCCAGTACTTAGCAAACACATCTGGAATTTATGAACACCAGTAGTGCCAGAGAAACAAAAGGTAGTGAACTGGATTTGGACCTGGGCTTGCTTGAAGGACCACAGCCTATACTTGACCAACATCTCACCAAAGCCAGGGATCGAATGAGGATGGCTAGGCATTCGGAACCAGTGTTCTGCGTACGGAGGTCTGGTTTCGCTGCCAGTGTTCATAAAGTCTAGGAGGCTTCTCAGTACCATCTAGAGCCAAATAGTGTTGGTGGTAACCTTGGTGTTCAGGCTAGTATTTATATTTCTTAAGTCCAGCCCCTGTATATTTTTAAAGGTATTTTAATGGAGGAAAAAGATGCAATTAATTGTGATTAACGAGATTAACTCATAATCGTCTCACAGTGTATATAACCAACACCTATAAACCAAAACATACAAAAGGTGTTCCTCAAGGTCGAGCCTTGGACCCTTGCAGAGTAAAGCTAAATGCTGTTCCTTTTCTTTTTCCTTTACAAGACATTATGTTATATCTAGGCAGATTTTAAGGTAGAAAACCACCTCAGAAACAACGGCGTCCAATAAGGATCGATTCTAGGACCTGTGCTGTTGTAGTTCTGAAGAAACAAACTTGCTAGTTGGATGCTCTTCTGTTTTCCAGCAGTTTTTTTTTTTTTTTTTTATCGTTAAGCACTCACGTGTAAAGCGCTGCAAATGACATTTTAAAACACCGTGCTGTAAACATAAACATGCCAATGTCTTAATTGCTGGTTTAAATGATCACTTTCACATATCGCCGTGTTTCACATGTATTCGAAAGTTTCTGTTTCAATAAAATAACAATGTTAATATATAAAGAGACCCAGAGAGACCAGGAAGCAGCTTTTTTAATTGAATGCTGCAATCATAGAGGAATTCCTATTCAGCCACAGAGCGGGCTACACCCAAAGACGTGTAAATGTCAGAATTAATTAAATTCAAATGTTTGCAATAGAGAGTAATACCTAATTAGTATGTTTTGTTCTAAAAGAACATTCCTGCACTGAGAGACTTTACACTGAATGACACACGAGGACGGTCCACGTGAATCTAATTTGCATCACGTCCTCTTTTTCTTTAACTGAGCTCTGTTTTTGGATTTCCTTCTCAAACTGGAACAACGTGAACCCTAACACGAAGACACCCACGCACACGGGTGAGAAAAGCTACCAAACCCAGCTAAACCTGAGGAATGTCGTCGTTTCACACCCGTTTGTTTTGGTTGTTTTGGTTGTTTTGGTTATTCAGTCACACTGAGATGCAGTTTTATAATCTCAAACAACTCTCTGCTTTAACCTCACAAAACCAGTTGGGGCAGTGTCTTGCTGCACAGCACAGGCAGAATTGAAGCGCTCACCATGAGGGGTCCATACTCGAACCTGACAGGCATCGGATCCCAAACGGAACCTTGATTTGTCGCTAGAGACAACACAGTTCCAGTCCATAGCAGTCTAGCTTTCTCGTCCACGACACCACTGCAAACGAGGGCAGGACACATAATGGCTGCAGTGACAACAAATCTTTCTGCTAAACACCCGGGAATGGTCCGGGCAGAGACAGGGGTGTGTAGTGAAGGCGCCCCCTGTGTCTAGATGGTGGATAACAAAACTATAGGAGCTGCTCATCCCATATTTGTGTCGGATCAAATGATCATCTCTACTGGTGGTCTGTCTGGGCCGTCCGTCCGTCCGTCCGTGTGTGTGTGTGTGTGTGTGTGCTCCCATAAAAACAATTCTCCTGCTTCTCTCAGTCCAATGATGCACCCCCTCTCAAAGTCTGTCAACTGGGCAAAATGTCTCACCAAGAGGTACACTACCCACAAGCCTTTTTATAGACAGCGCTATAAATAAAGCACTTTTACGCCCTCTGGTGGCAAGACCAAGTGTCTAATCAGAGTACCTGTAATCATTTACATATCTGCCTGAGACAGAACTGCATGCCAAGTTTGGCAGCGATTCCATTTTGTCAGTGAGTGTATGATGTTACATCTTCAGGGTTGGCATGGTCCGAGTCATTGGGGTTACTGGGGCCCAGAATCCCTGGCATCACCCCTGCCTGTTGTAGTGTCAGAACAAAGAAACACAAAGAACTTGTCACACAAACGTGGGTCCTTTTAATTAAAATCGTTTTCTAGAGGACTCCATTTCTCTGGACAGAGTGATCCTGAGGATAAAAGATGTTGGAAACGATTTTAAAAGGAAACATTAGATAACAGGAGGGTCAAAGAGGGAGAATTTAAAAGAAAAACATTTTATTTGCGTGTTAAATTCACCAAATCAGGATTAGTATCGTATTTCGGACTGGATCTGTTCTATTTGTATGTGCTGTTACTATCCAGCGACATCTTGTGGTGAGAGGGCAAAGTGCACTTCAGTTTAAGGCACTGAGCTTTGTCTGGTCTTTTATTCTTTTTTGTTAATATTTATGTAAATCCTTAGGCTCGCTTTCTTAGGTGTATCTGCTCATTATCTTTGAACGACCTTGTTTGGTGAATATTTCAGAAACTGCTGTTGCTTCGATGCTGTGATTTTCTTGGCAGATTTTGGGCTCCTTTATACGAACTGAGCATTGTTTAAACCCCACAGCCTACCTGAGTATTGTTGCTGACCATGTATAACCATTTATGCCCAAAGTATACAATCTTCCAGGATAATGTTTTTTTATTTTATTTGGTGGGTTTGGTTTGACAGACGAGGCTATTTCTTACCTGTCCGGTAGGGGGCAGCAAAGGTTAAAAAACACAACACAATGACAAACATTCTGCAGCCAGACTAACACCCAACTAACGATTAACAAAAGGAGATGATCCGAGCCAGCAATGACGGGGGCACCCCTGGTCTACATCACATGACCACATACCCATTAAAAAAGCGCAGTGAAAACCAGTACTATTTAAATAAACTTTATTTCGTGCATTTGATGTGATTTAAAGCTTACAGGTAATTTTAAAGTGCTTTTACATGTGTAATTAACTTCCTTTCCATGAATTCCAACGAAAAATAGCTTTAATCCAGTAACAAATCAACAATCCATAAATTCATTTTTAATCTTAAAAAGAGCAAAGCTTTAAGTTTTAAGGTTAAGATCAGAAGCGACTTCATGTTCAGCCAAATATCATGGCTTCATATACCACACACACACACACACACACACACACACACACACACAAATGCGTGATCTTCAGTGTAACACACACTTTTTCTTCATACACCCTGAGGACGATGGTCAAGTGACGAGGCCGGTCCTTACATGAAGTGCAGAGCCAGAGCACCGAGCAGCACAGCCATCACTGAGAGACAGATTAAATCAATAATCAATCATCAATAATCACCCAACATCCAGAACATACATAGAGCTAAAAATGTAACCACTGATTCCAGGAGTTTTATTTGAATATTACTTCACAAAACAATTCTAACACCCAATATAACAATATAGTGCCTTATTAAATAAAAAGCTGCAGTATTTTAATGATGTCATACATTTGCTATACAAAATAAAATAACATTTATTTTATAATATTTTCACATCATATTTTGTGTTAAACAAAAACTGCAAACACCCCAAAATATATATTTTAAAAATTCTTTAGAAGTATATATTATAGAATATCTCTTGACAAGACAATCATGAATCTACAATGAACATATTATTATGAATTAAAAATGTTCTAATTATTCAATAAAAATATTCAAATGACACTCACCTACAAAAGTAAAACGTAAAATCAACTGAAGATTTTTAAAATACTATCTTAGAAATCATTTCATATTTAGGATTAATAATTTGTATGTTATCTGTAATTCATATTATTTCATTATTATAGTTCATATATCAAAATGTAATCATGAACAATATTTTTTAAAACAAATCTTATCGTAATTATTTTCATTCATAAATAACAAAAATATACATTTTAGATATCAGTAAAAAGACAATATAGTAATTATTGAAAATATCAATCCTAAATGTGCTGTAAATGTTTAGAAAAATAAAATAAAAATGATTTAAAAATTATTTGACTTTAAAGTTTTTAATGGTGTTGAACAATTGAAAAAACATTTAATATTATTTTTTATTTAAAATGACCTTTTCTATCATTTTAATATAAATATTGGGTTTTGAAATCCCGTTTTTTTTTTATTAACTATTTTCAAATAAGAAGTGAGTGAGTCCAGTAGTTTATTCTTATGCTTTTACATTTGAGGGGTTAAACCAATAAAAGGTGATGGATCAAACCAGTAGGAATTGATCAATTTAACCAGAAAGAAGTGATGAGTTAAACCAGTAAGGATTGATGGCCTTCTATGAAAATCTGTTGGACCAGTAAAGAAGTGAGTGGTGTAACTGGTGTTACCTTGAGTCCAGTGGCAGGTGATGGAGTCGCTGCTGCTGTTGGCGGGCGTGGTAGGGGAGGGGGTGGTATTGCTTGCCGTGTTCACAGTGCTCTTAGGATTACTCAGGTCCACCGGACTTGTGGTTTCAACCAGTGTAGTTGGAGCTCCAGGCACAGTTCCTGTAAGAACCAAGAGCAGAGCCTTCAGTAACCACACAGCTCCATGTCTCATCAAGATCAGTGTGGGCCTCATCAGCTTCCATACATCAGATTAAAGGAAATTAAGCAGTACACACTTAAGCAGCAGATGGCGCTCTAAGATAAAGCTGGACCTTTATTGAGCTCTGGAACAGAACACCATCTGGGGTCTTCCTGAAGATCTCAGAGACCTTCAGTGGCACCGTTTCCACTAGGCAGTTCATGTCTGAAAGCAACGTCAGATGTGCTTGTCATCTGGGCTGTCAGAGGACCTTCTTTGGACTCTGGGGTCCTACTGAAGATGTCTTCTTGGATCTCACTTTTCCAACAAGTTAGTATGTTTATCAGACATTCATTGAACTCTGGAGGATAACTCCAGTTCCATAAGATCTCATAAGATCTCTGACATTTCTGAATTGTTCATCTGGACCTTCTCTGGAGTCTGGAGCAGAACTTGTCTGAGTGATGGAACCCACATCACCAGTTGGGGTCATCCTGAGGAGTCCTGCTTTGGGATTCCATCTTCTCTTTGAATATTGGTTCATGCTTCACCTTCTGGAAGCCTGAGAAGATCAATCCTCACTCAACTGCAGGAGAAACCACGAGGGAACTGTGTTTTTCTCGGTTTGATCAAGTTGATGAAGGTCCTCTCTTGGTTCAGCATGGCTATGACTTGGAACCACATTGAAGAACTTGAAGAATGGAAAAGTGGAGGCGCTTAGGGATCCCACTGGTTTTTCTTTTGATCTTTGGGAGTCTTCTGTTGGATTTTATTTGTAAGGAAGGCTTTAAAGGAATCGTAACATGAGATGAAAGCTCACCGGTGAAGGTTCCACTTTCGATGGAGACGTTGAAGTTGAGATCCGCAGCTCTGGTGGTGACGTTGAAGCCAGCGCTGGTGTTGAAGATGCACTGAACGAGGGTCTGGCTTGCGAAGCCCTTAACGCTGTTCACAGTGGACTGAGAAAAAAAAGAGAGCGAGAACATGGTGTAAATGTATGAAAAATCTAAAACTTAAAATGTCTGTTTGTAACAGTATAAAGGTGTACAGTTAACATAGCTGTTTGAGAGCTACCTTGAAGGTTTTCAAAACAGGGCAATCTTAAAGAGAAAATGTCACCTAAGGCACAGGTCTTTATTCCTGAACATTTCCCCTACATTCAAAATATTTTGATCGAATTTGTTTCATTGGCTTTTCTCTGTGTCTATTTCTTGGATCTGATGATGTTCTGGCTCATATTTATGCGTCCATATCTGTAATCACAAAGGTCAGTTATTAAATCTAAAATCATGCAAAAGCAGGTCTCAGTCTTACCACGTTAGCAGGGACGTAGGAGTTTCCGCTCTTGCTGTAGGTATCTAAGAAGGCGTTTCTGCTGCTGGTCGAATTGTTGTTGCCGCAGACGAACACGACGTTGGTCCCCTAAGGAGCCGAAAACAAGAGAAATGATACTCTCTGGCCCTCTAGTGGTCAGAATTAGAGCGTCTCCAAAAACTTAGAACGTGCTCCTGAATGCGATCGTTACCGTCTTTTTGAGCACCAGCGCGACGTATCCAGAGGTGGTGCCACTGAGTTCAAAGAGCAAGCTGTTTCCGTCCGACTGAACGGAGCTGAAGAAGCAGCTGGAGGTTCCGGATGGGTCGCAGGTCGCCGCGCTCGATATGCACAGCTTGGTCTGGCCGCAGGCGGAGCGAGTGATGTTGAACTAAAAAAGAACATGACAATAACAATAACACAAGCCATCGTTAACAATCCCAGCATCGTTCTTTATATTGTTTTTTATCATCAGTAATAAAGAAATTCGGTACGGGCGTGCTGGTGCTTGGTTTGGTGCCGATAGTAGCCAGATCGATTGATGTGTTGGAGACAAACGATGTCGTGGCATTTCCCAGTAGGGTTCCTGCAGAAAAGGAAGAAAGGCTCTTTACTAAAAACCAAAAACTTCCCGCTGTCTGGAACCCTGGGCCAGTTCATGCTTAGACAAACAGACTGCTAATACAAACTTTCGAGCACCCACCGTTCGTATTTCCGCTGAAGATGGCGAGCGTGGCACTGTCGTTGCTTAAGTTGACGATGCTGCCGGAGACGTTGAGACTGACGCTCACGTTGATGATGCACTGGATCTGGTTTGTCTTAACTGTGCCCTGAACGCTGTTCACTGTGGTCTGAGAGAAGCAGAAAAAGAAAACTCAGTCTGTTTGGCCCACATCGTCTTCCATAGCCCCCACTGCTTTTGACCCCATTACTCTCCATAGCCGTATACCCCATTCTTTAAGTCCTATCTGCTCTCTGGACTACATGTGAGATTAAAAATGCCTCTCTTTTGCATGTTTGTTCTTTCACAGTGGTGTTTTTCACCGATCCAGATGATCCGGATCCAGTTTTTCGAA
This sequence comes from Ancistrus triradiatus, assembly GCA_025084515.1. Classification (NCBI taxonomy): domain Eukaryota; kingdom Metazoa; phylum Chordata; class Actinopteri; order Siluriformes; family Loricariidae; genus Ancistrus; species Ancistrus triradiatus. The sequence goes on from JAJAGP010000325.1 coordinate 165,203, forward strand.
ACATTTTCAGACTGCAGGACAGGGAATAATAAATCTGGATTACCCCATGCTTTTAATTCTGCTCCGTGTGGCCATCTGCTGGACAAAAGATATTACAGCATTCCTTTTAAATGAAAACAATATATCCTAAACGACTCCCTTTAGGAGAGAAAATCGTTTTACTCTTTATCTACACACTTAAGAACGCGGGAAACTGACAGAGCAAAGACTAAATGAAATTGCGAACTTCCCTTCGTGAAACAAACGTGAAGCTGGGATTGTAATTTATGAAGACCTTCAACTGACTTCTGTTTTCTTTTTCTTTTTACTTACTTTATCTCTTTACTTTCTTCTAAGTTCAGTGTAATTTCAGTAAGTGGAAAATGTGAAGTTAAGTTTCTATAAACCCAAAGTGTTTTGTTTTTTTTGTAAACATTTTGAAATACGTTATCAACTTTTTTGTTGCACTGCAAAAACGAATGTGTTAAATCTAGAAGTTAACAGAACAATAATCTGAGTTTTACGTTCTGTTAACTTATTATTTCATGATCAGTTCATTCAGAATTTGAATGCAGACTGGACACGAAGTTAAACACCATTTTTGACAATGTAAGATTAAGTTTCAGTTTTGTACAGCTGAGTGTTTATTTTGGGGTTGTTTTTGTACAGTGTCCTTAACACTTTCACATCCAGCTTTAATCCGTCTCTCAAGGTGGAGCGATAATGATCCCGTAATATGGTAATAAAGCTAAGTTTTTAAGCATTTAATCCTGAATAAAGGGTCGATTGGATCATGAAATCCAGATCCAAATCTTCAGAACCCAAAGGCTTGTAGTCCTTTTTGAAAAACCCTTCTTTAATCTCATCAAATATCTTTTGAAAAACCCCTGGAAGTTATTGTCTCTTGTTGTCTCTGTCACACCACAGATGGCACTTCAGGAATTTTTTGGCTAATTGCCTTCAAGGTTTTCACTTGGCACGGTAGCAATTTTCCTTACAGAAAAAAATTGGCCGTTGTTTGGATAATAAATGGGCCATTCTGTGCAATTTAATTTCCTCGAATCGTCTGCAGCCATGCAGCTGTAAATAAGCAACAGCCTCGGCCATGTGACGTAACTCGTGTGCTTTGTGCACAAACTTGATATTCCGTTGTGCCCTCGCTGATTCGTTCTCACGGCACCTCGGTTGCCACACTGGCTTTGCTGCTTTGTTAGTCACCCTCGCCACCCGCACCCACATCATGCCCTGAGCCGCTGAGTCTTCGAAACGTCAGCAAACCGGCATGCCTCAGGCCTTACCATCGTAGTAGGAGTCAGGATTGCTTCGCTCGGTTTCTTGGTAGCCGTTTGGAAGAAGGCGACGCTGTTGTTGTTTCCACAGGCGAACACGATGGTGGAGTTCTGGAAGGAAGAAATACTGAGCGTCAAGCGCTTGAATAAAAAGTCTTGCGTGCAACCTGAGCGTGCAAACAATGAGAAAACGTGTCTTTAACGTCAGGTCTTATTTTTGTTGAAAAGCCTTATTAGGACTGTTTAACGTTCAACAGCAAAAGCAGGTCGAACCAGTTTCAAGTGTGCTTGTATAAACACAGAAGCTGCCTATTGTTGTTTACAACAGCGCATGAAAGGTCATTAGAAGTGGAATGAATGCGAGATTAAAAGCTGTAATCATGGTTATTTTACGTAGACTGTGATTAAAGGTCGCGTGCTGGAACAGAAACCAAACCGATAGTGTAATTACTGCTCGGTCTGTACACCTATTTTGGGTACTTGCTCTTGCCAAGTTCTATTCGATTTAATGAATCTTCTCAGGCTGCTTAGACCGAGCCTGTTCCTAGTTTTCATCCTTACCGGACTTTGCTTGTTGAGGGTGAGTCCCAGGGCGATGTAGCCGGTCGCAGGGCCGCTGAGCTCGACGATGAACGCTTGGTTGACTATCTGAATGGAGCTGAAGAAGCAGCTGGAGTTTGAAGGGTCGCAGGACACTGGCTGGCAAACCTTGGTGCTCCCGCAGTCGGTCTGAGAAATGTTGGTCTGAGGGTGAGATAAAAGAAGTGTCATCTTCAACTTTGAGGAGCCGGTCATGCGGTGAGCCATGTGTACGATGAGATTTTACTTTTATTTTATGGTTTTACTTGCCGTAAGGTTCACTGTTTGGAGCTGGGCATCGGTGACGTGGCAAAAGGCGAAGGCGAACACGATCGCCACGATCCATCTGGACTCCATGTCTGAGAACGTACGAAACCTTTTGTTTATTATAAAACACATTCATACTTCTGTACGTTTTTGCAACGTTTTTCTTTAATATAATAAACGTGACATTGCGATGTGAATCTTGATCTTTTTGAGAGTCCAAAAAATGCCAAGACATGCCAGGCAGTGCCAGTCCTAAACGAGCTCTGAAGCTATTACAGGGACCGTTTAAGATCGTCCCCAAATAAATCCCCAAATAAATTCATTTATTTCTCTAGAGTTTTTACATGTATTGTCTCAGAGCCGCTTTACAATTTTCAACGCTAAACTGAGCAAGCCTGGGGCAACAGGGGCAAGGAAAAGCCCTAAACATTATAAGGAAGAAATCTTATTAAGACCAAGACTCAAAAAGGGACCCGACCTTGTTGAACAGCCTAGATGTTATGAGTAAGACTTAAGCCACGTTATCTAATGAATACGTTTACAGTATAAACATAAAAGCGTAAAGAAATACAATTTGGAATTGAATAATGTAGACAAATAGGCATCACGAGTCAATCCTGAGAGGCCAAATCGTCCTTGTCCTTTGTCCACGTGTAAATGAACTCGGAAAATGCCACGTTTATTAAAAACACACACAGTTTGCTTCTTGTCTCTGAGGACGATGGTTAGAGCGAGGATATTCATCCGAAGATCAACATTTGGGAACCACACCAAGCCTCCAAATCTACAAACCCATCCTGACATCACACTGTCAAACTATTAAGATGACGAGAAAGTGGAATGGAAGGATGATGGAGGATCTCTAACTGAAGGCTTCAAAGGCATCAACATCATGAAGCTCCAGGAGATTTCAGACAGAGATCTGTCTGCTTTAAGAGGTTGTGGTTGGAATCTAGCTTGACACAAACACTGATCTGGAGAACTTTGTGGATTTAGGTGTCTCTCCCAACTTTATAGAAAGTTTTAAAGCAGGATAAGATATATTTGAAGCACCCTAAATATTTGCCTTTGCCTCTATCTTGAAGAACAAATATTTACTTAGCATGCTCTTAGACTAATAAAACATAATTATCTTAAAAAACAAGCATGTCTTTACCTGTAGCTGGGTGAGAGAGGGATGATCCTCTGTGCTCTGCCTCTCCGGTCTTGTTGTATATGATGCCGTGAGAACGTTTGATGTCTCTTTTTAAACTGGGCGGGTGGGTCACCTGGATCAGTTACATCATGGAAGGAAAAGAGCAGAGGTAAGAGTGCGGGTTTGGGAGAGTCACCTAAAGTAAGCCTTAAACTCTAGGTGTTGCCAGGAAGTAGCATGTTTTTTTTTGTTTTTTTTTTTGGTTTGCTTAACAGTACAAAACTGCTGACTATTAAAAACACTCGGCAGATATTTCCAAAAGTCTTAGGCCACCATTCGTTGTGTAATGACCACACATAACATACTGTTGACGATTGGACTGATCTTCATTCCATTTTTATGAGCTTTGGCATAGCTTATTTTGTCACCCTGTTCCCTTCTAATAAAATGTGGTTTCCACCTGCTACCCTTCCAAACCGGACTGTAGAAGGATTGACTTGGCATCCCGCTATATAGAGGTGCTTGAAAGATAGAGAACCCTTTAGAATTTTCTATATTTTTGCATAAATATGAGCTAAAACATCATCAGATTTTCACACTAATCCTAAAAGTAGATAAAGAGATCCCAGTTGAACAAATGAGACACAAATATTTGAGGAAAATGATCCAAAACAATGATATATCTAATCTGACGGTGGCCTAAGACTTTTAAACAGTACTGTATACGGGTATGGATTGTACATATGGATATTATTTTATAAATCTGCATTATCAAAAAAAGACACATGTATCACCTGTATGGCTTTTGTAAGGATGATTAACTCAAATACTTTGAATGGCTTTTAAAAACTATTTTTAAATGAGCGATGTTTAAAAGAAGTCTTGACCTTCAGTGAAGGTTTATAGCTTTAGTGTTTTTTATTTTTAAGGCACCTTTTTCCAGAGCTGATGTATTTCTTGAGATAAATGTGCTCCTGATGGTTTAAGATTCGATTTCAGTAGAAAGGACCCCAGATATTTGTAAAGCCGCTTCAAGACAATGCTCAGACGTACAATCAATTTGACTGGACTAGAAGATGATGGGAGTTTCACTCTGCACCCTGTTCATTATTCTGCTGTTGACACTCCTATAAAAACACACAACCCTCCCGAACTGAGTGGGCGAACTGGAAATTCATGCCTATGCAGTACCTATAAAACAAATCATCGTACACTTTGAAACCTTTTTTGTTTTACAGGTTAAAGTGAAAAACCTTTAATAAATACGACTTAATTCAACATTCAAGAAGTGACATTAAGGATTAAAAATGTAAAACTGGAATAACAGGGCCATTAACGTGACCCACCCACTGATTTAATGCTTTGTAACTCCACCTTTTTCTTTTAATTGTAGCATCCAGGTGTTTGGAATTGAACCTCCTGCCCATCTTCAGCTGGTTTCTTTTCCTTTACCAGCCCACAACGTAATATCTACAGGAGCGATCGCTTGGCTAATGCCAGTCCAGTTTGGGACTCTACATATTCCAGTTCCAGTTGGCTCTCCAATGACCTCGAGCATCACTCCAAATAACTAGCAAATTTTAGATTTAGTTCATTTATGTGTAGAACAACTTGATAATTGGCATGAGGAAGGTTTTCTGCTTAGAAGGGCAAAGTCTCCCCCAGTAAGGAAGTGGAGGATGCAGGTAGAGGCAAACTACCATTCAGAGCTTTATACTGGCGATAAACAAAGTCATATTTGGGTTGTCAAAACAACCCAGTATTGTTTAAATAATCTTTATGTCATGCATTTGTAATTACCTTCCACTTCATAAATTCCAACAAAGAGCGCATTTCTTTTTCAAAACCGGTTCCATGAATTTACCTTTAATCCTAAAAGAGCAAAGCTTTAAGCTTTAAGAGTAAAATCAATCAGTCAATCAGGTTAAAATGCTTCTCAGTAGGTGCTTTTTGGGTGGCGTGATTTCAGTCCACAAAGTCCAGTCCAAAAAATACAGACCAGCTTTGTGTACAGCTTGTGAGACCAAGTGATCTCAGCCACACAGTTGTCTCTTCCATGATCAACGTCCATCCAGTTTGGAGGGACGGCCCATTTTAGGTAAATTGTTGGTTTTGAAAGCAAGTGAATGTTTTGAAAGCAACTTTATAACCATGGTGAATGCTCTGTGTTGCCATGAAATCCTATTAGTGGAATTAATCAAGGAACATCCGCTTTTACTCTGAGGTAATCAAAACCACAGGATTTAATATCAGGTGTGGACTAATTAACCACGATCGGCATGTGATCCGGAAGCAACCGCGGCATTTTGGGTTTGTGAGATCTGTGAGATGTTAGGAGAGGCATCTGGAAAGATGATGAATAAGTAATGTGATTAATGGAGAGTGACTGATTCAAAAACTTTATGAACCCGAGATAGTTCATGTTTTTTTTTTTTTTATTATTTCAAAAAAGGTTGGGGCGCTAAAACATTGAACGCTTCTCTCACGAAGAAATACGAAGAAATAAAGTCCATTAGCGATTGGTCCATGGATGGTAGCGTTGTTAGTATCTCCATATTTGATTTAAGTAGGTTTACACACGCTCCGTTGCTAGAGCAATTTGATAAATGGAATAAGGAGGGTGCAGGTAGAGGCAAAACTAGTTCTTTACATTGTTGATAAACAAATTCACATTTGGCAACAGCTGTACTGTTTAAATAAACTTTATTTAATAATTTCAAGATTACAGCTTCAAATACAAAGTGCTTTTACAGGTGTAATTACCTTCCATATTATAAAGTCCAACAAAAAATAGCTTTATTCTTCAAATTCATCTTTAATCTTAAAAAGAGCAAAATATTTAAGGTTAAGATCAGAAGCGACTTCATGTTCAGCCAAAAAATCATGGCTTCATATACCACACACACACACACACACACACACACACACACACACACACACACACACACACACACACACACAAATGCGTGATCTTCAGTGTAACACACACTTTTCCTTCATACACCCTGAGGACGATGGTCAAGTGACGAGGCCGGTCCTTACATGAAGTGCAGAGCCAGAGCACCGAGCAGCACAGCCATCACTGAGAGACAGATTAAATCAATAATCAATCATCAATAATCACCCAACATCCAGAACATAAATAGAGCTAAAAATGTATTTGAATATTACTTCACAAAACAATATAAAAACAGAATAATGTAGAAAATCTGTGCTATGTTCAATAAATGATGTTTTATTTGAATATTTATTAAGCATTGTTGTATGTTAATGTTTTAATAGATTTATGCTGACCCTTAAAAATACTACATACTTAAAAATAATTTTTATATATTTTTATGTAAGAGTTTGTGTTAAACATAAACTATAAACACCCAAAGTATCTATTTAAAAAAATCATAAATATAATATGTCGCACAATATAAGAGAAACAATCATGAAGCTACAAATATGCAAATTATTATTAATAAAAAATGTTCTCATAAATGATTCAACAAAAACATTCTGATAAAATCAAATCAGTTGCTAATATCTATATCTATATTTTATGTTTCTTTTAGGTATATATTTAGTTATAACGTAATTAATAAAACAATACTTAGTGTTTCCGTATTAATATTGTTACTAACAGTAGCACTATTTTACTATTTACTGTCATTTAGTCACAAATATCAAAACCAAATCATAGCTGTCAAATATAATAATAAATAAAAATAATATAAATATAAATATAGGACTATATAAATGTAACCTTAAATTTGATATAAATATAAATATATTTTTCAACAAAATTAAATTGCTTCTGCAAAAAGCCAATTTAGAAAGTGTTGATGTTTACTTTTATTTAATATTTTATATTTGATTTTTATATTACTATTAAAGATAGATTGGGGATAGTTTGGGGTTTCAGGTCATTTTTTGGATCGTCACATAATCATTTTAGGCAATGTTTACGTTTTTATTTTCGTTTTAAATTTGAATTTGAGCTTAGGGCTGAGTGGTGTAACTGGTCTTACCATAAGTCCAGTGGCCGATGATGGAGTTGCCCAGATTGGCGGCAGCAGGATTACCCAGATCTAACAGCCCATTGGATGTAAACTCTGACTTTGCCTCTCCAAGCACACCTCCTGAGAGAAGCAAAATTAGAATCGTGAGGAGAACCGTGAGGAGAACTGTCAGTAAACAGACAAACATCTCACCATGTCTGTTATGGACTTCACCATCTTAGGTACATTCGATTAAAGGAACTGAAGAAGCACTATGTATTACTGATGAAGCGTTGTTCGCCAAAAGTACAGGTCATCTAACCATAGACAAACACGGGCACAGTGGCACATTGGCACAGTGATGGATTAAACTGTTCAGCTGGACCTTGTAATGTCTAAAGGATGCGAGAAACCATTAGAGGAACCATGTTCTTTGTGAAGTTCCTCTCCTGCTTCTGCAAGCCTACAATTTGAAAGAATGGACAATCGGGGACACTTATGGATCCCACTGGTTCGTATTTGCTGTTTGGGTGCTGAAAGGTTTCTGTTGGATTTTGTAAGAAAGGCTTCAGCAACTTGAGTTAAATATATCATATAGCAGATGAACACAGTGATATTTGAGAAGTGAAATGAAGTTTATAGGATTTACAGAAAGTGTGCAGTAATTATTCAAACACAATTAGGCAGGTGCATAAATTTGGGCACCCCAACAGAAAATGCATCAATATTTAGTTAGATCCTCCTTTTTGTAGAAATAACCGCGCCGCTAAACGCTTCCTGACGCTTTCCATCCTGGAATTCTGGTTGAAGGTGCTTTGGACCATTCTTCTTTAGAAACATCTCCAGTTCAGTCAGGTTTGATGGTTTCCGAGCATGGACAGCTCACATTTGTCTAGGGACTGAGATGGCCATTCCAGAATGTTGTACTGGTTCCTCTGCATGAATGCCTTAGTAGATTTTGAGCAGGGTTTTGGGTCGTTGGCCTCGGTGCAACTTTGTCACTGATTCTTGAACATTGTTCTCAAGAATCTGGAGATATTAACTGGAATATGCGATCCTCAACTTTAACAAGATTCCTAGTACCTGCACTGGCCACACAGTCCCGCAGCCTGATGGAACCGCTACCAAATTTTACTGTGGGTAGCAAATGTTTGTCTTGGGATGTGTGCCGCTCCTTGTTATGTCCAAATAACTCAATTTTAGTTTCATCAGTACACAGCACTTTATTCCAAAATGAAGCTGGATTGTCCAAATGTGCTGTAGCACACCTCAAGTGACTGTGGCGTGTCTGCAGAAAAGGCTTCTTCTGCATTACTCTCCCATACAGCCTCTCCTTGTGCAAAGTGTGCTGTATAGTTGAACGATGATTAGTGACACCATCTGCAGCAAGATGAGGTTGTAGGTCTTTGAAGGTGGTCTGTGGCTTGACTATGACTGTTCTCACCATCCTTCGCCTCTGCCTATCTGAGATTTTTCTTGGTCTGCCACTTCGGGAGTTCCTTAACTAGAACTGTGCCTGTGGTCTTCCATTGCCTCACTATGTTCCTCACAGTGGAAACTGACAGCTGAAATCTCTGAGAGAGCTTTTCCCTTTCCCTGAACCATGATGTTGAACAACCTTTGTTTTCAGGCCATTTGAGAGTTGTTTTGAGGCTCCCATATTGCCACTCTTCAGAGAAGATGCAAAGAGGAGAAAAACTTCCAATTGGCCACCTTAACCCTTTATCATAGTTGGACTCACTTGTGTATGTAGATCAAGGGTCAGTGAGCTTACAAAACATATTTTGTGTTCCAATAATTAGTGCTAAAGGTATTCAAATGACAGGGTGCCCAAATTTATGCACCTGCCTAATTTGTTTTTGAATAATTACTGCACACACTTCTGGTAAAACCTATAAACTAATTTCACTTCTCAAATATCACGGTGTTCATCTGCTATATGATATATTTACCTGAAATTGCTGAGCTGGACAACCAATGATTTATAAAGAAAAATCATGAAAATTATCAGGGGTGCCCAAACTTTTTCATACGACTGTATAAGATGAAAGCTCACCGGTGACGTTTCCACTTTCGATGGCGACTTCGAAACCGAGATCCTCAGCTCTGGTGGTGACGTTGAAGCTGGTGGTGGTGTTGAAGATGCACTGCACAAGGGTCTGGTTTGTGTTCACGAAGCCTTGAAAGTTGTTTACAGTCAACTGAGCAAGGAGAGAGACAGAGAGAGAGAGAGAGAAAATGGAGTAAACTTAGGAAGACATAAAAAGGAATCAAAATGTCTTAAATACAAGAAGGTTATTTAGTCAATATCTGGGTGCTTTATTACTGTATTATGAATAGCTAAAAATGTCTATACATAGCATAAATATTGGCTATCGGAGAAAGAATATCAATCAATATCAGTATTCAAGAATTCATTAATTATAATAAGTGAAAAATGGCCTTAAACACAGTAAACAATTCCCAGTCATACCACTTTGGCAGGAATGTAGGTCTTTTCGTTCTTAGTGAACGTATCGAAGAAGAATTTGCTGGCGTTGTTGGTATTGTTGTTGCCACAGACAAACACAACGTTGGTCCCCTAACAAGGCAAAAACAAGAGACATGACCGGTGACTGAACAACACTTTAAATCTCAATTTCTTGAATTGTAACTGGATGATTATAAGTTCAAATCCCAGGTTCCTCCCAGCTGGATAATCTGCCTCTGTTGACCAAGGTCGTTCAGCCTTGGTTGTTTGGACTGTGCCCAGTCATAATTATAAGGTGATTTAGAAAACATGGGCTTAGTGATTTAGGCTCTGGACTACTACTTAAATTCCCATGGCCTGTAAACCTCAACTGTTTGGATGTTTTAAATTGAAACGCCACATTATTACAGTTTAGCCTCTATAATAGAGGTTCCCAATCTTTTTCCTTGCAGCCCCCTACGAGTATCTAAGAAATGCCCAGAAGTTGATTCTGTTCATCTGGACAAAGTTTTTGTCGGAGAAACGTTTCGTCACTCATCTAAGTGACTTCTTCAGTCTCCAAAGTCTTCAGTCTAAGAAAAGCTGTGACCCCCTCAGCCTGCTCACACACAGACTAAAAGAATAACTTTGCAAAACTTTATTAGCAAAAATTATTATTGTTTTTTTTTTTTTTTGTATTTTTTTTATTTGTCTCCTTTTCTTATCATTTTTTTTCTTTTCCTGGACCAAACCTATAACACCCATCACAGCGTCCGGAGTCCAAATTCCGTCTCAGATTTGGGGTCTTCAAGAAAGGACCCTACGCGTCTAGGGTTAGCGTCTAAGCGTCTGGAAGTTGAAATCGTTACCGTCTTTTTGAGCGCAAGAGCAACGAATCCAGGGGTGGTGCCGCTGAGTTCGAAGATCAAGCTTTGGCTCTCCCTCCGAACCGAGGTGAAAAAGCATGAGGAGCTTTCAGAAATATTGCAGGTTCCTCCAACCGGCAGGCACAGCTTGGTGGAGCCACAGCCGGTGCGAGTGATGCTGAACTAAAATCCGAAAGAGAAAACAAGCCATCGTTAAAAACAATCCTGTTCTGTTTGCTACTGTTGTTATGATTTTATATCTGTTTAGATCTGTATCATTTTAACTGATTGTCACAAATAAAAGAAGGAATACGGTACGGGTGCAACGCTTGAGCTGGTCGTGCTGCTCGAGGTGGTCGGGGTGCTTGTGGTGGTCGGGGTGCTTGTGGTGGTTGGAGTGCTTGTGGTCGGGGTGCTTGTGGTGGTCGGGGTGTTTGTGGTGCTTGTGGTGGTCGGGGTGCTTGTGGTGCTTGTGGTGGTCGGGGTGCTTGTGGTGCTTGTGGTGGTCGGGGTGCTTGTGGTGGTTGGGGTGCTTGTGGTGCTTGTGGTGGTCGGGGTGCTTGTGGTGGTTGGGTTGCTAGGAGTCAGACTCAATGCTGTTTTGGAATCAAACTCCGTCATGGTATTTCCCAGAGTTGTTCCTGTGCGATTGGAACGAGTAATCGTTACTAAAAATGCCCATACCTTCATTTCCTGCTCATTTCCCCATGGCTGAAACCCTGCTACTGGTTTAAGCTGATCTTAGACCCAAAAAGGTTCTACAATGAATTGAAAACCAAACCTTTGTGAAATCTCACCGTCGGTGGTTCCACTGAAGATGGCCAGGATAGCTGTGCTGTTGCTGTTGAAGTTGATGGGGGTGCTCGAGGAGCCGACGGTTAGTGTGGTGGAGACACTGAAGAGGCACTGTATGGTTTTGTTCGACTGGAATGTGCCTTGAACGCCGGTGACACTGGTCTGGGAGAAAAAGAGTCCGAACTCAGGCGTTTGAATGCGTATGACACGGGTAGGCTTTTGGAAGCCTAAGCAAACTGACGCATCTCGGCCCTTACCAGGTTGGTGGGAGTCAGGGTGGATTCGTTGATATTTTTCGTGGCCGTTTGGAAGAAGACGTTGTTGTTGTTGTTGCCGCAGACGAACACAATGGTGGAGGTCTGTAAAGAAGAGCAGAAATCAAATTCCATGTCTGCCAAACCTAAGGCTTCATGCTTATTATTCCTAGTCATGTGGGACCATAGAGCACTGTTTTTGGGGACTGACTTTAAATTGGAACCTGTGACAGAATCAACAAACCTCTGACTGAGTCAGTCTGACCTGACCTATATTGGCTGACCATATAACCCAAAGGGGAAGGTGGTGCCCATAATTTTGTTTGTTTTTTTCGTTTTGGCCCGCAGGCATCTCATCTCCATTCCGTTTTATTGTTGGTAAACCAAAGGTGCCTCAAGTGCCTCAGTGGTGCACCAGTGGCACGAAGCTCACCGACTCTGGAAGCTCATTGAAGATGTATCTTCTCCGCAGAAGAACTTGGCGAACCGGTTCTTCAGTAAATCCGTGAAAGCGGCTATTGTTTGACCTTCATCGCTGAGACCGGGACAAACTGGTTTAAAATGCTCTCATTGTGTCGCTTTCACAGTTGCAAATAAAACATTAAAGCATCATTCAAATTAGAAGGAATGTTGTTTGCCACTCAAGTTTCCTGGTCAGCTCGCCCCCGGTGGCGGAATGGGCACAGAACCGACCAGCTTTGCTGTTTTTGGCTGCGATTCCAAGTTTTGGGGTAGTTTTGGCCTACTGAGACCAACTGTGTGCCCTTTAGGAGGAATGTAAAATGAATAATTCTAATAGGTAGCCCATAAATAAAGCGCTCGTCATGAAAATATCCATAAAGCCCTAAACACTGGGACTGTAATTACTGTTTGCTCTGCACACACTGTACTTTGTGTACAGGTTACACTTGGCTGGGAAAACGGAGTCTCATCCTTGTTCTTATCTTTACCTGACTGGTGAGGGTGAGCCCCAGGGCGACGTATCCGGTCGTAGAGCCGCTCAGTTCGACAGTCATGAACTGGTTGCTCAGAGCGATGGAGCTAAAATAGCAGCTGGAGTTTCCCAAAGGGTCACAGCCGCTCGTATTCGACACGCAAACCTTGGTGCTGCCGCAGCCGGTCTGACTGAGGGTGGTCTGAGGATAAATGAAAAGGGGCGTCATCTTCAACTCCGAGGCGTTCACATCAGATTTCATGGTCAGAGTTTAGCTTGTACTTACATTGAGATTTGGTGTTGGTGACTGCAGCTGGGCATCGATGACGTGACAAACGGCGAAGGCGAACACAATCGCCACAATCCATTTGGTATCCATGTCTAAGAATGCACAAAACAGACATTTTTGTCAAACAAACCAAAAAGACAAATTAAGGTCTTAACAACATTCATACAAGGCTTCCCCAGTGCAGGGCAAAACTACATGAGGTGACCCAGGGACCAAACGTGTTATCCTTCATGATTTGAGAATGAAATAAAATACAGTCTGAAAAGTCTGCAGGAATTAAGAAGCACAAAGAGTGAAGGCCAGGGTTAGGGGGCCAAATGTGTCCAAAGATCACAACTGGAGAACCCAGGAGACTCCAAGGCTCCAAACCTAAAATTAAACACCAACATCATCATGGTTTCGGTGGAAGAAGATTTCTGCTACTCTTTTTCTATGAAGAAGAATGCCAAATCCGCATAAAAAGCATCCCTCAGGTTCTGACAGGAAGGTCCCAGACCCTAAATTTAAACCAATAACAGTCCAAGAGAGCCGGTCTGGTACGCTGAGGGTCCTGGGTGTGATTCATCATAAAACATGACCTGATCTTCATCATATAATGACAGACAAGCACAGTCCGGATCCACTCAAACCACACAAATAAGGATGCCATTATTTCATAAATAAACAAATCAATCATTTATAGTTCATGGAGTAAAGTCGTGTTGCATTTGAACAGAGTACAAACCTTTGCAGTGGTATCATTCACCTCAAATAAGTTCATAACAGCACAGCACGGCAAGATTTAAAGAAGTACAACCAGGGTAAGACTAGAACCATTTTATTCCCGAGCTTTTTAACAGGAGCTGTAATTGTTAAGAACGAATTTACCTGTGCCTGTAGGATGTTGTTGACTTGACTTTGCTGACTATCGGGACTTGTATGTGCAGAGTGAGGATGTTGCGAGGCTCTTTTTAAACTCAAAGGGTGTGGTCAGCTGCATCAGTTGCATCAAGCTGGAATGGGGTAAAATGTATAAGTGCAGGTTTTCCTATCAACTGAGAAGTTTTTAGCGTTTATACCTGATTGTGCTTGTGTATGAACTGATGAGATGTTAGAAACCACAGCCACAGACGAGAAGCCAACTCATTTTTCAATCGTATGCATCTTTTGTATATTCACATTCTGTATCTCAAACCTGATATGAGTCTTAGATTTAAATCAGCAGACAAACTACGGATGCATAAATGTATATTAAAAGTGCAATAAATAAAAATACAACACCTACTAACTCTGGTTGGAATATTGATGTAGATACATAGACGTAAATAGAAAATATTTTTAAATATGTATAAATGTAAAGTGCATTTACTATACAGGTCAGATTAAGAAAACAAAGAACAATAACTCTTAAAAACATATTTTCACAAATGTCATACATAGTAAATACTGTAAGTTTAAATGTATTATTTTTTAAAAATAAGCTAAAAAGCTAACAATGTTATTAAAATGTAAAAAAAACCCAGAAACGACTAACTAGGTTCTAAGGGGGAACAAATATATACATTTCAAATAAAGACATAAAATGGAAAGTGATGTAGTAAGCAGATTCATTATTTTTGTGATGACAATATAAATATAAGTATAATTTTCAAAAGCATTTACATTAAAGAAAACAATTTGTTAAGATATATGACGATTCTGTAGCAGCTGGCTATAATGCTCCCTCCCTTTCCTCCACCACACACATTTGCTGTAAGTCCAGTGTCCACCTCCATCCTATGTCTCCTTCCTCAAACACTTTTGCTGCTTTATTTCCTCCTTCTTTCGGTTGTTTACACAAAAAATACGGGAATTAAGCCCTAAAAGGGGTTTCTTGCAAATGTTTTGTAACTTTCGGAAAATCAACCAAACATGTGACCTGAGCAGAAGTTTTTATTTTTTAGTTTAATGTGTTTTTCTAGGTTTTTAAAAATATATTATATCTTATAATATAATATCTTACGTTTCATATTATATTATAATAAATTATATTATGTGAGCGTTAATAGCTTGATTAATAATATTTAATATTTTTCCATATTTTAAAAAATATATTATTCTTTTGCTCTATTTTTGAAATCCCTTTTATGGGATGTAAAATGTATTTATGTATTTTTAATTTTTGGGCCTTTTATTTTAAACAGTTTTATTTTGGGACCGGGTATTTGTCACAATGGGGCCTAACGGGAGGAACGGAGACGAGAGCCACTGCTGAGAGCTAAACCGCTGAGAGCCACTTAGCAGACAGTAAATAAGGGAACGTGGCACAGGGCACGGTGATAAACAGAAACTCAGGAAGAACAACTAACGGAAACAAACAAGGAGGACCGCGGACGAGGCTGTAAACCACGAAGACCAATGTAAACCACGTGGCCATTGTCGTTAATGGCCATGTCAATCTGCATATTAAACTGATCACCGGTCCCATTGTTATGCAATGGTGCTGTATATAAGATTGGGGAAGTTTTCCAACTAGCTGAGACTGAAGAAGTCACTTAGATGAGTGACGAAACGTTTGTCCGACAAAACCTTATGTCCAGATGAACAGATACCTGGATTATTGAGCATGCATCAAGTCAGGTACGGAGCCAAGATGCTCGGGTACAAAACTAAAGGGTGCGGCGTGCTCAGATACGGAGCCAAGCGGCACATCGGACCTCTGTACTGGGCTGACCTGTTCAAATACAGAGCTAGTCAGAGCTAACGGCTCAGGTACTGAACTCTTTGGTGCTAACGACTCATCTAGGGAGCCAACAGGTGCGGCGTGCTCAGATACAGAGCTAACCGGTGCTTGACCAGTACCTTTCGGCTGCTGGCGAGCTAGGGATCCCGCAAATTACAGATGAAGGCGGGCATCACTGAGGGACTGGTGGACTCCTGCTTCCCGCTGGCAGGGAGACCAAACCTGTCCCACAGCTCGATAAAGAGCTGATCGCAGGGTCACCTATTCCAGGTGGGACCAGTTTGCAACCGCCCAGTCTGGCTCTTCGAATGTAAGGCACCTGTTTACGAACACCAGGGGCGATTACCGTCAAATGTTTCCGGCGGCTCAGCCCACGCTGACCGAACCGGGGTAGCGCGGTAACCTGCCGTCTCCATAGTTCGGCAGGGAATTCTGTCACGACAGGGCCTAAAGGTTGGAATGGAGACAAGTGCAGATTCCAAATAGGGTCCTATGTAGGGCCGTGCTTAGATGCAGTCTGAGACAACTGTAATCAATCAGTTCTAGGGCCCTAGATTCTTCTTCTGGTGCTCAGCTGTCCGGTGCGGTCCAGATTGCCCCTTGCGGCGAGGAGGGGCGTAACGGGTGGAGGTCTGGGGGGATCCCTGACAGTATTATTGTATATTGTTTTATGTAAAAGATTTATATCAAATATATCTGATTGTTGTTTGTTTCAAAATTATTGTTAAGTAAAAGGTTAAAAGTGAAATGTTGAAAAATTTACATTTTATGAGTAATAAAAATACTGTAACGTTTAACAAAAAGTAAAAAATAAAATTTGATCCATTTTATTGTTTGGTATTTTTGTTTTAACTTTTCTTACATGAATATACTTTAAACCTTTATACAAAAACGCCTTGTAAGAGAACGTAATTTTATGTTAAAAAAGCCTTTTAGAAAGACAATTTCATGGCAGATGTTCTATTAAATCTTCATTTTCAAAAAGCTGCCAAAAATATAAAGAAGTTTGAAGGCATTTTTTATCTTGACTCGATTTTATAGCTTTTGATCCCAGTGAGAGTTGCTGTGGCAACAAGCTAAGGAGCTCAGCCCGGATTTCTCTCCACAAAACACAGAAGAAATCGAACTTGTATCAGAGAGCGGAGGAGAATGGCCATTTCCAGGCAAATAAAAGAAGGAAATTTGTTGTCACGTGCCCATTAGGTGTCCTGTCATTGACAGCCAGCCACCGCCACCTTCGTCTGCAGTGGTGTCGTGAACGAGAAAAATGGACTGCTACAGACTGGAACCGGGTCGTCTTTGTTTGGGGCCCGACGACGTCACCCCTAGTGTTGATACGAGGGACACTAACAACTCAGCGATATGTGCAGGACATCCTGCGGCCACATGTTGTCTCTCAAGGCAGGTGAGGCAACTGGCATTTTCCAGTAGGATAAGGGTTTAACAGGAATGTCACCGCCAGATTGCAACACTTCCTCAGCCTGCCCGGTTGCCAGATTTATTGCCAATCGAGCATTTATGGGACCAGCTACGAGTGTGCAGGATCTACAGCCGTATCTCATCTTGTATCCAGGCTAGAAGTGGCCTAACAGGGTCACTGGAGCCTCTTTTCATTTCACATTGCAATCACTTACATAAATACATATAAAGGTTCATTTGATCCCAACAACTCTTTCTTGGTGTACAACTCTTTCTTATTTTTTTCAGTGAGCGTTCTCATGTAGGCGCAGTCTGTTCGTGTTTACATTATTGTTGTGACGGTTACTAGAAGCATTCCATCGTACATGATACTTCCAACACACACGACGTCCACGTATAATCCCACTTCAGTGTTAATGAAGCTGTGTTTTATGTGATGTTACGTTTTATCCGAGTCCCTCTCCTCCAAGCGCTCGCTCTGTTAGTAACTGATGTCCTTGGTGATAAACAGCTGGATTAAGATAGCTGCATGCCAAACGAAAGTATTTCAACTCTCGGCTACAATAAAAGAAGGGCTCGTCTTGCTCGGCAAACACGTTCCTCCACAGACGAAAAACTGGAACCTCGTTCTCTCTTATCACAAAGGAATGTACTCATGTACGAGCGTGCAGCTTCGCCTTTTTGGGTCGCAGTCATCTTCATTCATTCATGTTCTGTACCAGGATCTGGGTTGTGAACACCAGGTTGTGAAGAGGCATCATATTTCTTTTTAAAAGCACACCACCTTTTACATTGCATCCCATTATCTTCTGTTATAATACGCCTGTGGAGACGTAGACTAATAGGGGGCACTAGAATCCTTCCTGACCCAAGACACCACTGACAGGGAGACTCAGACACCCTTCTGACATCCCTGGCTCAGTTGGTACTGCCCTGGTTCCAAAGGCGAGGTTTGGCTCTCGGTTATGCCCGGTGCCAGGCTCCCCCCAACCCCCTTGTGTTTTGTGTCTTTGATACTGTCCCTCTGTTAACCATCTGTATTTTTGGTATTTGTTGCAAATATGCAAACTATTAACCCAGCAAAGCTGAGTCTGCCGTACGTCTGTACATGTCTGATCAGGAACTCCAGATTCCAGATTCCAGATCTCAGGCTCAGATAAAGACTGTAACTAGGACTCGAGTGTTTTTTAAGTTTATGGGGGTTTGATGGATCAAGGAAGAAACATTTTGACAAACTTATATGTGCCAAATTAAAAATAAGAACACACACTTTTGAGGAATGACAGTGTGAATGTGGGGTGTTTAGAGTTACAGGGTATGAATTTTGGGGGTGTTTAGATTCAAAGATTCAAGATTCATAGAGTTTACTGTCATTTGCACAGTAAGGAAACCGGTTTCTGTCTACAATGAAATGCGTTCTTTGCTCCTCACCAAGAATGCCAAATAGAAAAGAAAAATAAGAAAGAAAAATACAATGAATCAATAATAATAATAATAATAATAATAATAATAATAATAAACTAAATAACTAGTACAACAGTAACTAGAACAAAAATGACCGCCATATATAATATGGATATTATTATTAAGAGTGGGAGCCTGGCTATTATTTACAGCAATAAAAAAGGAAGTGAAAATGTGCAATAGTTAAATTATAAAAAGTTGTACTACAGTACATAGGTGAACATGTGCTACAGTAAAGTGGCAGTGGCATGTAAACATGTAGACGATAAAGTGCAGGGTTATTTCTGAGGTAGGTTCAAGAGTCTGATGGCAGTGGGGAAGAAAGAGTTCTTTAACCTGGTGGTTTTGCATTTGACACTTCTGTACCTCCGACCTGAGGGCAGAAGTGTGAACAGTCCGTGTTGGGGGCGGGTGGGGTCTTTTAGGATGGATGCAGCTCTCCTGTGGACTCTGTGATGGTAGATGCTCTGCAGAGAGGGCAGTGGAGTCCTGGTGATCCTCTCAGCAGTCTTCACCACTCTCTGCAGGCGTTTATGGTCCATCGCAGTCGTGCTGCCGTACCACACGGTGATGCAGCTAGTCAGCAGGCTTTCAATCATACAGCTCCGTGGCTGAGGACTTTAGGAGACATCCCAAACTTTCTCAGCCTCCTCAGGAAGTACAGTCGCTGTTGAGCCTTTTTGACCAGCTGCGTGGTGTGCAGCGTCCATGTGAAGTCCTCACTGATGAGAACACCCAGGTATTTAAAGCTGCTCATGAACAGTGGCTGATGAGGTCTCCTCATGTCCACTATCAGCTCCTTTGTCTTGTCCGTGTTGAGGGCGAGGTTGTTGTCCTCACACCATGACACCAGCCTGGTCACCTCCCTCTGTAGGCCGCTTCATCTCCACCAGTGATACGTTTTATCACTGCGGTGTCGTCAGCAAACTTCAGGATGATGTTGTCCTTGTGGTAGGCGACACAGTCGTGGGTGAACAGGGTGTAGAGGATGGGGCTGAGGACACATCCCTGTGGGGTCCCGGTATAGGTTGTGATACTAGCTGAAGTCCTGTTGCCAATTGTAACGGACTGGGGCCTGCCAGTCAGGAAGTCCAGAAGCCAGTGGCAGAGGGTGGGGTGCAGGCCGAGTGTAGACAGTTTGTGGGTGAGTTTGTGGGGGATTACTGTACTGTATTAAATAACTATAGTCCACAAAGAGCATCCTGATGTAGGAGTCTTTGTTTTCCAGGTGAGAGAGAGAGTAGTGGGGGGCAGCAGCAATGGAATCCGAGGTGGATCTGTTGGCACGGTAGGCGTACTGCAGGGGATCTAGGGCATTTGGTATACTGCACTGAATGTGGGCTCCCTCGAAGCACTTCATAATGATTGGAGTGAGTGCCACAGGCCTGTAGTCATTCAGGCAAGTGGGGGGGGCTCTTCTTCAGGATGGGGATGATGGTTGTGGTTTTGTAGCAGGTGGGAACAATGCTCTGGTTGAGGGATAGGTTGAAAATGGAGGTGAGAACATCAGCCAGCTCGTTAGCACATACTCTGAGGGCTCGCCCAGGAATGTTGTCTGGTTCTGCCGGCTTGCGGGGGTTGCTCCTCTTCAGAGCTCTGCATACCTGGCCTGATGATATCGATGGTGGGGAGGGCTGGGTGTGCATGTGCCTCTCTGTGCTGCTGCTGGAGGTCTCGAAGCTGGTCATCTGGTAGGCTGCCTGTGGGGCCGCTTGGAGTCAGCTGTGGAGTAGAAGCCATCCAGTTTCTCCCTGTACTGCCTCTTAGCTGCTGTAATGGCTTTCCTCAGCCTGTACTTCGTAGCTTTGCACTCCGTCTCATTGCCTGAACTAAATGCAAGAGAGTGAGCACGCAGCATGTGTCGTACCTGACTGTTGATCCACGGCTCCTGGTTGGGGAACCTCTTCACCTTCATCTCAGGTGGAGATAGTGCCTTAAAAAGGCGTAGCAGAGCAATAAGAAGGAAAGCAAAAGCATCCAATGTAATTAGGTCTGACTCTAAAATGTAGTTTAGCACGACTTGAACAGGCTTAATCAATGCAGCTGGATGAGAAAGGTATTTGTAATTATACTGAACAATTTCAGGGAGCACAACCAGTAATACAATCCTCTGCTCTTACCATAATATCTAGGTTTAATGTAGCTTTTTCCTCTTCTACCAGTTTGGAACGAATCCACAGTACAACTAGGAAAAAAGTCCCAGTACACGTGAAACAAATTTTGCAAGGTTTCCCTGGAGATATTTAGTCTGCACAGCTTTGGTTTTGCATTTGTTTTTGTTTCAACCATGAACTTCAAGTTGGATTTTGCAACAGCTCGTCTTTTTATGGAGCATGTGACTGGTCAGAGGCTGGGTGGAGGTGTGAATAAGGTCCGAGTCATTTCACAAGAACCGTTTGAAAGCGTCCTTTAATACCGGGTAAAGTCACACGCTGACCTCAGCTACGGAAAGAACGCACACGACCTCGCGCTGGCTGATACAGACTGGTAATTAAAGGTCATTAATCAGAGCAGCTCTGAATGACTCACAGGTTATCCCTGGATTAAAGACATAACTCAATTCCTCACCTAAATCCACATCCTGGCTTTATGAATCATGACTTTGTTTTTCACATCCTTTGTTTTTTATAAAGAGGATTATAATTCCTGATGCTGCTATCTCTTCACCAGCATTATATGGCACATCCTGTTCATTTGCAGATTCTGGCTTTATGAATCCTGGTCCATTTTCCAAATCATGGCTTTATGAATTGTTGATCTATCTTTCTGGTTTTGGATTCATTAATCCAGGCATTTACCATTCTGACTTTATTATTACACAGACTGTATTATTTATGGCCTGTTTACCAGGTCCAGACCTCACCAATCCTAGCTTTATAAATCTTTTTTCCAAATCCTGGGTTTATAAAGCTTGATCCATTTTACAGGCAATGGCTTAATAAACAGTGTTTTTATAAGTTCTGTTCCATTTTCTTTTCCTAGCTTTAGAAATGCTGCTCTATTTTCCAGGTTTTGGATTCATTAATACTGGCATTAAACACTCTGACTTTATTATTATACAGACTGTATTATTTATGGATTGTTTAACAGGTCCAGAACTCCAGAATGAATGAATCCTGGCTTTGTAAGTCCTGGCTTTATAAATCCTGATACATTTTCTATGTCATGCCTTAATAGATCCTGGTTTTATAGATCCTGGTCATTTCTTTTCCTAGCTTTATAAATGCCACTCCAGTTTCAGGTTTTGGATTCATTAATCCTGGCATTAAACACTCTGACTTTATTTTAATTTCCTGCTTCTAAACCTGGGACATTTCCCATGTCCTGGTTATATAAATTTAGGCTTTGTAAATGCTGCCTTGGATTAATTAACTTCATTATTATACAGACTTTACTGATAGTCTATATACAAGGTCCAGACATCATGAATTCTGGCTTTGCAAATCATGCCTTTATAAATCCTGGTCCTTTTTTCAAACCTTTGGCTTTATAAATCCTGACTTTATGCTACATTTTCAGGGCTTTGGATTATCTAATCCTGACATTAAACACTCAGACTTTCTTATTATACAAATTATTTTATTTATGGTCTGTTTACCAGACTCAGACCTCATGAATCCTGGCTTTGTAAATCCTGGTCCCTTTCCAAATTCTGTTTTTTTATAAATCCTGACTTTATCAATCTTGACCCATTTTCATAGCTAAATAAATTTAATGGCTTTATAAATCCTGGGCCATTTCCTAGGGCCTGGCTATATAAATCCAGGCTTTATAAATGCTGCTGAAGGGATACTGCCGTACCCAGAGGAAACCCATGCAGACATGGGGAGAACATGCAAACCTCCAGAGGTGTGAGTTGACAAAGATAAGCAAGGCACCTTCTAATGAAGCTGATAGAATTAAAGTAATATGAAGTAAATTAATAATATTACATACTTTTCATGTCACTTCCTGTTACGCAAATGCAGAGGAAAACACCTGAATGGAAACATGAGAATTGTGAAAGAGCAGAAATAGACATTTGTGGTCATGGGAATTGTTGGTACGAGGAGGACACAAAAATTCTGCATACCAGGTAATGTGAGATATAGTCACACAGGAGCAAAGAATGCAACAGTTAGATCTATGTCTTTGTTCCAGGCATGACTGAGGTGAATAGAATTTCCTTGTTACTGTAAAGAGCTGAACGGTGTGATTGGATTGGATGATGGTTGTAATCTCCAGAACATTCTCTAAGAGCCTCCAATACTGGACTTAGCATTTAGATAAGAGCACAGGAACGACCCTCCTGATTGGGTTTCCCTGATGATTCTTATTGGGTTTTCAACTACTCTTCTAATTGGGTTTCCAATTTGATCTTCAGATATTTGCTCTTCTTTCTGGCTTCAAACGTTCTGTGAAGCTCCTGTTTGGGTTTTCATGATGCTGCCTACTTTCCATTTAGCTCTTCACAGGTGTCCAGCTCCTGATTGGGTTTCCCTGATGATTCTCACTGGGTTTTCAATTACTTTTCTAATTTAGCTCTTCTTCTAATTTAGGTTTCCATTTAGCTCTTCATACGTTTCCGGGTTCAAACTTGGGTTTTCCATGAAGCTCCTGACTGGATTCCCACCAAGGCTCCTAATTGGGTTTTCAATTACTCTTTAAATGGGTTTCCATGACACTCTTGACTGGGTTTCAATTGTCCTTTTGATTGGGTTTTCAATTACCCTTCTAGCTGGGTTTCCATAAAGCTCTTCATATGTTTCCAGCTTCTAGCTGGGTTTCCACCAAGCTATTAATTGGGTTTTCATGATGATTCTATGTGGCTTTCCATTTAACTTAGGTTTCCAGCTCCTGATTGGGTTTCCCAGATGATTCTCATTGGGTTTTCAATTACTCTTCTAATTTAGGTTTCCATTTAGCTCTTCATAGATTTCCAGCTTCAAACCTGGGTTTTCCATGTGGCTCCTGATTGGATTCCCACCAGGCTCCTAATTGGGTATTCAATGGTTTCCATAAAGTTGTTCATTAGGTTTCCAGCTTTTGATTTTCCACAAAGTTCCTGAATGGTTTTCCATCAAGCTCCTGATTGGGTTCATGAAGCTCTTGATTGAGTTTCCCTTATGCTTCTAATTAGATTCCCAGACAGCTCTTAATAGAGTTTTCATGATTCTACTGATTGGGTTTACCATGAAGGTCCCGATTGGATTTCCACCAGGCTTTTTGGTTTTCATTTATTCCTTAAATGGGTTTTCATGATCCTTCTGATTCTGTTTTCAATTACTCTTCTGGCTGGGTTTCCATGAAACTCCTGATTGGATTCCTACCAGGCTCCTAATTGGGTTTTTAAGTACTCGTTAATTGGGTTTTCAACTACTCTTGTAACTGGACTGAACATGAAGCACTGAACTGCCCGTGTCCCTACAGCCGTGGGTTAGGGAATTAGACCAAGGAAAGTTTTATTATAAATCAAAAAGCAACTTCACTATGAGAGCCAAATGTCTGATGACACACACACACACACACGCACACACACACAGGTTTTGTTGGTTTGAGATTACCTTGTAAAAGCAATAAAGTGTCTAAGTGTGAAAGTGTGAGAGCACACACCCTGAATCTGTCCATATACCGTGATTTACTCATGGGCATGTGCATGGCTCTGACATCAGAATCTGCTTATAGAACAATACAACCTGGTTAACACACTTGTGTGTGTGCGTGTGTGTGTTTGTGTGTGTGCACAGTCACCTGATACCCGTGTTTTGTCATTTTCATGTGAGCCTTTATGACAATGTGAAGGCTTTATAGATTCATGTTTTATTATTATTGTTATTATTATTGTTATTATTATTATTATTATTATGGGACCCGTATCAATACA
The DNA here is from genome assembly GCA_025084515.1 of Ancistrus triradiatus. Classification (NCBI taxonomy): domain Eukaryota; kingdom Metazoa; phylum Chordata; class Actinopteri; order Siluriformes; family Loricariidae; genus Ancistrus; species Ancistrus triradiatus. Next base: position 189,472 of record JAJAGP010000325.1, read on the forward strand.
TCCAGAGGTATACAGTAACTATGATAACAACACTGGCAGGTAGATTAATTAATTACAATAATCAACCTGTCCAACTGCCCGGAACTCTAACCGACCTGTCGCCAGACACAGTGAGATTTGCTAACAGGGCAGTCACCTCGCTTGGTATGGGTCCGTATAGCGGCAGGTTGGACAAGAAACCGCAGTGACCGTGTTTGAAATGTCGCCATCCTACATTCCTTTCTCAGTTTCAAGGTAATGTTTTGAGGACAGTGTTCCTGAACAACGTATCTCTTTATCTCAACAGATGGTGGTCTATTCAAAAATGCGTGGCAGGAATTCTTCGTGGCGTGCGTAAAGCCGTGCCACTAATCCAGGCTTCGCTGAGAAACACCAAGCTTATTGCAGAGGCACACGCCGGGGCTGAAACTGTATACTGTGCCACGCCGTTCACTCACGCCTGGCATGATGTGAGAAGATTCTGAGGTGCCTTTCTTCACGTCGTTTGCTGCTGTTAAACTCGGCGTCTTTCATTAGAGTCCAGCTCTTATTAATTCAATTCAATTCAATTCAATTCAACTTTATTGTCATTATACTGAAGCAGGGTTGTACAGTACAAGGAAATACCTTTAGGCTAGATCTCCAGTGCAATTACAGAAGGGCATAGTGCAAGATGATACATCCAGGGCATAGACAAAAGTAAAATGGACAGACATTAATACAGTAAATACAAGTATATACATATGCAAGTGGACAAGGTTCAAGTATAAGGATTGTAGCTGGAGGTAGTAGTGAACAGTATACTTGGGGAAGTAGTGGAGGAGTTAAAGTGCATAGAGCATACAGTCTTCTGGGCTGGGGAAACTCTATGGAATATATGGGAAATGGGCAAGTGGTCAGTCTGTGTATAGTTCAGGTTGTGGGTAGACTGGTGTCACCAGTTTAACAATGCATGTGAAAAAGCTGTTCTTCAGTCTGGTGGTTCTGGCACTGATGTTCCTGTAACTCTTACCCAATGGCAGGGGCTGGAACAGGAAGTGATCTCCTCTAGAGCAGTGATGTTTTGGGGCAACATGGACTTTTAACTCCCTCCACAAATGTTCTATGGAGCTGAGGTCTGGAGACTGGCTAGGCCACTCCTGGACTTTGGAATGCTTTTTACGGAGCCACTCCTTCTTTGCCCGAGCGGTGTGTTTGGGATCATTGTCATGCTGGAAGCTCCAGCCACGTTCCATCTTCAATGCTCTCACTGATGGAAGGAGGTTTTGGCTTAAAATCTCACAATACATGGCCCCGTTCATTCTTCCCTTAACACGGATCAGCCTACCTGCTTGCCTATTGTAGATTCACTCATCCCAGAAATCTTGCTTGTTTGTTATTGACCAAATACTTATTTTCCACCATAATTTACAATTAAATTCTTTAAAAATCCTACAATGTGATTTCCTGGATTGTTTTCTCATTTTGTCTCTCATAGTTGAAGTGTAGCTATGATGAAAATTACAGACCTCTCTCATCTTTCTAAGTAGGAGAACTTGCACAATTAGTGGCTGACTAAATACTTTTTACCCCACTGTAAAAGTATATAAGAGCCTGGGAAACTGATGGTTGTTGGCATTTCCACTTTGTTCTTATGGTGTGTACATGTTCTTTTGCAGATGATGATGAGTTAATGCAATAAATTGTTGTCTGTTTCTCCACTGAAAACTTTAACTTGGCTTGGCTAACATTTCTGACTGAGAAGATTCACATTAAGAGCTTCAGTTACCAAAACTTTACAGTTTTTTTATTTCTTTCTCAGTTTTCTCTGTAGCCTTTCTTTCTTTCTGTCATTTTCTCTTTTTCCCTTTCTGTATTTCTTTGTTTCTTTGTTTTCTGTTGTTCTTTCTTTTTTCTTCTATAGTTCTTTATTTATTTCCTTCTTTAGCATTCATGGCTTTCTTTCTATCATTCATTCTTTCTTTCTTTTTTCTTTCTTTCTATCATTCTTTCTTTTTCTTTATTTCTTTTTTCTTTGTTTCTTTCATTATGTTTCGTTTTATTTCTCTTTGTTTGTTTTTCTCTTTTTCTTTCTATGTCTCTTTCTTTCTTGTTTTCTTTCTGTTGTTGTTTGTTCTTTTTTTCTTTCTTTCTCTAGCTTCATCTAACTAATTCAGAATCACTAAATCAAGGGTTGTAAGTTATAATGGGATCCCAGACTTTGGTTATATCACCGGGATCTCACTCTGATTTTCTTCATAGTAACAGCCTGCCTTAGAAATCAGACCTGCTTTATGCTGAAGGTACGCCATATTTAAAACAATGACGAACCGTGTAAATAAAATATAATGGGGTGGGGTCCCAAGTGCTGTTAGCTCCAGATGGAAGTAGTGAACCAAAATATAATAAATCATCCAAAAAATGGTCCAGAAACAAATGAACTAATGAAACGTTAAAGAAAGAAAGGAACGTCGTAAGCGTGGTCGTGAATACGTATGTCCGCTGCGCCACTGGCGTTTCGGGGTCTGAAGCACACACAATGGCGCTGATGCTGCTCACGCTGCCAAACCGGGTCAACTACTGGCCACTAGTGGCCAGATAGAGACTGCTAATAAAAGTAAAGCTGATCAATCGATATATTTGTGTTTTCTTGTCTGTATAATAAACAGTTATTGGGAAATTCTGTTCCTCCGAAGCCCATAGTCTGATGACGATGTTTTATTAATCTCGCCCTAAGCTGATAAACAAATCATTTTTTTCCATCCTCTCATGTATCAGAGATACAACAATAAGTGTGTGTGTGTGTGTGTGTGTGTGTGTGTGTGTGTGTGTGTGTGTGAAAACCACATTTATACTGACATGTTTCTTCCTGAAGGGTATGTGCATAATCCATGTGTAAATGAACAAGTTGTTTCCTTCTGTGTGTGTGTGTGTGTGTGTGTGTGTGTGTGTCCTTGCATTAGGATATGTTTTGTAATCGAAAATCATGCTTAATGTGTGTGTTTATATAAAATATGTATAAATGTGAGTGTGTGTGTGGGGGGGTGTGGGTCTTGTTGCTTATTTGCTCATTAATAGTTGCTTATTTGAAATTAAGTTGTATCACATAGGCTTGGTTTGCTTGTGTGTGTGTGTGTGTGTGTGTGTGTGTGTGTGTGTGTGTGTGTGTGTGTGTCTCCATATACATTACATAAACTGTTTGTTTGTCCTTGCAGTAGGGTATTCACATGTTGTGTCCTCGTGTGTGTGTGTGCAAACCATGCATAAGTTTACATGTCACTTCCTTGTGTGTGTGTGTGTGTGTGTGTGTGTGTGTGTGTGTGTGTGTTATTTTTTTGGGACTGCACTGTCGCATTATCACATTCCAACTGAGGCTCCTGAACAAAACAGCTGTTGGTTCACTGGACTGGAGCAACATTACAACACGGTAACGATTTAATGAGAGTCTTAAGGCTTCGACACCCCCAGATCTGAGAAAGTTACACAACCTCAGAAACTGTTACACAAGGCGTATGCTTACAGTTTGTGTTTTTCCAGTAGGTTTCAAAATAAAACCAAAGCACAAAGAGTTCTTCTTTTTTTTGGTTCACAAAATCAGCAGGCTAATAAAGTTTGACCTGGCAACGCAAAACGTTGGACGACTGAAAAGCTGAGAGTGAAAATAAATACACACATAAATAAATAACATTTGTGTGTGTATTATTTTTTCGGTTATGTATTATTTCATTGGTTGACAAAGTGTTAAGAAACACACACACACAACAGATGGCGTGTTTGTGGGGATTTTTCCCCTTGCGTTCTCGTTTTCAGTGAGAGAAACCTGCTGACAGAACACAAATTTTCAGGTCGGTGACAACAGCATTGCGTCGCTCACGTAACTCCATCAAATATGAAGCCCTACCAGTTCCTGACGGGATGGAGATAAACTACATGATCTATCTTTAATCTGGTGTTCTGGAAAGGTGCGACGAAAGTAATGGCGCCCTTTCTGGGTGCTTTACATATTTTTTAAATATGATCAGTTATTAAAATGCCATGTCCAAATGATATGCCTGGTTTGAATAAGGGATCAGAGCAGGTGACAACAATCTCACAAAACGTTACACAAAGCTGGCACAAAGAAGCCTCTTCTGAGAAAAAGGTATTTGGATTCATCTCCATATACTCCAACATACCTACTGTGAAACGTGGTGGTGGTAGCATTATGCTGTAGGGGTGTTTCTCTTTAGATTGAAGGGTAGATTGAGGGGCAAATGGAGTGCACCCAAGTTCTCGAGGGAATCCGACAGCCCTCTGACCCTAACACAACTCCAAAAAACAACGCAGCAGCTTAAGAATAGGAAGGTGAGCGTCCGAGAGTGGCCAAGTCCGAGCCCTGAGCTAAATCCCTCAGTGAACCTCAGCAATTCTCCGATCCAGGAGCAAAGCTGGTAGAGACGAATCCAAATGTCCTGGTGCTGCAAATAAAGATCACTTTTTAACACTGTTTATTCTAGTTCTACATTTTTCTTTATTCATTAACAGACGCTGCCGTTTAAAATGTGGAAATAAAGCTGAGGTTTAAAGATGTCTGAAAAAAGTGCCTGTTTCAAAGAGGTATTAGAATTTACTCTAGTCTCTTTTTTTAAGATTTTTTATCTGACCCAGGGTGACAAAACTTTTTCAGTTATAAAGCCAGGAGAAGTACAAAGTAAGGGAAGTACAAAGAGTTAAATAAAAACAGAGACTAAAGTAAGAACAGAGAGTAAAATAAGCATAAAGAGTAAAATTAGAACAGAGCCTATGGTAAGAACAGAACAATATACAAACGATATACCGGACCTGTACCTTCAAAATTCCTGAGATATATTGACGACATTTTTGGTACTGCTACATGCTCTTTTGAAGACCTCCGACACTTCATAACTCCCTTCTCCAAATTCCACCCGGTTGTGGAGTACACATCAACTATAGCACATCCTGGCATGAAATTCTGGTTTGTATACCACCATCTACTATAAACCTACGGACTCTCACTCCTATTTGCAATTCAATTCTTCACACTCAAAGGCCTGCAACAACTCCACCCCTTACTCACAGCTACTAAGCCTTAAACGCATTTGCAGTGAGAATGAATTCTTCCTCCAGAAAAGTATAGAAATGTGTGAATTCTTTCAGAACTGTGGGTTTCCTAAGGATGTCATAGACGATGCTTTTGCTGGTGTTTTACCTGCTCAGAGAGTGGACACACTTACTTGTAAACCATGTACTGTTAAGACGACAAGAATTCCTTTGGTGCTGGTGCATTCTTCCTCATGCATCACTACAGGAGTGGTCTACTGTGCCATTTGCAAGAGATGCAGTCGGCTTTACATTGGAGAAACTGAGAGAAGGCTTGCTGAACGATTTGTTGAACACCTTCAGACCATCAAAACTGGGGATTTGTCATTTCCAGTGGCAAGGCATTTTTATACTTATGGACATTCCACCAGTGATGTATCTGTTGCTTTGGGAGCAGTCATACTGGGAAATTCAAAAATAAAGAATTGATCTACACTCTTGGAACTTTTGAACCCCATGGAATGAATGATCTAAACATCAACAGCTTCTAACATAAACTGGTCCCTCCTCCCACATATACCAGAAGCACTTGGAAGACGCACAGCTGGTGAAGGACCTCTGTGTGTTTGGTAGTTACATTCCACAGGTTGCTTATTTTTATCAGTATTTGTTTATATATATAATTTTTCTTTTTGCACATATTTAAAAAATTTTTCCAGGTGATACCAGGGTGCCACTTACCTCTTTAACATAACTCAGTCACAAAGCATCTGTAAACTGTTCAAGGAGTGCCAATCATGATAACAAGCTTTCACTGCTTTTCAGCTGATTCAGGGTGCCAAAACTATTGCACAAAAGCGGTTATAAAGCCATGAGTAGGCTACAGGGACGTGTGTGTGTGTGTGTGTGTGTGTGTGTGTTCCGCTCCTTTTATTTGATTGTCCCATCTGATGTTGTTAAGTAAACACCTGCTGATTCATTTGATTATTAAATGTAAATACATAAAGCGGGTGTGACTCTGCCACACACACCCACACGACCTAACCTCAGTCACACACACACACACACCTTCAGCTCTCAAGAAACTGCAAACTGTTTATCTTTAAATGTGACTTATAAAATACTTTTTAGATTTAAAATTTAATAAAGTAAGAACAGATGCCAAAAATACACACAGAGATAAATAAGAACAGAGAGTAAAATAAGCACAAAAAGTAAAATCAGAACAGAGACTAAAATAAAAATTGTGTAAAATAAAAATGGAGACTGAAGTAAGAACAAAGGGTAAAATGAGAACAGAGAGTAAAATAAAAAATGAGGTAAAATAAGGTCAAAGAGTAAAACAGAACAGAAACTAAAAGAAAAATTGGGTCAAATATAAAGAGAAACTAAAAAACAGACTAAAGTAAGAACAAAGAGTAAAATAGAACAGAGAGTAAAATAAAAACACAGACTAAACTATAAATATATACACATAAAAATATAAAGAGAACCAAAAAAACAGAGACTAAAATAAGATCAGGGAGTAAAATGAGAACAGAAAGTAAAATAAACAAGGAGTAAAATAACAGACTACAATAAAATTGGGGTAGAAGATGTAAAGAGAGACTAAATAGGGTCAAAAAAGTAAAATAGTAACAAAGAGTATAACAGAAAGTAAAATTAAAATGGGTAAAATAAAAAAAAATAAAAACAAATTCTCTGCTCTGTAATCTTATACCAGAAGACAAATTGCTGTTTTATTTTTAATTCTAACAAAAAATTATTTGAACTGCCAAACTTTAGTAACCCTGTTTGTCTGCGCACAACGTTTCCTTCTAGTTTAATCACACTCTTTTATCGACTTACTAAAACCGATGTAATTTTGCATTTTGCAGCTAGTAATAAACTGAACTGAAACTGTGAAGTGCAGTGCAGAATACGGATCAGCTAGCGCCACCTAGTGGAAGTCAGAAGAACACACCGTGGATGCAGCAGGGGCAGTAGCGGGAGACCCGAACTGATATAAAAACGACTGGAGTTTAGTTCTGTGTTCATTCACATCATAAAACAAACACTAAAACTAAAATCTGTAAGGTCTGGCAGTACTGATTCAAAGCGACTGGGTTTATCTTTTAATAAAGGAGTTAAAATAATGTATAAAAGAGCTGAAAGGTTACCCAGGTGTTAAGGTGGTGGGGGTGAGGCTGGTTAGGGTAGGGGGCAAAGTGAAGGTGAGTAAATGTTCCACTGTAACTGAGAGAGCAAAAACACCTCTTCCACAGGAAACCCGGCGGTGGTTTTCATCAAAAGTGAGAAGCGAGAAGCGTTTCACACTTCATACCCAAACCTGCTTTATACGACCACATTATACACAAATACACAAACATAAAACAAAAGGGAAGAAGAAGGGGAGATTTACTGGAGTAAAACAGCAGATCTGTACAATTAAATATAAAACACACACAGGAGCAGAAGCGTTTGTCAATAAATAAATCTGATCCCTTAATCAACGAAATTGGTGTGAGAACAGAGAGGAAAATAGAAACAGATACTAAAACAAAACAGATAAAATAAAGAACAGAAAGATAAAACAGATAAAATAAGTTCAAACAGAGACCAAAATACAAACAGAGACTAAAATACAGCTTGAATTGTAGTAAGATTAAAACGAAAAGAGAGACTAAAATAAGAACAGAGAGGAAAAAAGAACAGAGACTAAAATAAAACAGACTAAAACAAGAAGAGAGAGTAAAATAAAAATGGGGTACGATAAAACAGAGCATAAAATAAGAACAGAGAGTTAAATAAGGACAGAAACCAAAATTAGAACAGAGACTGTGTAATAGTACTAAAACAAAAAATACAGACTAAAATAAAAACAGAAATTAAATCACAAAAATTAAATTACAATTAATAGTAATAGTAAAATGAAAACAGAGAGTAAAATAAGAACAGAGATTAAATAACATAAAATTAAAACAGCATAATAGTAATAACATAAAAAAGAGACTAAAATAAAAATTGAGATTAAATAACATCAAATTGAAATTAAAACAAAGTAGTAGTAGTAAAATAAAAACATGGTGTGAATGAATAAAATTAGAGCTCAGAGTGGGAGAGTGGAGGCCACGTTGAGAAAGAGCTTGGGTTCGATGCAAAGCTGCTCTGCTCTGCAGGTCCTGTTTGTGGTCACCAGAAGCGAGTCGGGGGTGGAGGAGGCGGAGGAGGGTTTCTCGGTATGTTCTGTAGATCAGTTTCACAAAGAGACAAAGAAGATGAAGAGAGATTTAGAGACAGGATTAAACAACCTTCCACTAAATGTATCCATTATGTTGCTGCCTGAAGAGAGTGCGCATCGGTGGCCATCCAAACAGCTTCTGTAAAATGTGAGCAGCTTTTATAGCCCATCTGCCAGCAAACTTGGACCAACCAACATTTAAAAGTAGGGTTTAATGACGTACCATGACAGAGAAAATGAGATAGAGGCTTGGTAGGAGTTTGGGCTGTGTTCCAAATCACAAAACACAAACTAGACAGGTCTAACATCAGAAGCCGACCTCACACTCACGTTCCAAAGTTTATTGGAAAGTCCTCTTAGAAGAACAAAGTCTGTTGGATGTCATTTTTTGGGTGTCCAGAAACTTTTGTCCATACAGTGTACGTGCCTAGACATGGTTTTGCTGTACAAGGTGATGATGATCTTTTTATTGTTGCTCTGTTGCATCAGGGCATGTGTGGAATCAGTTTAATCGATTTCCCTGCTAAAGGGAAAAGGTTTCACTACGAATATTTGGGTGATTTGTGATTTTAATCAATAAGCTATATGAAAGAATTCAAGTCTGACCCTATGCCAACACCAATGGCCGAATTCATAGCCCTAAGGCTTACTCCTAGGCCTTACATAACACTCGTAACACTCTTCAATCTTAATTTTAATCTCAATCTTAAAACTGTTCAGGCTGAACCTGAGTGTTAGTATTTAAAGCCTGACATTAGAGCAAAATATCTCAATATAATCCTGCTCTGACACTACAGCTTCATCTAAACCTAGCTTAATCCTAAACCTGATGTTGGATTTATAGATATATATAGTAAGCTGTGTGTCACTGAATTAAACAAAAAATGAAAAAAAAAAAAATGTGTCAGTAATGAGTAAAATAATTGCACAATACACGATTGTTTCATGCATCCGTCACATATTTTAATAGTTTGATAATCACAGAAAGCCAAACTCGTTTTACATTCATGGCTTTAAGCTGTTCCTTTGCGAAAGTCTGATTTTACACAGCAGAGCTTATTGCTGATCCGCCGAGAGAGGACTGAGGCACTTTAGGCTTCGAGGTTTGGGCAGAGCTTTTGCGCTTCTTGTTGATCAATTTAATGGCTGCCTTCACCCATTTGTCGCTGGGATCCACACAGATACGTTTGCCGTCCCTGTTGGCAAGTCTGCAGAGAAGAGAAGGGTTGAGTTCATCACAGAAACAGTACGTTTTGTTATTGTTTTAAGCATTAAATGAATCATTCGCTTTAAGGAGTGAAATCTTACATGACTCCGGGTTTTGTGCAGTCAGATCTCGTCATGTCGTACGCAATGAGGGAGGATGGAGCGATTCGTCTCTTGTTGTAATTAAAGCAGCATTCCTCTGGTCCGCTGCCATCTGCGTGAAAGATTTTAACAGATTTAAAGAGATCTGCTTTTAAACATGTTCGAAAATGTGGTAAATGACCTCGCATTTAGAGATATTTGACTTCATAGTAAGACAATGATAAGGTATCTTATAGAAAGTGAATATAATTCTTACTGAAGGCCGTCGTGAAGGACTGGAGGCAGGCCAGAGCCAGCAGAACCAGCAGGAGAGACGAAGGATGAGAGAACATGATGGTGCTGAGGATGAAGAGGATGGCGAGGATCCGAACAAGGCAGCGCTCGCATCACCCCCCGTTTTATAAGCCGGTAGATGTAAAGCGAGACTGTGGGTTGGTTCTCTGCGGGTGGGTTATGCCTTATGGTAAGTTGATGTCATGTATCACTGTAAAAGCACCTGGATGTGGTTTTGAACAAATGCCGAAAAGTGCTGAGTGCAACGTTTTACACTTTGTACCTCGAAATTCACCTTGCACAACGGTATCAACACATGAATACCAACGCTGAAGGACAAAAATGGACTTTACGTGATTGCACAATACAGAGACAGTAACTTACGTACAGCCACAAGCCAACGAACTGGAAAATGTCGATATCAGACTATTTAGAGGACATGCCACAACGTACAGCATTATGTATGAATTGTGTTTTTCAACAAATACATCAAATCTATTCATATATAGCTAAATCTCTCTAGCTTGTTGTTTATTTCTTTATGGCTACTCATAGCATGGGCAAAGTGGTAACAATACTAGTCAAACACGCCCACACTGGGGTGACTTAGAGCGATCTGTTAACCTAACTAATGTCTCTGGAACGTGAGAGGAAACCAGGGTACCTGGTGAAACCCACGTGGACACGGCTAATACCTAAACTCATGATGACTTCCTTTATGAGATGTGAGTTCTGAACTAGTTGAAACTTGTAGCTCTGGTGCAAAAGACATCTTCTAAACTCTTAATGTCGAATTCCAACAAAATTTGCATCTGATTGTCCTGTATGTTACAGAGAAACGTCGTGTCCAAAACTGCGAAGTGTAAACAGTAGCCTAGCAAGCCTAGTTATTTTTAGATATAATTTGCTATGTTTCTGTCACTTCGTCAGCTACGCTGTGTTCCTGCAGACATATCTGTCTTCAAACTGCGATCAGAATCAATAAAACGTTTACGTTTTCCATTTTATTGACTGCATTCGGACGTTATTGAAATGGCTCGTGTGTTTCATAAGACTGTAATCCATATAAGGTGTTTTCAGCGCCATCTGTCGGTCAGTTTCCGCCTGCGCTTTTGCTGTGAGCTGATGGAAAAATGTGGAAGGAAAAGTCCATTACACCTGCCAGCCAAGCAGAATCGAGTATTCCCGTAAAAGTCAACAGAACCTGACACAGGGGTTAGGTCGAGCCTTCAACCAGGCGCTTGTCGATGGCGTCGATGACTCACTGCACCCACTTCGTTACAGGTAGAGAACATCTAGAGATGTCTCTGAGACGCCGGTGATGGACAAAAGGTCACATTTAGGAGTTGTAAAGGAGGATTAGGATATCTTTGACCTTTCTTTGTGTGTGCATGGCTAGATAATTAAAGAAAACAGAATTTGTTGAGGCGGAGATTTTTATATTTAAACTACAATGCAGGTATATGAAATGCTCAGCTTAAAAAATGAGAAAAAAATATCAATAATGAGTAATATAACTGCACAAGATGTAATCACGTAGACATTTTAATAGTTTGATAATCACACAAAGCCAAGCTCGTTTACATTCATGGCTTTAAGCTGTTCCTTTACGAAAGTCTGATTTTACACAGCATAGATTATTGCTGATCCACTGAGAGAGGACTGAAGCACTTCTGGCTTCGAGGTTTGGGCAGAGCTTTTGCAGTTCTTGTTGATCGCTTTAATTCTTGTTGGCAAATCTGCAGAGAAGAGTTGAGTTCATCGCAGAAATTGTACGTTTCATTATTGTTTTAAGCATTAAATTAATCATTCGCTTTAAGAAGTGAAATCTTACATGACTCTGGGTTTCGTGTAGTTAGATCTCATCATGTTGTACGCTATGAGGGAGGATGGAGCGATTGGTCTCTTGTAATTAAAGCAGCATTCCTCTGGTCCAGAGCCAGCAGAACCAGCAGGAGAGACAAAGGATGAGAGAACACGACGGTGCTGAGGATGAGCAGGATGGCGAGGAGCCGAACATCACCCACCATTTTATAAGCTGATAGGTGGAAAGGGAGCATGTGGGTTGGGTTGGATTGGGGTGGGTTGGATTGGGGTGGGGTGGGTTGGATTGGGGGTGGCTTATGCCTTATGCTAACTTGATGTAAAAGTACCTGGATGTGGTTTTTGACAAACGCCGAAAAAGTGCTGAGCAATGTTTTTTATTTTGTACCTCAAAATTCACCAACACAACGGTATCATCTCATAAATACCAACGCTGACTTTACACATTCACACACCACTGAATCGGTAACTTCACATTCAGCCACAAGCCAACAAACCATAAAACAGATATCAAACTATTTAGAGGACATGCCACACCTTACAGCATTTTTTGTGGATCGTTTTCCTCAACAAATGAATCAAATCTATTTCTTTATTCTTATAAGGAAATTTAAAGAAAGCAAAAGCAGGGAGTTTTCAGACAGTTTAGACAAAAAACATAGCGCACTTGGTGTGAAGGTCCTACTATGTTATAAAGTGCATTTTTCGTGAAAATCTTACTCAGTGTGAAAAGTCCTTTAGATGTAGGTATACCATTAATTAGTCGCAATAGTCCTTCAGTGTGTGTGTGTGTGTGTGTGTGTGTGTGTGTGTGTGTGTGTGTGTGTGTGTGTGTGTGTGTGTGTGTGTATATCTAGAGGAGGACTCCCCATTTACACTACTAAAGCATCCAAGGTGGCTGGTAGCCTCTTTTTATTTAGGAATGCATATGATAATATATCTTCATACAAATCCATTCAGTAAGCTTTTATTGTTTATTTAAGTTGGCAGTGGTAGTTAACGATGACTTGCAACTGCAGCATTCACTTAGGTTTGTTCACGTTTGTTGAGCTTAACACTAGTTTTTCAGTATTTTGCCTATATTTGGCTTTTTATAAAGTTATCCTGTTCTATAGCTTTTTTCAGTTTGTTTTTGGGTGTTGATGGATTATTGTAAGTATAATTAATTACATATAAATAACGTTGCAAACAGAGTGCCGGGTTCCTTAAAGATACCATGACAACCATGACAAGTCTTGCGCAAGTACCACTACTAGCCTCCTGTCACACTATTCTTCAATTTTCAGGACCCCTAAAGGACCAACGTAGAACAGGTACTATCTGTCTTTTAAGAGTTATAATGCTTTATCTGTGTTTCTCTGGTAAGTTTCTTTTTCTAGTCATTAGGATAACAATCTGAACGTGCATTGTTGTGTAAATACTGCAGTAGAGAATGTAGTAACACTGTTCTCTTCCGATTTTGCTAATTACAATTAAGTAACTAATTCATCTGTCCTTTTTTCCTCCTATATGGTTATGTAATTGAGTAAAATGTAATTGATGGAAGCCCATCACAGGTTAGTAAAATAAAAGGAGCACAAAAGACAGTAGACTCACCTCTGGAATGATAATCACTGGCACACCCTTATACAGGAATTTAAAAGGACAACCTCCTCTGCAAACACCTGTGTATATAGTCAAAGTCAAAGTCAACTTTATTGTCAATCAGGCCATGGAATTAGTGCAAGTAGTTACACAGATGATCGAAATTATGTTTCCCTTTACTCCAGATGTGCAGTAATATAGAAAAATAGCAATGAAAATAAAAATAAAAATAAACATTACTGAGGAAATAAAACATTTAAATAAGTATGTAAAAAGAAGTATTCACAGTATGCTGAGAGTCAGATAATCTGAGTCTGAATTAAGGTTCAACTATTGAGCTAGTTCAAGGTGCAATAGCAAGGGTCCAATGAAGCAAAGGTGAAATTTGCTAAAGTGTACAGTGCCGAAGAAGCAGCATGTAGATCTACATGTACATAAACTTACATACATGGGGATTGTCGTGATCCATGACTATTTCTCGAGAGAGTTTAGTAGTTTGATGACCTGTGGGATGAAGCTTTTACTGAGTCTGGTAGTCCTGCACCGCATGCTGCGGGAGCGTTTGCCAGATGGGAAAAGGAAGAACAGTTTGTGTGCTGGGTGGGTGGGGTCTTTATTGATATTTGTGGCTCTGGGACAGGTACAGGTCGTTGATGGATGGTTGGGTCGATCTGGCGATCTTCTCTGCTGTCCTCGCCACTCTTTGTAGGGCTTTCTGGTCAGCAACATTACAGCTGCCAAACCAGACTGAGAGGCTGCTTGTGAGGATGCTCTCAATAGCACCCCTGTAAAAGGTGGTGAGGGCAGAAGGGGGGAGGTTAGCTCTTCTAATCCTAGACAGCGTACCAATGCATTGTAGGGCACATACACTCACACGCTCATACCCACCACACTACAGGCACTTTAGAAACACCAATTAACCTATGTAATAAACAAAACTATATTACTATTATACTTTTATTGAAACAGTCTGTCTGTCTGTCTCACTAACTCTCTTTCCCTCAACCTCTTATTCCAGAGTATGGTCAATATGCAGATACAGTGGATTGAAGATCTTTTTTTCCTAACACATTTCATGAAGAAGGAAAAGAAAAAAGGATTGGCCAGGACAATGTCAAAGTCCATCCTAATGTACTATACAGTAAATGAAAAGGTAGACAATACAGCTACAAACAACAAACAGTATATTAGTCTACTGATGCTTTTGTCACTGGTATTTATGTTTATTCACAGGAACACACACTCTTTGCTAGAGAGAAAGAAAGAGTGAGATTGAGAGTGAGACTTAAGAGTTTCATCAAAAGTTTTATCTGTATTTCTCTGCTAAACATCTTTTTCTAGTCATTAGGATAACAATCTGAACATGCATTGTCGTGTAAAGACTGGAGTGGAGAGTGCAGTAACACTGTTCTCTTCCAAATCTGTTTTTATACAGACAAAATGTTTGTAAATTGTACATTGTTCATGCCATTTTAAAAGCTTAATGTACTTCCATTACTCTAGACCAGATGTACGTTAACTCCCGTCCTTCTAGCATACATTAGCAATTTTAATAATTAGCTATTTAAAAAACGATTTGTTGTTTTTTGTTGTTTCTTTGTCTTACAGATGACGTAAACAAAGGGCCCAGATCTCAGGCTGATCAAGCAAGCCATTTCCCAAAGTGCACAGACGAATGCAAAATTGCAAAAAGACAGATCTAGGATTTTGTTGACTAGCAAGTCTGTCAATTTATTTCTGGGTTTCATTGTTTGTTTGTCTTTTACTAGGACTATTTACAAGGATTCTTATAGGTTTGGTTCCAACACTTTATAGAAATAAAAGTGTCAAATTCCAACAGAATCTGCAAACCAGTCAAAAGCTGTGAGCATCTTATATCCTACTGAACTTCCGACTTATTTCATGACACGTCGTGTCCAAAACTGCTAAATGTAAACAGACAGCAATCCTTTCAATTTTTTTTTATATAATTTACTGTTTCTGTAACGTTTGTCAGCTACGTTGTGCTCACTGCTGAGCATATCTGTCTTTAAAATGCGA
Organism: Ancistrus triradiatus; assembly: GCA_025084515.1. Taxonomy (NCBI): domain Eukaryota; kingdom Metazoa; phylum Chordata; class Actinopteri; order Siluriformes; family Loricariidae; genus Ancistrus; species Ancistrus triradiatus. Next base: position 204,719 of record JAJAGP010000325.1, read on the forward strand.
TCAGGATCAAAACAACGTTTACGTTGTCCGTTTTGTTAACTGTATTCGGACGTTACTGAAATGACTCGTGTGTTTTCATAAGACTGTAATGCATATAAAGTGTTTTCAGCGCCATCTGTCGGTCAGCTTCCGCTTGCGCTTTTGCGGTAAGGTGATGGAAAAATCTGGAAAGAAAATTCCGTTACACCTGCCAGCCAATCAAAGTATTCCCGTGCTCGCGGGTTTGAAAGTCAACAGAATCTTCTCGATCAGTGATGAACATTTAAGTTTACAAGCGTTTGGTATTAATTTATTCGTATTATTAATCGTTGAAAATGCTGGGAGCTGTTTATTGGGAGTTCTCAGGCGATCCTTCGGGGGAAAACGGTAAATTAAAAACAATAAATCGTTTTGTGTGTTTGTTTGTTCCTGGCTCCTCTTTTCCCACCCGCCCATGATGGAAGTTTTGTTCTGATTTTAAGTAGGAGATTCTCATCAGATATAAGTGGATATGTGGTGGTGCCTGGCGCTGCAGAACCCAGCTTTGATCCTCACCTAAACTACACACGGCCTCGAACATTCCTTCCTTTATTAAATGTATTATTTATTCATGATAACTCATAGCGTGTGGGCTCTGTCTCATTTCTTTATCTTTGTGTACGGAAGTTACATTATCAAATCGGCACACATTAATGGTTTCATTTCATTTTAGTCAAGACCATTTTGTCTAGTTTTAAAAAGAGCTTTTATTTTATAAACAAAAAAAGTACAAAGAAGATCTAGAAATTATACAGAAGATTAATTCTTCATTTTATTATTATTCGCTTTAATCTCTGGTTTTGAGAATGCAAGATAATTAAGCAAAAGCTGATTTGGAGTAAAAAGAGCTGATGACTGCTTAACGAGAGAGGACGTTTTGGTGATTGACACAGGACTTAGGTTGAGCCTTCAACCAGGCGCTTGTCGATGGCGTCGATGACTCGCTGCACCCACTTCGTTGCGGGGTTTACGCACAGACGGAAACCCTTCGTGGTAGTTAAACTGCACAAAGGGAGAATGGGTTTAAAAAAAGATTTGACATGAAGTACGATATAATCAAACATAACAGCATCATTACATGATTCCAGCTTTGGGACAGCCGTCTCTGGTGTCTTCATACGACTTGATGGTTGATTTGCGGATTTGTGCCTTAAAGAATTTAAAACAGCAGCTTTCAGGTCCTTTTGCGTCTGATGAAAAAAAAAAAACAATACAAAAAGGAATAGTTGATCATTATTGATCACAGATCTCTGTATTTATCGGCCTGTCTTCATATACACTACATAGACAAAAATTTGTGGACACCCTTTCTAATTATTGACCTTTCCACATCCAACAAGCCAGGTCATCAACTTTCTGTCCTGCTGTCCTTAAACAAAGTCCACAGGGAATTGATTTGCCAACTTTGAGTGAGAACTTTTCGCCTCACCAAAAATGGGCCAGGGTTTATTGTCTGTCGTCAGAATCCAACCTCACAGTCATGTTATAAAATTTAGTGGAAAGCCCTAGGAGAACATAGGCAAACCATGTTTTAGATGTTATTTACTGGGTGTCTACAAACCTTTGTCTATCTTTTCTATATTTGTCTAAACTTATCTGTCTATCTGTCTTGAGTGTACTTTTCCATCTGTCCATCTGTCTGTCTGCCTTCTTTAAATTTAAAATACTTTTTATTTGTCATTATTATAAAACAACAAGGCGACAATTTAAATATTTATCTGTCTGTAAGTATATTTCTAGCTCTCTTTTTATCTCTCTCTCTCTCTCTCTCTTCTTATCTTTAAGTCTTTATCTATATTTATGTATCTGTCTGTCTGTCTCTTACTCTGAATAAAACTCCATAACCTTCCTATTTTCAGGAAGGACTTAATTCACTGGGAAAATCTGAAGCGTTTATAAGACACTTATCAACACTAGCGCTGATGCAGTTAATTTTTTTAAATATCCTGCTATGTATAAAATAGGTAAAAAGTTTGTTTTCTTACTGTTGGCCATCGCCTCGGACCAAAGGCAGCCGAGAAGCAGAAGAACCAGCAGGAGAGATCCAGAACGCGAGACCATGACGGCTGTGGATGGTGAGGATGAGGATGATGAATGGATGTGGAATGCACTGTAATTAAGCAGATATCATCTCACCCTCAGCTTTATGTGCTGATTAGACTTCAGGGGCGTGTGGTTTAGGTAGGGGGTGCAGACTGGAGGTGAACAAATGTAAAGAGTTTGTCTAAGAGGCATGAAGATGCAGTTCTTGAAACAGGAAACCAGGCTGTGGTTTTCTCCTAAAGCGAGGACGATCTGAGCAGCGTCTAACACTCACCTTCTACCTATTAAAGGTAGAGAACATGTACGCCTCTGAGACGCAGATGATGGACAAAAGGCCACTTTTTAGGCTTTGTAAAGAAGGATTAGGACGCCTTGGACATCATTGTTTTTGTACAAATATTCTACAGTGCATGCATATAAGATACATCATTTAAAACCTCAAAAGGCCACTTAAGGAAAAAAGACACAACATTCTTGTAGCACTTTTCTCTATGTGGTCAGCAGAAGCGAGTCGGGGGGAGGAAGAGCGGTTTTGATGACAGCAAGCGAAATATTCTGCACTTCAATTTGCAAGAAAGTTTCACAAACTCTGCAGGGTTTCGAAACCCTCCCTCCTCTGCATACATTACAGTAAAGCTAAAATCAGACAGAGGAAATACATTAATCATCACAACTCCAAATACCAGAGTTCGAGCCACGGTTTATTTACACGTGACATTTACCTGTATTTCTGCAACACATAAATAAGTAATCGTCCTTTTCATCCAGTATAAATTATTTATAATATATTACCATTTAAACTGTAGTCACATATTATTATTATTGCCTAGTTATACATTTGTTTTTATTTATTTTTATTTTATCAGCAACAAATGTAGGTCTGCTATAAATAACTATAATAACTAATGGCTAAAATATAATTAAATATTATTATTATTAGTAGTAGTAGTAGTGGTGTCCTAACACACTGTCCCACCACTGCAGGGTCCCAGGTTAGAGTTCAAGTGGTGCCTTCATGCGAGGGACTGGCATCCCATCTGAGACATCAAATCCCTCTTAGCTTAATACACTGATAAGAGCAGCTGGGCATGTGGTGTGGTTAGGGGGCTGTAGATATTACAATTGATACAGTCTTACAATCCAAGCAATTGTGGGTTAAGGGTCTTGCTCAAGGACCCAACAATGGCAGCTTGGAAGATTCGGGATTCGAACCCTGGACCTTCTGATCCATAGTCCAGTACCTTAACCGCTAGGCTACCACAGTTTCATGACATGAAAGGTGAATTATCAAGCTGGAAGTAGCCATTAGAAGACAGATGGCCATGATGGGGGTGCCCATGGTCAGCAACAATACTCATGTAGATTGTGGCATTCAAGCCATGGTTGATTTTATTAACGAGCCCAAAGTGTGGCATGAAAACATCACCCTTATGAGAGTTGTAGTGCACTACACAGGGAGTATGGGACATAATCATAAGTGGCCCTTTATTAGAGATGTACTACACTACACAGGGAGTAGGAGCTGCATCGTAAACTGATTTTTACTGTTAGCAGTGAATGTTTAGTAAACAAGTAGTGCACTAAATAGGTTTGTGTGGGTGTGAATCGTTCGAATAAACCTTTCACATTTATCACATTTATTACCACTTTATGTCTTAAGTACGTAACTGAATTAAATCGCCCAGCGTTTCAATAACAAACAGCAAAACAAACGAAGAGCACTAAAACACGTCACGAACGTAGCTGTGAATTTCAGCTTCGTTTTCTGTGTGCGAATCCCAAACGAGGAGCAATGTGAGATAAAGTGCACTAGGTTATATCTACACTTAGAAGACGTTACAGGGCGCAGGCGCAGTGATTAACGTGCGATTTGCTACTCGGCCTCGGCGTGTGTTTGTAGCTGGAGGTCCGGCTGATAAACCCCGACTCGCTCGCTGTGTGTATACGGGCCGAAAATGGCGGACGTGTTGAGCGTGCTGCGGCAGTACAACATCCAGAAGAAGGAGATCATTGCCAAAGGAGATGAAGTCATTTTCGGAGAGTTTTCGTGGCCGAAAAATGTTAAAACGAATTATGTTATCTGGGGGTGAGTTTGGCTTATCCTTTGCTCTTAGCCTGTGTGCGTAGCTTAGCTGTGTTAGCCTAGCTTGGTTAACTAAGTAGCTTCAAGTTTTTGGGAATAGGTTAGGTACAGTTCTGTGCTTCATTAACTGTGTGTATCTGAGCGCTCATTAACTGCCTAAACTGCACTTTGATCGCGAGCTTTGGCGGGTTTTTATACTTATAACAAATGTAGCGTTATTAGCTTACACCCTCGACTGTGTTGTGGAATATCATATCGCGATACTTTATCGCTATAGACTTTAAGTATCGCGATATGTGGTTTTGTATGTCGTTACTGCATTACACTGACAGGTTACAGAGGTTAATTGCGCTCCGTATGAGTGTGTCATGTTGGGTATGGCATTGGCACCCTATTAAGTGCACTTCCTTTCTGTTCCCTGTCTGTTTGCACTGTGAATAAAGCACTGTCGAATACTGAGGTGAAGTGAGACCTCATTAGACACTTGATGGGCAATAGGGATCAGTTTATAGGTGATTGAGACCTCGTTAGATATGTTATGCACTTAGGAGGAAAGAAGGCGTGCTTAGGAGGGATTAGGGAACACTTAATAGGGGGCTGAGTCTTTGTGCGACATGTGCTGTACTTCGTAGGGAGCACTGTGTTGGGGCTGAGACCTTGTTAGGTATGTAGTGCACTTAGTAGGGAGTGAGATGCTCTCTGTAGGGACTATGAAGGGCTTTATATGGAGTAGGGAGCACTTTATAGGTGGTTGAGACCTTGTAAATCTTGTAGTGCTCTCAGGGAGCACTCTGTTGGAGCACTTTATAGGAGTTGAGACCATGGAGACATGTAGTGCACTTAGTAGGGAACAGGGAGGAATTTAGTAGGGAGCGCTATAAGTGGCTGAGATCTTAGTAGACATGTAGTGTGCACTTGGTAGGGAGAAGGGAGCACATTACAGGGGGCTGAGACCTCGTTAGACATGTACTGTGCTAGAGTAGGGAGCTTTAAACTTTAAGGGTTGTGTCATTTTTGTTTGCGTTTACAGAACGGGGAAGGAGGGCCAGCCCAAGGAGTACTACACTCTGGACTCCATCCTGTTCCTGCTCAACAACGTGCACCTTCCTCATCCGTCGTACGTGCGTCGTGCTGCTGTAAGTGTCCCGCCACGTCCTAATTTAACTCTAGCCAATCAAGGAGCAGCTCTGAGGATCCCATTTTGACATGAGTGGCCAACCATAAATGACCGAAACACAGGGGATTGTTGTTATGTTGTGGGGTGATGTCACATGATGCGCCCCGACAGCAACTGGATCTCTGGCCTGGGTCGTGCTCGGGTCCGTCATATCATATGACACCTCTAGGGGGAGCCACAAGTGTGTGTGTGTGTGTCTGTTTTAATTCAGTGTAAATATAACAATGTCTCCCCGTGCAGACCGAGAACATCCCCGTGGTCCGACGACCAGACAGGAAGGACCTGCTGTCGTACCTGAACGGAGAGAGCTGTGAGTAGCATTTGGGGGGAGGGGCGGGTTAAAGGAATCGTTTACCGATCTGATCTGATCTTCTCTTCCAGCGTCTTCTACCAGCATCGACAGGAGCGCACCCATCGAGATCGGACTGCAGAGACCCACGCAAGGTGTGTGTGAGAGTGTGTGTGAGAGTGTGTGTGAGAGTGTGTGTGAGAGTGTGTGTGAGAGTGTGTGTGAGAGTGTGTGTGAGAGTGTGTGTGAGAGTGTGTGTGAGAGTGTGTGTGAGTGAGAGTGTGTAATCTGAGATCTAATCTGATCTGTGGTTAAACAGTGAAGAGAGCCGCCGACGAAGTTTCATCAGAAGCCAAAAAACCACGAGTTGAGGTAAAACTTCATAATCTGGTCTTTAAACGTTACTTACACTAACACTAATCACTTAAATTTTATTTAACCCCCCATCTATTATATACTGTTAATTCACATTGTTATAGAAAATAAACTCAAACGTATTATTCTGAAATATATAGTACATACTGTTGTTGTTCTGTATTTTGATGTCCATTTTATTTTTCTCAATTTTATTATATTTATTACATTTTCTACCGTTATAGTTAATATTTTATTTATTTTAATTATTTGTATATAATCTTATATTCTCTTTTAATTCTTCTCTCATTAAATTGTAGTTTATGTATTTTTTTTCTTTCATAATTATTTATTTAAATTATATTTTAATTATCTATTATTCCTTATCTTGTATTTAATTATTTGTATATTTAATATTTTATTCTGTTCAGTTTTTTCTTGTTATATTACGTTTGACATATTTTATTGAATTATTTTATTACATGTTTATATTTAGTATATTCTCCATTTTGTAATTATTTTACTATTTTAAATTAAGTTCTATTTTTCGTTATTCCATATCCGCTCATTTTAACTCTACTGTTTTGGTTTATTTGCTGTTTGTTCTTAATTTTATTTATATTCTCTCGCTCTCTAATTATTTTGTTTTAATTATATTTTTATACTGTCATTTTTTTCCTTTACTATCTATGCTCCATTTTATTATATTCTGATTTATTTAATGTGCTCATGTTCTGTTTTCTTATATTATTTCATTTATTATATTTTCTGTTTCAATTTTTCTTTTTATCTTCTGAATTTAAACTGTTATTATAAATAAATAAACTAAATGATGTAAATAATTTTTTTACATATAACATCTGGGCTCCCCAAGCAGGTCGGGCCTGTTTTTGGGTTTTGGTTCTAGGTTTCCTCCTACTACCATTCAGGAGGTTTTTCTTTGCCGCTGTCGCCCTGGGCTTGTTTAGTTGAGATTATGGATCTGGATCTGTCTGAAGCTGCTTTGAAACAGTACTCTCTCATAATAATCAATCTGAATCTGACCTCTAAGGATGAAGAGCGGGTGCGCCTGGATAAGGAGCGTCTGGCTGCTCGTCTGGAAGGCCATAAGGAAGGCATCGTACAGACGGACCAGATCCGGTACTGATGCAGCATTCTGTGAACTGTTTGCATGTACTGGTTCAGTTCTGTAGAGCACACACGCTTGGTCCAGTGAGGTGAGACGCCGTACCTGAAGCTCACCTGTTCCCTAGATCTCTGTCGGAGGCCATGTCCGTGGAGAAGATTGCCGCCATCAAGGCCAAGATTATGGCCAAGAAACGTTCCACCATCAAAACGGACCTGGACGATGACATCACGCTGAAGCAGAGGAGCTTCGTGGACGCCGAGGTGGACGTCACGAGGGACATCGTGAGCAGGGAGCGGGTGTGGAGGACCAGGACCACCATCCTGCAGAGCAGCGGCAAGGTGAGGACCCCCCTCCTCCTTCAATCTCAGCTTTTAGGATGGCTCAGAGGCCAGCGTTTCCCGTTTGGGGAGCTCGTTATATTTAAACTGTAATACCAGATTGTGCCGCAAGGTGGCAGCACCGTACCTTCCGATCTCCTCCCTCTGTTCCTGCTCCTGCCTCCTGTGTGTGTGGTTTTTTTTTTTTTTTTTTTTTTTTTTTTAAATTCATTAATTTATTTCTTAAACACAGTTGCTGATCCACGGCCCTGTGCTCGGGTCGGAACCAGGGCACGTCCTGTGAGGAGGAATTACAGATATTCGGTACAGCACCGGGGCTTAGCTGGACGCCGATTCCCCCCAGTGCAGCTTATAAAGGATTAAAGCGTTTTAGCTGGATTAAAGAGATAATCCCGAGTGTCCCCGTCCCAGAGTGCTCTCCTCATTTCCCTGCGTTTATTGATTCGCTGGCCCTTGCTGTGATTGGTGCGTTACTGGAGCGGCTCACCGGTCTTTCTGCTCGGGTTTGGATCTGAACTGATGACATGCAGGATTACTGTCTGAAGGAAACTCGAAGCATAACCAAATGTCCTGCTTACAAGCAAGAGTACCTTTGGGGGCCCATTCCAAATCCTTACCGAGGGGAAGTCCCCACGTGTCGTTTTATTATATTCTTTTTTTGTCTGTGTTCTCTCCCTATTTTATATTTATTCTCTATTTTAATGTATTCTTCTTCTTCTTTCGGCTTCTCCCTTTATCAGGGGTCGCCACCGAGTTAAACGTTTCCACCTCTCCCTGTCCTCCACGTCCTCTACTCTCACCGCAACTCCCTGCATATCTTCTTTCACCACTACCAAATAACTCCTCTTTGGTCTTCCTCTCCGTCTCTTACCTGGCAGCTCCATTGCCAACATCCTCCTACCAATATATCCACTATCCCTCCTCTGCACATGTCCAAACCATCTCAGTCTTCCCTCTCGAATTTTGTCTCCCAATTTTCCAACCTGTGCTGTCCCTCTGATGATCTCATTCCTAATCCTGTCCACCCTAGACACTCCTAAAGAGAACCTCAAACATCTTAAGTTCTGCCACCTCCAGCTCTGCTTCCTGCCTCTTTGTCAGTGCCACTGTCTCTAAGCCATACAACACGGCTGGTCTCACTACTCTCTTATAAATCTTTCCTTTCACTTTGGCTGCAAACCCTTTTGTCACACAGCACTCCTGACACTCTTCTCCACCCACTCCATCCTGCCTGTACTCTCTTCTTCACCTCCTTTCCACACACTCCCCATTTCCTTGGACAGTTGATCCCAAGTACCTGAAACTCCTGGACCTTTGTGACCACTGATCCCTGTAGCCTGACTGTTCCACCTGCCTCCCTTTCATTTACACACATGTATTCTGTCTTACTACAGTTGACTTTCATTCCTCTCCTTTCCAGATTATACCTCCACCTCTCCAAGTTCTCTTCTACCTGTTCCCTGTTCTCACTACAGATCACAATGTCGTCTGCAAACATCATAGTCCACGGCGATTCCTGTCTGACCTCATCTGTTAGTCTGTCCATCACCAGAGCAAATAAGAAGGGACTCGGGGCCGATCCTTGATGCAGTCCCACCTCTACCTTGAAGCTATCTGTCACTCCTACAGCACATCTCACCGCTGTCACGCTGTTATCATACATGTCCTGCACTAATCTAACGTACTTTTCAGCCACTCGAGACTTCCTCATACACCACCACAGTTCCGCCCTTGGCACCCTGTCATAAGCTTTCTCCAAATCCACAAAGACGCAGTGTAGCTCTTTCTGACCATCTCTATACTTCTCCATCAGCAGTCTCAAAGCAAAAATCGCATCCATGGTGCTCTTCCTTGGCATGAAACCCATACTGTTGTTTCACACACTGTCACCTCCTGTCTGAGCCTAGCTTCCACAACTCTCTCCCAAATCTTCATTGTGTGGCTCATCAACTTTATGCCCCTGTAAGAGCCACAACTCTGTACATCACCCTTCTGCTTAAAAATGGGGTACAAGTAAAACTTTTCCTCCATTCCTCCGGCATACTCTCATTCACCAGAATTCCACTGAATAATCTAGTCAAAAAAAAACACCACTCCCAGCTCTCCTAGACTTTTCCATACCTCAACCGGTATGTCATCAGGTCCCACTGCCTTTCCGTTCTTCATCCTTTTCAAAGCTTTCCTCACTTCGTCCTCGCTAATCTTTGCTACATCCTGTTCCACAATTTCTACACCATCCAGCCTTCTTTCCCTTTCATTTTCTACATTCATCAACTCCTCAAAATACTCCTTCCATCTTTCCCTCACCCTCTCCTCACCTGACAGTACATTTTTCCATGTCCATCCTTGATCACCCTGACCTGCTGCATTTTTTTGTTTTTTTCCAGCTCTATCTCTCTGTCTCGCCAGCAGATACAACTCCTTCTCTCCTTCCCTACTGTCTAAACCTTTCATATAACCCATTGTAGGCCTTTCTGCTTGGCCTTTGCTACCTCCCTCTTTGCCCTGTGCCGCATCTCCTTGTTACTCCTGCCTACTCTCATTAGTCCTGTCCATGTCCCATTTCTTCTTTGCTGACTCTTTCTCTGAATAACCTCCTGCATGTCCTCGTTCCACCACCAGGTTTCCTTGTCATCCTTTGCCTGTCCAGAAGACACACCCAGTACCTTTCTACCTGTCTGTCTAATTACTGTTGCTGCTACTACCCAGTCATCTGGGAGCTCTTTCCTATCACCCAAAGCCTTTCTCAGCTCCTCTCTGAACTCCTTACAACATTCTTCCTTTCTCAACTTCCACCATTTGGTCCTCTGCTCTGCCTTTGTCCTCTTCCTCTTCCTAACCACCAGAGCCATCCTGCCACACACCACCATCCGATGCTGCCTAGCTACACTCTCCCCTGCCACTACCTTACAATCACCAATCTCTTTTAAGCAACCTCTTCTACATAGGATGTAGTCTACCTGTGTGCTCCTTCCCTCTCCACTCTTATAAGTCACCCTATGCTCCTCCTTCTTTTGGAAATATGTGTTAACCACAGCCATTTCCATCCTCTTTGCAAAATCCACCACCATCTGTCCTTCTAGGTTCCTATCCTTAACACCAAACCTGCCCATCACTTCCTCATCTCCTTTATTACCTTCACCAACATGACCATTGAAATCTGCACCAATCACCAGTCTCTCCTCCCTGGGAATGCTCTCAACCACTTCATCTAACTCCCCCCAGAACCTCTCTTTCTCCTCTAATTCACAGCCAACCTGTGGTGCATAGCCACTAACAACATTCACCATTACACTTTCAATTTCCAGCTTCAGACATATTATCCTATCTGACACCTGTTGAGGATTTGTTAGACCCATGTGCTTTTGTGGCTGCAGAGGCCACACAATTTTGTACCCATATAATTATTTACATCTGATATATTTGAATTTCTAATTGTGGTGATGTCACTCGTTCAGAATAAGTCTCTTTAAGACATGGTTTGCAGGTGCGTCTCAGCCTAACTGAGAAAGTACAAAATGTTCTTTGGGCTTGGAAGTGTTCACCAGTTTTGCAAACTGTGGGTGTGTGTGTGTGCGTAAGATTTTTTATACAGAGATTTGGCCATGTCACACCCTTTTCACCTCAACGACATTCTTTACATAGTCCTCCTTCAGGACCACACCAACTCCATTTCTCTTCCTATCCACACCATGGTAGAACAGTTTAAACCCTGCACCAATGCACCGAGCCTTGCTGCCCTTCCACTTTGTCTCCTGCACACACAAAACACCGACCTTTCTCCTCTGCATCATATCAGCCAGCTCTCTACCTTTCCCTCATCGTCCCTACATTTAGGGTTGCTACCCTCAGTGCTATATTCTGGCCCCTCCTGATTTCTCTCTGTCTCCTCACACGCTTCCCTCCTCTTCGTCTTCGGCAAACAGTAGTCCAATTTCCGCTGGTGCCCTGTTTGCTACCAGTACCAGTGGCGGTCGTTGTTAACCCGGGCCGCGACCGATCCGGTATGGTGACATTATTATGAACTCGCCTACTTTGTTTGGCAAATGTTTTACACCTCTAGCAGCTGGTTTTTAATGTATTCTATTTAGTGTGTGTGTGTGTATATGTATGTGTGTGTGTGTGTATTATTATATATATATATATATATATATATATATATATATATATTATATATATATATATATATATATATATATATATATAATATATATATATATATATATATAAAAAATTTTGTTGTTTTTGTTTTTTTTTTTTTTTTCTCTTCTCTAATTTATCCTCTTTAGTCTGCTTTTGTTATGTTCTTGTTTATCATGTTCCCATTATTCTCTATTTGGTATATTTATTTGATTATATTTTGTTTTATTTATTGTTCCCTTTCAGTTATGTTCTGTATATTTATTAGTTATTTTTTGTTTCTTTACTTTTCACTTGCTTCTCTACTTTCAGCTTCATTATATTTTGTTTATTCTTCTCTTAATATATGAATTATTGTTTTATTTATTTCTAGTACTATTTTATTTTGATATTCTTGATTTGAATTATATTCTGTTTATTTCCTTTTGTTTTATTAAAGTGTATTGTATTATATTCAGTTTCTTATTCTCTATTACTATTATGATATTCTTAATTTTAATGTTTTGTTTTGTTTATTATGTTCTCCATTAAATATTTTTAGGTTTATTTGTGTAATTGTATTAATTATTTGATTTGCTGCCTGTCTGATCATCGTACCTGTTAACCTCTTTATCCCTGCAGAACTTTTCCAAGAGCATCTTTGCCATCCTCCAGTCGGTGAAGGCCAGAGAGGAGGGTCGTGCCCCCGAGCAGAGGCCGACACAGAACCCCACGCAGACGGTAATCAGCCTCTGAAGTGTTAAGGGGGGGGGCTGATGTTACAGATGTGGAGGGGTGCCTGGCTGGGGCTCTGGTGGTTCTCGCCCTGGTTTTAAACGTTTTGCGTTAGCAGGCTGCTGTTTGTCAGAGAAATGAAGCTTGAAATGAGCTCCAGAATGTGGAGTAGGGACTCGGTTACCTCCCCCAGCGAAGGCCGACGCTCTCAGGCTCCCCTCCTGCAGGGAATGTGCAGCCGCTACAGAGCATCAGAGCCGAGCGGCAGAGAGAACAGGAGACCATCTTTAATCTGTCACCTGCCCTGTAATTCCTGAGGATTTTGATATAAAGATAAAGATGAGTCTGTTTTACAGTGAGCTCTTTGTTTGTTTCCCTGGCTGATCATTAAACATTAGGATGGTCGTGAAAGCTCATCCCGTTGCTGCTCACGGCTCTCGGTTTCGTTATGATGGCCGCACTGAAAGTTCTGCACCTGGCTGCAGCACCTGTTAGGGTTAGATAAGGTAGAAGGATCTCATAAACAGCACTTGGTTTTAGGCCGACTCTCTTTTGGCAGTAGGTAAAACAAACCTTGGGAGCAGCAGCAATAAATGGAAGCACTTTGTAGGGTCGGGTAGAGAGAACAAGGATCGCACAGGCCGAGCCATAAACACAAATGGCTAATAGTAAAACACCAATGGTAGGATTATGATGTGCTATGAGAAAATCTCTACCCCGTTCCTGCGTCTTCAGGACCCGTCATACTTTGAAGCTTAGTAAACAGCCTTCGCCTGTCTCACTGTCTCTGTGTGTTTGCTTGTCTGTCTGTCTTTCCCTCTCTTTACCTTTGTCTCTCTGCCTGACTTCATCTGTTGATCCGTCTGTCTGTCTTTTTGTCTGCTTGCCTTCGCCTGTCTCACTGCCTGCCTGCCTGCCTTCATTTGTCTGTCTGCCGGTCCTCATTTCTCTTTGTCCGTCTGTCTTACTGCCTGCCTGTCGTCGTCTTATTACATGTTTGCCTTACTCTGCCTGTCTTTGTCTCTCATTCCTTCTGTTGTCTTCTCACTACCTGTCTCTCTGCCTGACCTGATCTGTGTGGCTTTGTCGACTTGTCTGCCTTTCTTTGTCTCGCTGCCTGTCTTCATCTGTCTGCCTGCCTGTCTCTGAGTGATTTCATGTCTTTCCATCTGCCTTTGCCTGTCTGTCTGTCTAAATCTGTCTTTCTGTCACCTGCGGCTTCATGGTCTCTGATGCAGTGGGAGCGTACGGCCCTATGTAAAGCCTTATGCAAACTGCCGCCGGTCCTGCCACACGGCCGCTGATCTTTCTGAAAAGGAAAGCGAAGCCTGACAGTAAAGCAAAGCAGTGTGGGGCACGCTGGCGCTGAGCTTGGTGCCCAAGTGTGGTATCAGCGAGCAGACGTTTCTCCCTCCACCGAGAGAGTGGTGTTCATGTCTTCTGTTCATTATTAGAACCCGAGTGACTTTGTGATTGTGTTCGTGCCCCCTACAGGATCCGGCGATTCGGAGCAAACAGCCTGTGCCGGCGGCCTACAACAGATACGACCAGGAGAGGTTCAAGGGCAAAGAGGGTGAGAGCCTGGCATATGCACACTCCACTCGACCGCATCGGACTTCTGTTATTTATTTACACGAGCTCCTGCCCTGCAGTGCAAAGTCTAGCATTTTAACCAGAAGTTTGGCTAATGAACCCTGTTTGGAGAGGAGTGCCAGTTCTGCAGGAGGCGCAGAATCGCTGCCTTGTTTGGATCCTGGGAGCGGGGGAGTTTGAGGAATGGCATGCAGTCAGCAGAGAAGAGTGTTTATTTTACTCGGTGGGAGCACAGAGCTGAAGCGCCTCCATTATTTCTGTTAAGGGATGAGAGACACTTTAAAAAAAAAAAAAGTTTTGCTGTCCCTGAACAGTTTCCCTCAGGCAGTGGTTTGACCCTTTTGGTAGACCAGATCCAGAGCGACTTGTAACCGAGTCAGTCTTACAGACCAAGCAGTTGTGAGTCAGGGCCTTCCTCAGGGTGGGATTTGAACCCTACACCTTTTGGTCCACAGTCTAGTTCATTAAACACTGCCTGTCCAAAATTTACTCCTATAGCGCCTTAAAAAACCCGAGGCCGTTTTGCAGAAATCTCATCCCAGACTGAACGAACCTGGGGCGACAGCGGCAAGGAAAAGCTCCCTAAGCATTACAGGACCAAGATCAAAAAGAAACCAGAAACGATTATACACATAAGAATAAGTTTCCTAATGGTAGTTTAAGTATAAGCTAAAAAGGAGAACGTATGTTTAAAGAAAATATAGTACATAAAATAAAACCATGTATAGACTAAGGGGCGATGTGGTAAAAATGATATCACGATACTTAGACATTTTCTCGGTACACGGTATTTATGACGACACGTGTGATCGCAGACAGAATGCGACAGATTCTTAAAAACTACTAGTGAAATATGATCCCATACTTCTTAGTTTTTATTTATTTTCATTTTCCAAAATGTGCTGCGCTTCATCTAATAAAACAGGACTGATTATGCCTTATAGTGACCGTGCAGCCGGTCAGTGTTCTTTAAGCACCGGCGATATCCTCGATACGCTCAGGAAGTCATATCGCGATGCGATAAAATGTCGCCGTATTGCCCGACCTTAATCTAGACTATAATCCAATATTAATCTGCGTTTGTGTGGTCCCACGTTTTGTGCGATCACTTACGATCTCTCTCTCTCACCAGAAACGGAGGGATTCAAGATCGACACGATGGGAACCTACCACGGCATGACGCTCAAATCTGTAACGGTACGATTGACCTCCTGTTTCCTCTCCCGTGTGTGTGTGTGTGTGTGTGTGTGTGTGTGTGTGTGTGTGTGTGTGTGTGTGTGTGTGTGTGTGTGTGTGTGTGTGTGTGTGTGTCTGTGAAAGAGAGAGAGAGCGCTCCGATTTGCTAAGAAATGCTCTTAATTTGTACGGATGCCCTGAATATTTGGCAACCAAAAGTATTTGGCCGAAAATGATAAAGAAAGCAGTAATAAGTAACTTGTAGCGATCGGTGCTGTTGTTAATGACGCAGAGTTTGTTGACTTTGGACTAATATTTGCCCTTGGGAGCTTTTTATATGCGGGTGTTATCTTGTCCTCCACACCCACCCCGCCCTCGTATTCATGTCTGTATCGGCTTACCATCGCAAATAGACATTAATTCAGCAGGAAACTCCGAGATCCTGTTACTCAGGAGCCCAACCAGAGCACAGCTGCATGTCTGTCACGGATTCATCTAGCAGCAGAACGTGACCTGAACTGGAGAATCGGTGGTGTTTGCCGATCCTCGTGTTGGCTTCAGTTTCCTGAAGTTGGTACTCCTGCAGGTACAGTTTAGGGTCGGTTGAGGTTTTTTCTGTGGTCGTATACTGACCTCGGTGTCCAAAACATCTGAAACCAATCGTTGGATGTTGAAAGTTTAGGTTTTATACAGTTAAAACCTCCTGACCGTGCGGCACACGGATGTGGACAGACTATGGCAGTGTTCTTACCCAGCTGTCCTCGTAGGTTTGAGGCATCAAACTCGAGATCTTAGGAGCTTGAAGCCAGAAAGCCCAGGATTTTGTAACTACTGCTAAACGTCATTAAACGTCCATACGATCGACGTATAGGAAATAATAAATGCTCTTGTATACGCCTGAATGACAGAAAACTAGTACGAGTGAAACGTTTGGTGATGCCTGCTGACAGAACAGAGAATCGCAGTCTTGAGCAAAAAGAGCTTTTTTTTGTTTTGTCTTTAATCCAGATGTTATACAATACAGTACAGTAGTGTAATAATTGTTCCCGTGATGTGCTCTGGGACAAGTTACACACACCGGTTTAATTGTTCCCCACAGCCTAAAAGGAGACTTTAAACTGTAAACAAACCTCGCTAAATAAAAATATTACAGCTGGATGAGGATAACCAAGCTCGGAGAAAGTGTCCTGTTTCACTTCTGGTAAAACTTTCTAGAAGTATTTTACCCTAAATTGCTCCCAGACCTTTTATGGCTAGATTAAGATGTTAATATTGTAGGTTTAGTGTCGGTTAGTCCGATCTTAAGGTGCTTTATCATAAAAAATATAGATTTCCAGTTATTTCTGTCCGTGGGCTGCGTCCCAAATCGCTCGCTGTACATCGAACCAGTAGAAATGCGGACTCATCGCCGCCTCCTCCGCCCGCAGGGGTTGCGTTTGTGCATCTGCAGGTGCTGCCAGCGACTTATCATCTCCGCCGGGCCAAACTGGTGGGACGTCACCAGCTGGCTGTACCGGCAGCTCGAGTAGGAGACCTTCCAGTGGTGGAAAATGGAGTCTTTGGCCGGCGGCTCCGGTTCGATCCTGAGCTTGGCCAGGCAGATTCCCACGTAGACGTCCTCCAGGTGCAGCCTGCGAATGCTCAGGGAGGCGTTGTAGATGCGCCCGGCCATGTCCGATGAGAAGACGTAGCCGGTGCCCGAGCAGAAGCTGGGGTACGTGTCGCTGGCGTAGAGATCCGGCGGCATGTACCACTTGCTCTTGTTGTCCCTGTTGGGCTTGAAGCCTCTCATGAGGTACCCGGTGAAGTACTTGTCCCTCTTGGGCACTTTGGGGTCCAGGACGCTCTGGACGAGGTATTCCGTGTTGACGAACACGTCGGTGTCCGTCTTCATGACGTAGCTGGCGTTGGGGCAGTAGGTCGCCACCCAGTGCATGCCCATCAGCGTCTTGGTGGTCAGGTTGTGATACGAGTCCACGTAGTCTTGCTGGACGATGTCGTGAAATTTTCGGCTTTCCTCCTGGATCGAGCGCTGCAGTTCGCTCCTGAGGCTGTGGGCCACGCCCAGGAGGAAGACCCGGACCAGTCCGGCCTCCTCAACGAGGCTCTCGTTCCCCCACGTCTGTCTGACGGCGTCCCGGGCTTTTTGGTTGTGCGGCTCGGACGTGACCAGGAGCACCAGGAACAGTTTGTCCCGGTGGCACTTCTCGGGCTCGTTGATGATGTAGGTGTACGGTTCGACCTTGCGGATGCTCTCGGAGTCGATCTCCCTGCTCAGACTCCCGTTCGAACCCAGAGGGTTCCTCGCCGTCCGCTCGGGCAGAGCTTCCGGAGCAGAAGTGAGGGTCGTGTTCGCCACGGTCCTGATCAGCGAAGGGGTCCTCGGGTCGTCGCGCTTGGCCTTGGTCGGGTCTTTGTACGCTGCGAACAGGACGCAGAAGACCAGCAGGAGCAGGATCCCGGACACCCTGGCGTAGCAGTGGCGACGCTTGCACTGCATGGTTGTGGGTACGAGTGCGACCGGCCTCTACATCAAGACCTGGAAACGTAGAAAAGTCTTAGTACCAAATCTGTGGTTTGCTCACCTAAACTGAAACCTCTCCGGCATGGGATTTGAACCGCGCCGCACCGTGGGATGGCCCAAATTGGTCTGACCCCAGTGGGCCAGTGGCAGCGAGGCGACGAAAACCGTTTAGAAAATCGAGAACGAGACACTAAGAATGAGGAATCTAGGATCCGATTCGGCTACAGTACCAGGTTTTGTTTGGGCATGAAAAGAGAGTTTCAGAGAACTAATTTTGTAATTGTGTAAAGAACGCTATTAGTGTTTGCATGAGGTTTTCTTTTAATTTGAAATGCAAAACGAGAGCGAAACAAAAGTGGACAGCGATGACGCCCGAGTTCGAATGAGAAGAGAGAAAAGGCGATTAACGTTAGTTGAGTTTAGGTCGATTTTACAGTAGTAAAGAACATTCGTAACGTAACGTAACCGCCACCGGACTGAGACCGCGGAAGTGCTTAACCCATGCAGGCTAGATCTGTGGTGTGGCATGGGTGTGTGTAGGGTTGGGTTTGGATTCTGCTTATTGATGCCAAGTTTCAAAATGGTGCAAAAATGTGCTAAATCTTTATTTCAACTTCAAAAGGTTTTCACTAAGCTTTTTTTCTTCCAATCTTAAACCCACTGTAAGTACAAAGTTTGTGTGAAAATGATTCCTTTCCCGATGGTGTTTTTTTGGTCATTGTTTTAGGACATTAAACCGCATTACACACGTGTACGCTCAGTAGCAGGCTGGTACTTGACATGTTTTATTATGTTATAGGTGTAACTCTTGTATGACAGAGTAACTTCCGTTTCTTTTGTTTCCCCTCAAACTTTTGAGAGCTTATATTTGTCCCTTGTCCTCTAAATACTCTAATGAATCATAGCAAAACAAAACTCCGATGACCTACATGGTTACAAGCCAAACCGGTCCTGGTGTTTGTTGATGGGTACAAAGTGTAATCAAAATAGGTTTTTTTTGTAATTATCCAAGCATCTAGTTAATTGTTGTATTTTGGAGTGTTGGTTTCGATGCACAGCCCCAGGTGAAAGTGAGAGCCCTGGTCAGATGTCACGACAATCTGTTTTACAGCTTATTTTTATTTCTGAATTGAAAACGCGAACATTTTCTTGTACGAGTTTCTAAACAAAAGACTGTAGCCTCCTGCAAATTAAAGATATTCCGAGAAACAGAGGATCAAAATGGTAAAGGAAATGCTCCAATGTAGCTCCAGCGTGTGTTAAACAACCGAGTGAAAATTATCCGTTTTATTTGTGAAGATTCAAAATAATGGAAACAGCAGGAACCTGTAGTCTGCTGCGGTTAGAAGAGAATAGAGTGGATTTGCCCTCTGGTGTTTTAAAAAAATAAAATAAATTGCGTGAGAAAGTGTAATAAACAGAACATGCCTGCCAGTCTCTGATTTGTTTTTTTTTGTTTTTTTTTGGATGACATTTTTGGGTTGCAAACGAACTCCCAGAAAATATCGCAGTAGCACTTTTTTCCAAACTATCGAGCACGCCGGTGGGGTGAAGGCACAGCAACCTAGGAGTGCTAATTTGAGGTTAAACTACGTAAATATCGATTAGACGTTGCCGAAATCAGTAGAGTATTTAAGGCATGTTGTAACGTTTTTTAATTAGAATTTGTTACACCTAGCGAGCTCATGTCTCTTACTGAAGATGGGCTATGGAACCAGGTCAGGTCAGGTCTCTCCGGTAGATGGTCTGATGTTTGGCCGCGTTTGTGGACAGACTGTGAGGTCATGGGGACGTCTGACATCAGATGGAGCGCACACCATCAGGCTCCTGCTAACTCCCTCAGTTAATATTCCTTAATAAATAAATAATGAGGCCGATCTCCACCAGGCCGAGGCGCCTCCGCCAGGTTTTTAATTGGCCCCCGTTTGAGGGCTTCACGCGTGCTCTAGGCTTTCTGCATGAATAAATAAGCTGATTGATTCCAGACAGTCTTTCTGAAAGGTCAGACGTGGCAGGTCGTCAGTCCGCAGACTCGTATCTCAAAGACGAGCTGCAAATGAGCTCGCTGAGCGATGATGGGCGTAAGAAGCGCATCATGAAATGCTCTGCTGAAGCTGCTCGGTGGCTAAGCTTGGGGCGACGTCTCGTTGAGGACGGCAAGTGAAGGGCCTGACCTGGACCCGGTCTGCAGTCAGATTCTAGCATTGACTTGAGTGGAAATCAGTGCTGCTGTAGCCCACCTGACCTAAGGTCCGACGTGTCGCCAGTCATGCGATGGTTCTCATTCTGTTTTGAAACCGTATCTATAGACGTCTCCTTCATTTTCTACTCACGAGCTACAGGGCGAAGTCCCTCAGCACTGACCTCTCAGAGCATCAACGTCCCGTGCTTCTCCACATCTCTTTGGTTGAAGCCACAATATAGCCAGGTTGGTGTGTTAGCAGCCTGCCCGGCTCTGTATTAGGTTCTTGTGTTTGTGTGTACGTTCTCATCGTCCCAAAAGGAGCTGAAGTTAGATTTTGTTGTTAGATTACAGGCGTTCTTTGTGGCGAATAATTAATAGGCAGTCGCATTTTTGTCACCAGAGGGCGCAGTATTGCGTCACGCATCCATACGTGTGTTAAACTCCTCCTAATGAGCAAACTCTCTTACTTGCAGAGGACTAAGTATTTAAACAAGAGTAGTGCGTCTGTGGAATTGCTTTTCGGAAATACCATGAGCGTTTTCACTCTATGGAGCTGCAATAGAGCATTTTGTTTACAGTTTTGAAAATCTGTTTCTAGTCATTTCTTTTAATTGCAGGGAGCTACAAGTTTTAAACTTATTGAAGACTATTCAAGAAAACATTGCACTCTAATCATAAACTAAAGTGCCTTTAGGGGGGGAAAAAAAGGTTGAATAAAGACATGGCACATTAAAAAGTCATAACTATTACATTTAAAAAACGTATTCAAGCAAACATACATTGTTGAAACAGGTTTAAGGCCCTGTAGGGCCGGCTTGTTTCAGTATTGGCTGAATATTGATTGTTAATTGATCGTTACATTCTGATTACTGGTTTATTAGTATGGCATGAATGTGTCTCCTTTTTTTTGGTGTCATAGCTCGAGGCAAATCTTGAATTTGGGAATTTGTTGTTCGATGAAATAATATATTTCTGATAATAATGCATTCCAACTATAAGACTAGAATGACAGAAAAAAAGGGTTCGATAAAGCCGTGGCACGTAAAAAACTCCACATGCATGTAAATTCCTGCAGTGTTTGAATGGTCTCGACTATCTTGACAATCTGTGGTCTTTCCGTCTTGACACACGAACCCTACTTTGCATGTGAGCAGCGAGTTCCCAAGAATTACTTTTGCGAGTCCAGTTTTTGCATGATTCTAGCATTTGCATTCGAAATTGAGCCACCCGGCCCCTGAAACCCCCTAGGAAGAGCGTGGCTGGTCATGTGCTCCTATTAGGTGGAAAGCCCAGCAGTTTGAGGCACGGCCCCTAACAAACAACAGGAAATCACACACACACACACACACACACACACACGCAGCTCCAAACATAGACCTGATCGGAGCAGATACCCGCTGGGGTTCTGCCGCCTTAAAATGAAAACTAAGTGAATGAGCCAGATTTCTACTGGGGTTTCCTGGGGCAACCCTGACTAACACGAGCGCGGGGGCCGTGCTGACCCAACGGTCCCAAATCGGCCGGGCCGTCTGAAGGCGAACAGCTGTTATCCCGGAATATGAATGATGTCACTTGGACGGCTTGAGGCACGGCTCCAAAGGAGAAACAAGTTTTAACAGCCGACCCGCTCGGACTAGTCTCGGCTTGATCTCGTGCTGCGAAGTTAGAGCACTGAAAAGAATACACAGCCGGAACGGTCCAACTTTGAGACCGAATCGTTGAGTGTTTTCTTTTTGTTTGTGCGTGGTCGTACCTGGTGCTGGACGCTGTCTGAGAGCAGCCACGTTCCTGCGCCCGTTCCCCCCTCCACATGTTTTGCAATCCGTCGGGGGCCTCGGGAAGGGAGAGAGGGTCCGCTGGGAGGGCGTCGGTGTTGCCGGGCAGAACGTGGCTCGTTCTCGTCGTTCTGTTCCAGCTGTGTGCAGATTTTATCCTCCTCCCTGCGAAATCTGCTGCTCGCTGCCTGTGTGTGTTCTTCTGTGAACTGGGGGAAGGGCGATGCTGCTTCATCACATGCACTCTGTGTGTGAGTGTGTGTGTGTGATTCAGTCACGTGACCGTTTCAGTTCAGTCCCACCCATTCTACTCTAAGAAGCTCACTCCCCCCTCTCTCGCCCCTCTGTCTCCACACTCTTACTTTCTTTGCAGTTGAAGCTGGCATTGGTTTGTTATTCAAATGCTCCTAACTTAACACGAGGACTGGGTGTGAGACAGCACAGCTCTTCCGCTCCAAACCTCAACCAGAGTTTCCTGTCAGTCGAACCATCAGCGTAAACAAGTTCATCTTATCTGTGTAGCTGAAGGACGATTCCTCGACTCTAGGCCTTGACGACGCCTGTTTGTGTGACCTCTTCATGTAGAAGGTCCACACGTATCGTGTCACCACAGGTTCCCAAATCGGGCATGTATTCCTATTCCTGAAGGCTCTGCACACTTGTGGTAAAATAAAAAGTGGAACTACTGCATCAAGGGGAACACGTTTTGGTTCTGGTTTGACTTTGAATAAAATCGCAAACCAGACTCTGCAGTACTGTGAGAACATCTTAGGCCGCCACGGATTATATCATTCATTCTTCGAACACGACCTGAAAATACCGAAGGCTGCACTTGAGCTGCTCATAGCTTGCCTGGGAGCTTCATCGGGACGCCCTTTCTGCCCCTTGGTGTGTGTGTGTGTGTGTGTGTGTGTGTGTGTGTGTGTGTGTGTGTGTGTATACACACAGAGTATAGTACAGCAGTACATTATTATTATGAGACTATAGTAACAGTATGAAGTCTAACACGATGTACTGAGTAGATCAACAGTAGTATTTTAGTAGATCTCTAGTATAGTATGTTTGGATATGTTTATCTAAAAAGAAGTTTAAAGTGAGTTGAGCACAGTATCTGACTTTGGTATCATAACTGGTATCGAATTTCAACTTTGTCAACACTGTTTGTGTTGAGACCAATCCGTCATCTTGCGTGGCACAGCCGGTGTGTGTTGCTGCCCCGTCTTCCAACGTGTCTCAAAGCTGAAGGTCTAAAACCGGTTCCTTATCGTTACAGGAAGGAGCGTCGGCGCGGAAGGCCCAGACCCCTGCCATGCAGCCCGTTCCACGACCAGGTACACAGGACGCCTCCCTGTACAAGAGCCCTAAAAAGCTTAGAATGTGGGAGGAACTCAAGTTGTATAACTTTGTCATAGTTTGTTTTGCTAAACACCAGACTGAAGTTTCTGACCTCTGCTTCCGTTTGGGTTTGCAGTGTCCCAAGCAAGACCTCCTCCAAACCAGAAGAAAGGTATCACTTTCTCTTTCTGATGTGTGACTAACTTGTTTACATCCGTTTGATGCTGTGCACTGGTGATTCTGATTCGGCTAACCGACTTGATGTCCATGTAACCGGTCTTCATATAATTGTTTCTGTGGTTCATCCGTTTAAAGTTCAGGATGATCTTAAATGCTATTCTCAAAAGGAAAAAAGTGAGGGGACCTGGCAACCGTGACAGGACTGATAGACTTCTGCTCTTAACCTCGTGGATCTGCAGCATCGCGTGACTGTTTACAGCCTAAACGTCCAGAGGCTTTTATTTCCTGCTGCTATTTGTTATGATTGGGACCTGGGCCGTCGGTGGGCTGGACGCTGAAGAGCGCTGGATTCGGGTCTCCATTGACACGCACCAGCGGCGTTATAAATGTGATGATTAGCCGATTCGGGCTGCGCACACGTCGTCTTACATATTCATGCTTGGTTTGCGTGTTTAATTCTTCCGTGCGAGTCATTTGCATTTGTACACGTTTGATTTTCCGAGCTGAGCTCCGGCTTGGGAAAACAAATTTAACCGATTTGAAAGAAACGCTTACGAATAACGGAATCTGTTCCTGCTCTGGCTCGGGACGGTTCTTCGTCTGAATCTGATCTCTGATCAGGATGTTATCTGCCGCCTAGGAAGCGTACGTTGCGTGACCCGGCTTTCCTGGAGAGCCTCGGCATCGTGACTGTGCCTGCTGTTTTATTTTACTGCCTTATTTCGTTTCTATTTTAAGGCTCGAGAACCCCGATCATCATCATTCCGGCTGCCACCACTTCCTTAATCACCATGCTGAATGCCAAGGACCTGCTGCAGGATCTCAAGTGAGTCTCGCCCACGTACGCGTGCAGCACGACCTGCTACCCCCTCACCATATTGATATGTAATTATCATGCTAACGATCATACAGGTGTGTGGTAACACGAAGTCCTGCATTAACCCGTCCAGTTAATGTTGGGTTCTTTCATAGTAACGTACTGTAGAGTTCATGGACGAAGGCAGACGCCTCATGCGCACAGTACGGATGCAGGGACTCGACTGCTCTTGCTCCACCTAGTGGTAGTGCAGGCAAGTTCAGGAGAGGTTAAGTGAAGTAAAAGTTCAGATCAGGTTTAGGTCAGGGCTCGGACTTGGCCGAAGAGTCGCCTGTTGGCCAATTATAAAATGGTCTCGTTTGTTACGTCATCTAATGCAGTTGCATTTTGTAAACACCAGAGGGCATCATAAGACATTTCCAGTTAGATTTCTAATTTCTTTTTATTTAATTGCTTGCAGACTAAAGGTTTTTCTTTTAAATTTTGTGCAAAAAAAAGTACACTCGTTTGCAGAAATAAAGAGCTTATTTAACGTTTTTTTAACAAGCACTTATTTCGTATACGGTGAGGCTATAATAGAGCGTTTTATTTACAATTGTACCCATTTGAGATCGGTGTTTTGTCTTGTTTACACTTCAGAAAAATAAGGGATGTGTCTTATTGAATGTAAAATCACTAATCATGAATCATTCGAATTGTGAGCATCATTACACCCTTAATAATAACAATACTGTTACCTAGGGGTGTAATGATACACCTGCTCACGGTTCGAGTCATGGTACTGAGCTCACGATTCTCACCATCTTTGACAAAAGACGTTCCTTTTTATATACTGTAGTGTAAACAACAAGTTTAACAATAAAACTTTGGTCCCTTGCAATTAAAATAAATGACTAGAAACATTAGATATAAAAACTGTAAATCAGTGTAATACCTCTGTACAATATTTCTTATATTTAATCTCTACTGTCTAATGTACACCGACAGTAAAGGCATTATCTTATCTAACTGTAGCTGCATCATATCTTGTGTGTAAATAACGGGGGGAAAACATTCCTTTTGTTTCTGAAGAAAAATAATTCAAAACGATGTGCTTTTCTGGTATGAACATGTAAACAAAAAGAAACTTTCTTTTTCAAAGAAATTCGGATTTTCTTTGAGACCGGGATATGCGTATTATGCGCCATCTGCTGTTCAGAACTAGAATTGCATCGAATGCAAAAATCAAGGATTTCTACACAGATTACCCAGACGATGCATGTTATAAGTTTTTATTAGCTGTGTTCTAAATGAGCCTCGTTAGGCACAGTCTGTCCTCGCCTAAACCCTTAGTCAAAGATCTAGGGTTAGGGAAGCAGTTTAGGGTCAGGTCTGTGGCATTCCAGGAGTTTTTCTTGTTGCATATTTCTGACGCATGACACAGGTTAACCGCGCGTGGCATCGCGTTATGATACGATAAGCCACAAAAGAGTTTGGCTTTGTGTGCAGTGGAAACGAGGCAATCTAAAACCCACAAGCCCTTTTGTTTCATTTTCTGATGTTTGTTAGGTTCGTGCCGTCGGATGAAAAGAAGAAGCAGGGCATCCAGAGGGATAACGAGGTCCTCCTGCAGAGGCGTAAAGAGCAGATGCAGCCCGGAGGGTCCAGCATCAGCGTCACCGTCCCTTACCGAGTCATCGACCAGCCGCTCAAGCTGGCACCTCAGGACTGGTACGACAAGGGGGGAAACCAGCATACCGGTGGCGTCTAGGGGCATAATCAGATTGAGGAGCACTGGCATGTTTAAGAAAAAATATCCATACGATCTAAGCCAGAATGTACAGCTTCGCAGCTTTAGCTGTTTCCGTTGAGATCTTATCTTCTGCAGGGTGGTGGGTGGGGGTTTTCCACCGAGCCATACAAGTCTCGTAAGGTGGCATCCCTTAGAGTTGGTTGTGGATGAAATAAATTTTTTTTTTTCTTTGTTATTGTTTTTATGTTTTTATGATGCCGTTATTAGTACTTTTAATGTTTTTATTTTTGTCCTTATTATTATTATTATTATGTTTTCGTCATGATATTTTTAGTGTTATGACCTTATTAGTTTGTATTTGTACTTTATTTTTTCTTATTGTTTTTTTTTTTGTCATTTTTAAAAAATGTTTTTCTTTTGTGTCGTTATTGTTGTTTTTATATTGTTGTTATTTTAATCTTTGTGTTTAAGTCTTTTATTTTGTCTTCTTATTTTAAGTGTTTTTCTTTATGCCCTTTTTTTTGTCCTAGTAGTTGTTGTTGTTGTTGTTTAAGTTTTGTGAGTCTTGTCGTTAGTATTATTTGTAATGTTTTTGTTTATGTGCTTTGTTGTTGTTGTGATGATATTTTTGATGTGGTCTGCTCAGGGACCGCGTGGTGGCCGTGTTCGTTCAGGGTCCTGCCTGGCAGTTTAAGGGCTGGCCCTGGCTCCTGCCCGACGGCTCTCCGGTGGACATTTTTGCTAAAAGTAAGTTGTGGTTTGGCCGCGTGCCGATGGCGCTGTGCGGATGAGCGTGTGACATATGGTCTCCTCCCTCAGTCCGAGCCTTCCACCTGAAGTACGACGAGGCGCGCACGGACCCCAACGTGCAGAAGTGGGACGTGACCGTGCTGGAGCTGAGCCACCACAAACGCCACCTGGACCGGCCCATGTTCCTGCGCTTCTGGGAGACGCTGGACAGGTGGGGGCGCTGCGGTCACTTAACGGACGGGGGAGGGGTGGGGTTAGGGTGTCTGGGGGGGTACTTATCACAGCGTGTGTGTGTGCGCACTCTCATCTCCCGAACCCTCGGCCGTGGCACCGCTGCTGTGCCAACACCCGCGGGTTTGTGTCGTACACAGAAGAAGCAAAGGCAAAGAAAAGAAAAGCATTGAATCCTAAAGGAAAGGAAATAAAGACAAAGCAAGAAGGAAAGAAAGAAATGAACTCTAAAGAGAAAAAAAGGAAAAAGAAATGACTGATAAAGCGAAAAGCGAAAAACAAAGTAATTGTAAAGAGAAGAAAGAAATGATTTTGGAAGAAAAAAAGTCGCAATTCTAAAGAGAAAACAAAAATGGAAAGAAATGCTAAAGGGGAAAGAAAGAACGAAAGAAAAAGCAAATGAATTCTAAAGATTAAAGGAAAAAAGTACGCTAAAGAAAAGGCAAAAAAAAAGAACTGAATGCTAATAAATTGCACGTAAAAATCGGATTCGGTGTTTAAAGTGAAGCGCTGACTTTCCATTAAGGTGTGTGTGTGTGTGTGTGTGTGTGTGTGTGTGTGTGTGTGTGTGTGTTTGTTTTACAGGTACATGGTGAAGCATAAGTCTCACCTGCGTTTCTGAGTCCTGACCCGGGTCCAGTGGCAGCGTGAAGTCGCCTCAGTTCAGCCAGAAGCACTTTGGGCGACGCGTGTGTGTGCGTGCGTGCGTGCGTGTGTGTGTGTGTGTGTGTGCGCTCGCTCCGTTTCCAGCCAGCTGTGTGTGAGTAATAAGAGAGGAAATGAGACGAGTTCCTCTTCTGTTTTGTTTCGGGGGTTTTGGGTTTTTTTTCCAGTTGCTGATGTAAGCAGCTGGATTGAGGTCGAGTCTCTTCCTCTCTGAGGTTAATAAACGCCTGTCCTTTGTAACGCTTCGCCCCCCTCGCTTCATTCGCAGCGTTTGCTTCGGCCTGTGATGTGGGCAGCGCTGCAGCAGTTGTGCTGACCGTAAACCTTTAAGAGATTTTCAGTTTGGTTAGATTTGTGGTTCCTGTTTAACTCTTTCCTCACGTCCTTCTCTTGTTTGGCCTGTGTTTAGTTTAGTTCTTTGGTTATTTCTTTCCTTTTCTTTCATATACTTAGTCTTGTTTTCTCTTTAATGTTCTTTTTTTTCTGCCTTTTTTCTTTTTCTTTTTGTTTCTCTCTTTCTGCATATTTTATTTTAGGATTGTTTTTATTTTGGAAAATTTTCCTTTATTCTAGTTCATATTCCCCTGTATTTTTTTCTTAGTTTTCATTTGCTTTCATTTGTTTACTTTTGTTTTTATTTTTTTCTTACCTTTACATGCTTTCTTTTTCTTGATGTTTTTCTGTTATTTTCCTTCCTTCTACTTTTCTTATCATTTTCTGTTTCTTTCTTTATCCATTCTTTCTGTTAATTTTTTTATTAAATCAGACTTGATCCATTTCAGGACTTAAGCCAGTTTGTTTATTTTACAGACTTACTTTTTATTTACTGATTGATTAATTTTAGGTGTGTTTTTATAAAGGTTTGATCATAGTAGGAATGGAGTTTCAGTTTTGTAATAGTGACCATGTAGGATCTGCAGTTTTGGGAGCTAAAAGCTCTGGGACTGGGCTTTAGATGGGGGCCGATGTCAGACTGGGATCTCTGAGACGGGACGCTGCATCTCTGCTCCAAAGCCCTGGTTCTAAACCCCTGAATACGGACCCAAATCCCGGTAGCTCGACCCGATCAATAAGGCGCTGGACGAAAGACGTTCGTAGGATGTCTTTATTGGGGTTGCAGCCCTACAGACGCAGATCCGGAAGAAAACGAGAACAGGGCGCGCCCTTCGCAGTTCCGCCGCTTTAGAACCGCACGTAATCCGTGTAACCACCTGTAGACGGAACAAGTAACGAGTGAAAATCGGAGCGTTGCTGCAGGGGCTCCTAGCAGACGTGCTCTTACACTGCCTGTACCATCCCACGCCGTCATGGCACACGGTGTGATGGAAATCCGGGGGAAACGAGCCCCGCTGTCTGAGCTCTTCGCCGTCCCGGATCGTTTCGTACCAAAGGCCCCCGAACATGTCCGTCCGCTGGATCCTGCACGGAGCTGGGACACACAAAGGGGTGGAAGGTCAGCCCGGGGTCAGCTGCACGGTTCAGGCACCGGACCGTCCCAGAGCCCTCGAGCTTGTGATCGGGGCCGCACGAGACCCAGAGCTCCATCCCGAAGTGCACCGTGGTGATGTGTGCGTTGTCGATGTAAGGAAGAGTCAAACAGTGCAAGACTGAAATCAGACGCAGCAGAATTGTCAGAGAGGTTTCTGGACCTCTGGGGCTTAGCTCGGACCTCTAAAAGGTGACAAAGGCTCTTGGACCGAGTCACACGGTGGTGGACCGGCGTATTTGCACCGCTGCACCACCCAAGCCCCCAAAGCAGATAAGCAAAGTGGGAGAACGGGTCCAGAGCGTGATCCAGAATGTGCCCTGACCGAACCCCATTGGAAAGCTGTGTGTCGGGCTGACTCACGTATACACACCGGCAGCATCCACCGGCCGTTTGAACACAGGTCGGTCCTTCAAGCGTATAACCCGGTAGGCACCGGTATGTGACGGTAGACCGGGCCGAGTTCGTCTGCCAGCCAGGCATTCGGGACGGGTGGAGGGGCGCGGCATGGCCACGGAGAATCTGAAACGGAACACAAGGTTTGTCGTTACCTTGAAGCAGGTCTTTTTTATTAGAAAAGGGACATTTTGGCTGTTGAACCAGTTGGTTGTCTTTCCAGGAAAGGCCAGAGGTGGCAGAAGTACGTTTCTTTACTCAAGTAAAAAATTACTCAGTCGCTTTACCTATTTTGCTCACGTAGAAGTGTAAAAGTACCGTGGCACATTTCTGCCTCGCAGAACAAAGAAGATGCTCTTCAGCATGTCATTATTACAAGAATTAATTACAGTGGTGCTTGAAAGTTTGTGAACCCTTTAGAATTTTCTATATTTCTGCATAAATATGACCTAACACGTCATCAGATTTTCACACAAGTCCTAAAATTAGATAAAGAGAACCCAGTTAAACAATTCATCATGGTTTGGGCCTGTTTTGCTGCATCTGGGCAGGACGGCTTGTCATCACTGATGGAACAATGAATTCTGAATGATATCAGAGAATTCTAAAGAAAAATGTCAGGACATCTGTCCATGAACTGAATCTCAAGAGAAGGTGGGTCATGCAGCAAGACAGCGACCCTAAGCACACAAGCCGTCCTACCAAAGAATGGTTACAGAAGAATAAAGTTCATGTTTTGGAATGGCCAAGTCAAAGTCCTGACCTTAATCCAACGGAAATGATGTGGAAGGAGCTGAAGCGAGCAGCTAATGTGAGGAAACCCACCAACATCCCAGTGTGTAACTGGGTTCTCTTTATCTACTTTTAGGACTTGTGTGAAAATCTGATGATGTTTTAGGTCATATTTATGCAGAAATGTAGAAAATTCTAAAGGGTTCACAAAGTTTCAAGCACCACTGTATGTACGAGAAAATGCCTAAGTGAGTCTGCGGTTTTTGCAGTGCAGCAGGTGATTGAATTCATCCAACATTGCATTAGGCTCATCTTAAATCGTGAAATCCAGGCATCACTGGGCACCATGGCTGGTGTTCCATGGTTACAAAGCACAACAGTCCTTTGCTAATATCAACAGAAGTACCACACGGCGAAGACTGAGGCATAACATTTAATTCATTTAATCAATGGCTCCATCGCAAAAACTGGAGAAGCCGTGAATAACTCCTTCAGTTAGATTTTCTCGTAACAACGACAGTACTGCCCTCGTTATAACACGATTTTATTTTTGTTTATTTTTTTAAATAAAAAAAAGAAAGGTAAACTGTGCACCGAGCAGGGAAGGGACAAGGATTCTGGACCTCCTTGCTAATCATGGACCTCTGAAAGGTGGGGTCTGACCTGGCCAGTCACACAGTGGTGGGCCGGCATATCTAGACCGCTGGACCCTGACCCAGAGCCCCGTTAGAAAGCTGTGGGTTGAGCTGACTCGCATATACACAGCGGCAGGATCCACTGGCCGTGTGAACACATTGCGTAATTCATTCCTGCAAATTTATAATCCGGTAGGCACTGGTATGTAACGATAGACCCCTCAGGATGGACAGGGCCTGGTTTGTCCACCAGCACTCGGGCATTCAGGACGGGTGGAGGGGTGCGGCACGGCAACGGAGGACCTGAAACGGAACACACAAGGTTTGTCATCATCTTGGAGCAGGTTTGTTGTTACAGACGGGTTCATGATTTGAGATTTTGGCAGTTTAACCAGTTACTCGTCTTTCCAGGAAAGGCCAGAGGTGGCAGAAGTACGCAAGTTCTTTACTTAAGTACAAAATTACTCAAAGTTGGTTTATCCATTTAGCTCAAGTAGAAGTGTAAACGTATCGCGGCATAATTCTGCCGTGCAGGGCAAAAAAGTACTCTTCAGCATGTCATTATTACAAGAATTAATTACATACGAGAAAATGCCTAAGTGACGGAGTCTGCAGTTTTTGCAGTGCGGCAGGTGATTGAATTCCTCCCACTTTGCATTAGGCTCATCTTAAATCGTGAAATCCAGGCATCACTGAGCACCATGGCTGGTGTTCCATGGTTACAAAGCACAACAGTCCTCTGCTAATATCAACAGAAGTACCACACGATGCTCAGCGACACGAAGACTGAGGCATAACATTTAAACAAGTCACATTTAATTCATCCAATCAACGGCTCCATCCCAAAAACTGCAGAAGCCTTGATTAACTCCTTCAGTTAGATTTTCTCGTAATAACAAGATCCTTTTCTCGTAAGTACGAGATAATTATGTCATTTTTATGACGTACTTTCTCGTAATAACAAGCTGAAGGATTAAAAAAGTAAAAATAAACCGTGTACCGAGCAGGGAAGGGACCAGGATTCTGGACCTCCGGGCTTATCGTGGACCTCTAGAAGGTCCCACAGTAGTGGGCCGGCATATCTAGACCGCTGGACCCTGAGCCCTGATCCAGAACCCCGCTGGAGAGCTGTGGGTCGAGCTGACTCGCGTTTACACACCGGCAGGACCCACTGGCCGTGTGAACACACCGCGTAGGTCGATCCTTCAGGCGTATAACCCGGTAGGCACTGGTACCTAGCGACGGACCTGTGAGGATGGTCCGAACCCGATTCGTCTGCCAGCCAGGCATTCGGGACAGAGGGAGAGGCGCGGCACGGCGACGGATCTGAAACGGAACACAAGATTTTTTAGGAACTAACAACTTTTATCCCCGTCATTTTGTTTTCTCCTTTTACTTTTTGTTTTTACATTTCTTTCTATTTTTATTTTATTTCCGTTAACTTTGTTATTCATTTTTTCTTTTGCTTTTGTTTTTTCCTTGTCTTGTTTTGCCTTTTTATCCTGTATTTAGTTACGTTCTTTGACTTTTTTCTTTTATATATTTCTTATTCTTACTTTCTTTTCTCTTTTTAAAATGTTCATGTTTTTGATTTTTTTTTCTCATTCATTGTCTTTAGTTTTTACTTGTTTTTCTTTCATTCTAGTTTATATTCCTCTTTTTTTCTCTCTTGATTTGCTTTCATTCTTTTTCATTCTTTCAAATTTTTTTTTACCTTTTCATGCTTTGTCTTTTTTGTTGTTTTTCTGCTGTTATTTGCCTGTTCTTTCTTTTTCCCTTTAACTGTTTTCCTCTTTTTCTGCTTTTCTTTTCTTATTCATTACTTTTTTTTCCTGATTTTCGTTATGATTTCATCTTTTACGTTTTGTTTCTATCTCATACTATTTATTTTTTTTCCCAAACAGAAGATTTTTAGGAACGAACACCTCTCGTTATGGTGGACCAGTTTTGTTGTTCAACTTTGCCTGGCAGTGAGCAGTAGTGAGTGAATTGAACTGAGTAAAAGAAATAATAAAAAAGGATTGGAGTCCCTGTGTGAAGGTTTTATTGGAGCGTCTCTTACCAGGTCGCACTGGTTTTTCCGTTGGGTTTTGATCGTCCGACTCCGGAAAGCTGTCTTTCTGCGCTGTAACGAAAACAGCCTTAGCACGTCTGTTGAACCCTCAGAGTTTGGATCAGGTTTTTGCCCAAAGTACATGCAGAGTGTGTTTGTTGTGTTATTCACTCACGTTTACACACCAGCAGCTTCCACCAGCGGTCTAAACACACCGCGAAGTGATCTCCTACAAACTGGTAGCCGGGGTGACAGTCGAACACGACGACCCGGCGGTTGGGGATCCAGCTGTTGGGCGTGGGGGACGTGTGGGGTGGAACATGACACGGTGTCTACGATAAGCAGAGGAACGTATTCATGTTGTTTTTTGGAGCGTGTACGTCTTTGATGAGGGCATCTCTGACTGACTCACGTTTACACACTGGCCGGATCCACTGGCCGTTGGAACACACTGCGTAGCTCGGTCCTTTAAACTCGTAATCTGGTAGGCACTGGAATCTAACGATGGACCCGTCAGGATGGACTGAACTCGATTCGTCCTTCGGGCGGGTGTTTGGCACAGAGGGAGCAGCCTGGCACGACGACGGAGGATCTGAAACGGCTTTTTGTTAAGCGATGCCAAGCCAAGAACTCTGCTCAGTATGCTGGGGCCATGCACAGAACAGAGTCTTAACAGAAATTGGCGCCCTCTATCGGTTCTGAAGTAGAACTGCACTTGAATGTCAAGTACTTGGTGAGATTAGAATGGGTCAGAATTAAATTAACAATTACATTAATTCAATTCACAGAGACTTTCGGGGGGGGGATGCATTTTAAGATTGTTACGATCAAGTTTACGAAGTATTTGGCGTTCAGAACGTTTTTGGGAAACCCACCCCCTGATTGGATCGGACTTGGATTGGAGCTTCACGGGTCTGATTAAGTGCCAACATAATTAGAACAAACGTGGTTGTGAGGGTTTTATCAAAACACGTGATTTCTTCTGATGATTCTTCTGAACCACTTTCTTTCTGAACTGTCATGAAAAGCAAACCCTCAGAGCTGGCACCCGGTCGATTTTGCCCAACATACGTGCAGAGACTGTGTGTTTTGTAGTGTTGTTATTCACTCACATTTACACACCGGCAGCTTCCACTGTCTGTCTAAACACATCGTGTATTGATGGCCTTCAAACTCGTAGCCGGTGTTGCACTGAAATGCGATGAGCGAGCCATTGGGGTAGGCCGCTTGTACCGGATCCAGCTGTCTGGCGTGCGGGACGTGTGGGGCCGGACATGGCGGGGCTTCTATGATAAGCAGAGGAATGTATTCATGTTGTTTTTGTTTTGGAACACTTAGACTGTTGAGTAATTAGTTTTTGTAACGGTCTTTGAAAGAGTTGAACTCTGTAGCCCCTCTTTTCCCGCTCAGGATCATATGGGAGGGGGTGTTCCAGAGTACAGATCAGGTCCTGTCCTGCCTGGCAAGGGTCACTGATGCTTTTTTGGCTGATCCCTTTAGAATTGGCAACCATCCACATTTATCCTGGTTAGGGACCTGCGTTCATTCACATTGCAAATCCTGACCAGGATCGAACCCCGGTCCCCTGGTACTGCCGTGTTCCAGTAGCTGGCTCTATCCACCCACATTGGGACTGGGAGACCCAAGAGGTGCCAACTGAGCCAGTGTGGGACAGAACCAGAAATGGGGAAAGCATATAAGCCGGGGATCTCTAAAGCCATTGGGTGACATCGCCAACCACTAGGCCATTGTCGTGCCCAGTTGTGACGTCAGGATTTTGAACCCTGGGCCTCCCTTGGAACGCTGTAATGGACTGGCATCTAATTAATTATTGAAAATCCAAAACAAAGATTCTGACTCTAGCCCTTATCAATTTGGAGGGTGGTCTATTCAGAAGGTAACTTACCCAGAGCCAAGTCAAGTCAAGTCAGATTTATTTATATAGCGCTTTTTACAATGGAGCATTGTCTCAAAGCAACTTTACAAGTTTAGATTATCTCCTAATAACTACGTCCAATGCCAAATTGAGCAAGCCTAGGGCGACAGTGGCAAGGAAAAAAAACTCCCTAGTTTAGGAAGAAAACCTTGGGAGGACCAAGACTCAAAAAGGGACCCAACCTCCTTGGGCGGCGTAGATGATAAATCTAAGAGCGAACTAAAGTCATGGAGTCAAAGTTTGAATAGAATGTGAAAAGTATTCACATCGACATTAAGTGGCCGGGGTATGATGATATAATCTAAGAGCTACATGGAGTCAAAGTTCGAATAAAATGTGAATTTGCACAGTGGAGCTCCATCAGATGAACATCATGTGTGTGGGGCCGTGGAAACTGGCCGGAACACAGCTCGGAGAGAAAAACAGAAAATGTTAATTAGTTATTGAATTAAGAGCACAGTGTTTATTAAACAATCACTGATGCCCATGTCAATCACTGATTTGCCAAGTGTAGCATGAGGACCCCCCGGCAGCATTAAGCTATAGCAGCATAGCTAGAAAGCTAGAAAGAGGGAGAACTGGTAGGAAAACACAGCCAAGGAGGGATCACATGAGACATTGGCAACCCCACGTCTCCTGATCACCATAAGACTCTTTGACTGTGAACCCCCAGCTCTGCCCTTATTCTAAGGCAAGGTTGCATGAGTCAAGATTCACGAGGACCCAAGCCTAGTTCAGCCAGACCCGCCCACGGTCGACACTTCCCGGCAAAAGCGGACAAGGGCAGGCCAGTGGCCAGACATGACTCCAGACTCCGGCCCCAGCAAACCCAAGCCAATGCAACCTGGTCTAAATCTAGTCAAAAGCCTGTGTAAATAGGTATGTCTTTAGCCTAGACTTAAAACCTTGGAGAGTGTTCTGAATCTCGAACGAAAGTGGGAAGTTTATTCCATAGTTGGGGGGCCAGTTATGAGAAAAGCCTTTCCCCCTGCTGTGACTTTTTTTAATTCTAGGAACTAAAAGAAGGTCCCTGCACCCTGCGAACAAAGTAGACGAGTTGGATTGTAAGACTCTAAAGAGGTCACTCAGATAATGTGGGGACCAGGCCATGTAGAGAGCTTTATAAGTTATAAGAAGTATTTTGTAATCAAATGCAGAATTTGACTGGTAACCAGTGCAGTGATGATAGAACAGGGAGTGATATGATCAAATTTCTAGTTCGAGTTAGCACTCGGGCAGCTGCATTCTGAACTAACTGAAGTTTATTTATAGATTTACTAGAGCATCCAGTAAGTAAGGCGTTACATAATCCAACCTTGAGGTTATAAACGCATGAACAAGTTTTTCTGCATCATTAAAAGAGAGGCTATTTTCTAAGTTTAGCGATACTACGTAATTGAAAAAGAAAAGCAATTCGAGTGATGCTGCTAATTGCGCATCAAAGGAGAGATCTGAATCAAATGTGACCCCTAAGTTTTTTTACAGACGGACTGGGCAATACTGGACAGCCATCTAGATTTAGGATAGATGTAGCTAACCTGTCTCTCACAGCCTTGGGTCCCACTAATAGCACCTCAGTTTTATCGGAGTTAAGTAAAGAGAAAATTAAAAAACAATCCAATCTTTTATTTCCTTTTACAACAGTCCTCGATTTTGTTGATTGTAAGGCTGTCATTAGGTTTTGGGCTGATATGTACAGCTGTGTATCATCTGCATAGGTGGAAAAAAAACTAATGCCATGTTTATGAATAAATACTGAGCCTAGTGGCAGCATGTACAGCCCCCAGAGAGAATAAAAGCGCGGCCAAGCACTGACAAACTGGTACCGGTCAGTTTAAGTAGGATTTAAACCAAGAAAGTGCTGATACCCTTAATACCTACAGTATTTTCTAGTCTGTTTAGTTTAAAAACACATCATGATCTATAGTGTCAAATGCTGCACTTAAATCTAACAGAACAAGAAAAGAAAACACATCCCTTATCTGAGGACATTAACATGTCATAAGTACCCTAAGTAATGCTGTTTCAGTACTATGATGGGGCCTGAAGCCATACTGAAATGTTTTCATAAATTTCATTCCTTTGGAGGGTAACTGCAGAGCTGCTGATTAGACGGCTTTTTCTAAGATTTTGGACAGAAACGGTAGATTTGAAATTGGTCTATAATTAGATTATCACACAAGGGTCAAGAAGTGACTTTTTTAATCAGTGGTTTTGATAACGGCAGACTTAAAGGATTTGGGCACATAACCTAAGGTAAGGGATGAATTTAAAATAACTAAAACACTAGCTCTATAACACTAGGTAATACTTGTTTGAGTAGACGTGTAGGAATTGGATCCTAACAAACATGTTGATGACTTAGACGAGCTGATCAGTGCGGATAGTCAGTATTAGTAATCGGGGTAAAAGATTCTAATCTTGATTTACGGCTAATTGAACAGATGTCTTCACTAGTGCCTGCATCTGGAAGGGTTGCTGAAAACAGTTTGGTGATGTGATGAGCAATGAGTTTTATGCCTAATGTTTTCTATCTTATCATTAAAGAAAGTCATGAAAATCATTACTGTTAAAATTACACAGAATGGGAGAGTCACTTTCTGTGGGGTTTTTGTTAATTTGGAGACTGTATTAAAGAGAAATCTGGATTATTCTTATTTTTCTCTATGATTGAAGAGAGAAGTATGCCAGCTTTAAGCTCTGGTGAGGGCATGCTTATACTCTGCCATGCTGTCCCTCCAAAA
Organism: Ancistrus triradiatus; assembly: GCA_025084515.1. NCBI lineage: Eukaryota > Metazoa > Chordata > Actinopteri > Siluriformes > Loricariidae > Ancistrus > Ancistrus triradiatus. The sequence goes on from JAJAGP010000325.1 coordinate 241,950, forward strand.
GCAATCTTAAACACCTCCAATTTAACTATGTCTCCACTTGCGCTCTAAAATGCCGTGTTCTTTGCTTTAAGAAGTACGGGTGTGGTCAATTATATACCATGGTGCTAAGCCTTTTTTTCCCTAATACGTTTGACCCTAGCAGGAGCAGTCGTGTCCCCAGGGTTGAGCGAAAGCACACATTCTAATTGCTCATTTACACACTCAAGATGATTGATCTCCGTATGTATATTAAATTTTAAGTCTGGTAGGTTTTTAATAAACGCAGCTGGAGTAGCAGATGTGATAGTGCGCTTGGTGTGATAACGAGGCAGAAGGATTTTATTTATTAGAGATAGCTCAAATACCTAAAAGATAGTGATTCTGAAAATCGAATAACTTTGCGGGAAAACACATCAAGGTTATCTATATTGATACCAAATGTTAATATTAGATCTAAAGTATGATTACAGCGGTGGGTTGGTCCCATCACATTCTGAGTGATACCCATGGATTCTAAGATGGACTCGAAAGCAATTTTAAGTGGATCCTGCTCATTGTCAAAGTGAATATTGAAATCACCTACAATTAAAGCCTTATTGACCTTTCCGTTGGCTTTGGTGTCGCCGTCGCCGTCGGGCCGATTTGCTCCATTTGATCTACGATAAAAGAAAGACTGCTTATGCCCAGGCTCTCTCTAGAGTAGGTGCACCAGTTAGATGATCTTACCGCATGTTGGCGTAGAGCGCCACTTTCCTCCGAAACACGAGCTGTATGTCCTTCCAACCAGCCGATACCCCGGTTGGCACACATACTCGAATCGTTCGCCTTCCGCGTATACGTCGCGGTAAGGCTGTGGAACGGAGTTCGAGATGTGAGCAGGTGGGCCGCACGAGTTTGCTTTCACTGCAAAAGACAAAAACAATCCAGCTCAGCCACGTGTTTGTATTTAAGCACGGCTCCCTCTAGAGATTAACTGGCGAGGTGGCTCACGTTTACAGCCGGCAGCTTCCACCGTCCGTTGATGCATTCTCCGTACTGCGATCCTTCCAGCTCGTAACCCGGATCTCACCGAAACGCCAGAATCCTTCCATTGCTATAGAAGTTTTGCAATGGATCCACAGGTTTCCCGTTTGGCATGTCTGGGGTGCCACAGGCTGATGTGTCTAGAACGGAAAGAGTTGAGAGGTGCGGAGGGAAAACTTCGTCCAGGCTCAAAGGTTTTAAGACTTTACCAAAGAAAAACATGTGGCTCATTTATAACGGCACTCAAACTCTCCAACTGCAGGACACAGGCAAGCATGTACCCTGAACGGGGTGCCAATCCTTCACAAGGTTCCACCGCCATCACCCTGAAGACACCAGGACGTGACCAGAGGTCACCATGGCGGTGGTCTCGTGTTTTAGACTCAACCTGAGTGTCTGTTTACTGTTTGAGTCGTTTCACCAACCGTCCAGCAGATTTCCTTTCATGATCACTTCAGCAGTCTTAGTTGCTGTGTGAATGAAAACCCTGGAGCAAAATTTTATTCTCAGGAGAGTTCCACAGGAGGTTGTTCCCACAATTTACTCCCTAGAACTGTTTGGACCAAAAGCTCCTTAACTGCTGCGAAATGTTCAAGTGCCGCTCCTGATTTTCTTAACGAACAGAAGTTCTCGGACACATTTCTCCACATAACGCACCATTACCATGTCAGAACTTGCAACAAACCATTTTTTGGCTTCCCAAATGACCTGCTCTGTGAACGTTCTTAAGCCAACGGCTCTTACCTTCAGTGGCCTGACCTGACCAGAGACAGAGAGCAAAAACAAGAATCCTCATCTTTGTTCTGTGATTGAGCTCAGAGCCTAGAAGAAGCCTTCTGCTTAAAATGAGGCACGAAAGACTTGAAAAAACACATTAGGTTCGCACTGTTAATTATTTACATTCTGAATCCCAGAAACCATGAGCCTGGGATGTGATTACGTCAGCGCGGATTTTGTAACTGTTAAGCTTGACATGAACTCTAATGTACACTATATGGACGAAAGTATTAGGACACCCTCCAAATGAGACCTACAGGAACTTTTATGCCGTCCATTTCTAAATCCGTAGGCAGTAATACAGAGTTGCTTCCCCTTTGCAGCTCTAACAGCTTCCACTTTTCTGGAACCTACAAGATTTTGGACTGTGACTGTGGGGATACATCCAGAAGAGCATTTATGAGGTCAGGCACTGATCCTGATGTTGGACAGAGTCTGGCTCTGAATCTCCATTCTATCATCCCAAAGGATAGGACTGAGGTCAGGGCCAGTCATGGCTTCACGGACCTTGCTGTGTGCACTGGAACAGGAAAGGCCCTCCCCAATTGTACAATTGTCCAAAATGTCCTTGGATCCTGAAACATTAAGATTTCCCTTCATTGGAACTACGGGGCCTAAAAACAGCCCCATAGCATTATCTCTCCTCTACCAAACTTTACAGTCAGGCAGGTAACGTTCTCCTGGCGTTTGCCAAAACCAAGACTCGTCCATCAGACCCACACAAGTTTATGCTGTGCCAGGGTCCACTGGTGGTGTGCTTTAGACCACTTGCTTGCTGAGGTAAACCCATGCTCTTTAAACGACCCACTCTTGCACTAACTTCTATAAAGGTAGACTGCATGGCCTTTAGGTGCTCGATTCTATACACCTGTGCGAGTGATTGAGGCATGTCTCAATACTTTTGTCCATAAAGTTTACACAGAAAAGTGATGATCCTGAGCTGGTTTATCAGAGCAGAAACATGTCTAAATTGTTCCCGCAGTCTGGCGAGTCTTTCGTGCTGACCTAGGACTTAGTTTTTCGTTCCAGCTGTTCTGTGTGCTTAATTGATTTTTTTAAAGAATGACTGACTGAACTTTGAGCTGTCCAAATATTATAACCAGACCAGTTTGTTACCAATAGAGCAGGGCTTTTAAGAGACCACTGTACTTGAGACCACTTGACATCAGCTGAGAAAGACCTCAAGACGACTCTGAAGTATCAAGGATAAATATGCTGCACTGTTCCAGTTTTAAAATCCAGACCGGCTTATAAGTGGTGCAAAAGAAAATGGTGACCACTGTGATGACCACGTCTGACTGCGTATCAGAACTAAATCGTAAACTAAATACGTGTGCCGTTTAGTACCAGTTTGAGTATATGATACACTAAACACTACCAAGCTTTAGGGCTGAACTTCAATAATACGTTTCTGTAGGGCATCAGGGCGCAGTTACGAAATCAGTAGTTACAAAAATCCTGTGATTTCTGGTCAAGGGAGACGAAGGGTAAATAATTAACGACGATCATACAAACAGCAGCTCGTTTTCAAAAGTCAGTCGTATCTTGTTTAATCCGAAAGGGAACGCCGTCGGCTGAGGTAAACGGATAAGCCCGGAGGGAAAACATGAGGATCGTTATAATCCTCGCTCTTTGCGTTTGGTCGTGTCAGGCAGCGAGAGGTAAGAGCTTAGCTTTCTGTAATATTATTAAATCATTTAAAAGCCAAGTGGTTTTTCTTTTTTTGTACTAAAGTTATATTCAATTTAAACATGCAGATGGTCCTGAGGCAGTGGAACAACCAGGACTAGGTAGGTGCTCTCATAGTTTGGAAAAAATCTAAGTTTCTGTTTGGAAAAAGTAGTGTGGTAAATGTGTTAATTTACTAAAACTATTATCAAATTATTTTCTCATTATAATAACTTTATTTCTCAGTGTTGACTTGGGATCTCATTTGACTTACTGACTCATTATTATGACTTAAATTCTCATAATTTCAATCATAATTGAGTTCCACCTTATGATGACTTGGCAGCCTCAGTCTCAATTATGACTTAATATCTCATTATTATTATAACTTGGTATCTTATAATTATGACTTATAATGGTATCTTATAATTATGATAATTATGATTATCTCACTAGGATGAGTATGCCTCTTGTAACTTATTTAGTATCTCATACTTATGGAATATACTTATTCTTAATATCTCAATATTAGGAATTAGGATCCAATAATTATGACTTAACATCTCATAATTATGATTTGGTATCTTATCATTATGGCTTAATAATGAGATATGAGGATACTAAGTCAATTATGAGATGTTAAGTCATAATAATGAGATACTAAGTCATTATTAGGAGATATTATGACTAAGTAGCTCATTAGTATCTCAACAAAAGCCTACGCAAAGAGACAAATATATGCAGCCTTCATGTGCTCCTCGGAAATACCTACTTACGAGTTCAGAGGTCGTAATTACGGCATTCAAGTGGTTTTGGTCGGGTGCTGAAAATGGACACAATATGAAAACTTCTGTTTTATGTGTAGTCAAAACAGCAAGTTTATTATGGCTTATTAACAGAAAATGAAGCAAACAGGAAACACATTATATGAGTAATGTTTTTATCATATTAGAATTATTGAATCACATGGGTTAGAATGTTATATTTTTTGTTTTCGCGTATTGCTTAGTCATTTTAAAGTCTTTAAAATGCTCATCTGTTGTCGCTGCTTAATAACAGCAGTATGGCCAGTTTACAGTACAAACTGTCTACATTGGTTATTTATTGAAATCATAACGGACGCGAATCAGTAGCAGCATCCAAACCGGAGAGTTTAACCACTAATGGTAGGTAGGAAGTTATGCTAGATGACGTAACCCAAACCGGCTGATAAAACTGCATCATCCTGACACTGTTTTCCTTTACAGGTAGGAACTGCTCGTATCCAAAGCTTGCTGATGGTTTTGTTGTTCCCGATCTGGATAGTTACTATGATAACTCCACCGCTTACTACGGCTGCAAGAAAGGCAAAAAACCTGCCCTGAAAACATGGTGGGGAGAGATCAAATGTGAGGATGGGACATGGTCTCACTTGCCTCAGTGTATCGGTGAGCATGATATGGTAATTCGACTCATTTTGCGTACGCATTAACCGTACACAATCATCTTTCTTTTTCTTTTGTTTTGGTCGTTACATTCGAAGTATTCAGAAAATAGAGCCGATACAAAGAATGTCATAACATTTTATCTCGTCCAAATAGAGAGTTGCAGCAGTTGGTTTGCTGTAGTTGAAACTCCTCTTATGCTCTGCTGTTTGCTGTTCTAGATGGCTCTTCGTGCATTACTCCACACGTGCCAAACGCTGAACCTCAGGAGTTACAGAAATACTATGCTACTGGAGAAGAGGTCAATTTTAGATGCAAAAGGGCCTACAGTTTTAAAAATAATAATCCCACTGCATTGTGTGAAAATGGACAGTGGGACCTGCCAGTGTGTGAACGTGAGTGTTCTGTAACCTGTGTAACCCCTGTAAGTGGGTTTAATTCTCAACACGTCTAAACTACATGGCATTACCAGAAGGTGCTTTCCTTCGCAGGACATCAGCGTGCATGTGATCCGCCCCATCGCGTCAACAATGCAATGATCATACAAGACTTCAAAGAACTTTATGCGGAAGATGAAAAACTTGAATTTGTTTGTAAACCTGGATATGAGCTGAAAGGATCAAAAATAAGTACCTGTAGGCGAAAGAGCTGGACCCGTCTACCTGAATGTGGTAAGATTATCCGAATCACTTCCACCTTATTACTATTTTATAACGTGAAAATGAAGTTTGCACAACCATTAAGTCAAACTAACCATTAAATATAAGAGATTATTTCTGGGGTTTGAATGTACTTTATATGGCATGTATTTCTGTGTAGAAAACATTTTCAATGCATCAAAGTAAGATAATTATTTCAAAAGTGTCACCAGCAGAGGGTGGCAGCAGCACGCACCTCGAGCTGGCAGGTCTAACCGTGAGCATTCGGCTTCCCAGAGCCCTTCAGGCCAAACAGCCCCACGTCACGTCCACCTTCACCTGCTGGGCAGGCTGTTTAAGGCTGATTAATGGCTCGGTTCATTGCTGCACCTTTGTGGAGGTGTGGTCGGCCAGATACGTTAGGATTGTTTCCTTGGATTCGACCTGGATTCAAACCCAGGTTGTTCATAAAAGCTGTTTCCAGCCATTTGAGTTGTAATGACAAACCTATTAAAGTTACTAACATGCACAATATAACTATCTACCTCAGTCAGGTTACTGATCTGTTGCTGGCATTTAATAAAAAGGGTTCGAACCAAGTGGACCAATTAGTGAGAAATACAAAATGTTATGCTCTCTGTTACAGTCCTAAAAGAAGAAGAAGAGGAAGAACCAACACGTCCGACGCAGTCTGGTGAGTTATGTCCAGATAAAACGACTGGTAGTTTGTTAGTGAAGAAGTGAATCCATCGCTAAAAGATTCACACAGATATAAAGCACTGGTACAGTGATGACTGGAGCTGGGTAGAATTGGACATATATAAAGATATGATTAACTCTTTCTTTACAGAATCAAGAGACAGGAAACCAACTGGGGGATCAGGATCTGCTGGAGGTAATTCTGACCTTGAATTGGGGCTTTAGGATTCAGCAAAAAAATTATTTAAATTCTACGTGATGACTATGATTATTATTAACTGTCTTTACTGGGGCAGGTCATAAGCCAATACCTGGGGGATCAGGATCTGCTGGAGGTAATTCTGACCTTGAATTGGGGGTTTGGGATTCAGTAAAAAGTTATTTAAATTCTACGTGATGACTATGGTCATTATTAACTGTCTTTACTGGGGCAGGTCATAAGCCAACACCTGGGGGATCAGGATCTGCTGGAGGTAATGCTGACCTTGAATTGGGGGTTTGGGATTCAGTAAAAAGTTATTTAAATTCTACGTGATGACTATGGTCATTATTAACTGTTTTTACTGGGGCAGGTCATAAGCCAACACCTGGGGGATCAGGATCTGCTGGAGGTAATTCTGACCTTAAATTGGTTTTGTTTTGTGTGGTCACAAATTTATTATACAATAATGATTATAATTTGTCGGTTGGTACAGTGATGATTATAATTGGTCGATTATTGTTGGTGGGTTGGATTGGATATATAAAGAAAGGAACAAGAACTTGTTTACAGCTGGAACTTCTAACCAACCAGGTAGCTCTGGAGGTCCAAGTATTTCTGAAGGTAATTTCAGAAACCCAGACTCTGGACTCTCTCTAGAATGGACATTCTGATTTTTTAGAAGTCACAACAGCTCTTGTATCATAACTCTTACATTTTTTGTTATCATTTAAAGCTAACCTTAAAGTTAAAGTTAACACAACCTAAAAAACATGAAATGCACACATCGGAGATATGCTGTTTGAGTCTCTGAGAAGACGGGCAGAGGACCTTCAGTTTGTCAACAAATGTGTGAGAAAATGACTGAAATGCTTAAAAACAATGTTCCTTAAAAAAAGATTGGAAGGGATTTACATGTTTCTCCCTCTACAGGGCATAGCATTATTAAAAGATTCAAGGAACTTGGAGGAATTTCCTAAAAAGCCTAAACTGAAGAGGGGTGATCTCCGCTCCCTCAGACGGCACTGCACCAAGAACTGCCATTCATCAATAGCTGATAGAACCACATGGACAAGGGATTCCTTTATCAAACCTTTATCAAGCTCTACAATACAGAGTTACATTCACAGATACCACTTAAAACGTTACTGTGCTAAAAAGAAGCCTTATGTTATAACCATGTCCAGAAGGGGCGTCGGCTTCTCTGGGTTTGGAGGATCTGGGATGGACCATCACACAGTGGGAACGGGGATTGTGCTCAGACCCATCAGTACAACAGATCTTTTTTTTTACAAAGCAACAAAAACTGGAACTGTCCAGGGTTACTGCAGCTTCAAGCGTGTGTACGAGAAACCACACTTCTAGCAGATATATTCACACCATTTAAACTGACATGACAAATGGACCATGTGCATTCTGGTTCTTGTAGGGTTCATTTGAAGAATTCAGTATGAAGAATGACATTTATTTTAAAGTCCACATTCTAATCTTGTTTCTGATTTCAGTCTCAGCTTGTGGAGACTTACCTCAAGTCCCTCACGGAACCCTTTCAGAACAAGCGGACAGTATGGCTTTAGTAGTCCAGTGTCCTCTGTTTTATAAACTTTTCGGACCAAACAAGGTTTACTGTGACAAAGGAACGTGGACAGAGCTCCCATCATGTAAACGTGAGTCTGTATGGCTTGTGGTTTGCTGCAAATGGACCGAGTGTGGATCGGCTCATGTTAATGTTTTATTAATGTGTTCTGTGTCTGCAGCGCCGTGTGTACTGGATGGGAAACTATATTATTTCTATAAGAATAATGATAAATACCTGGAAGAAGGTGCAAGGAAGAACTACTATTGTAATGCCAATTATAACTTATATACAGCAGTCCGTTGTGTTGATGGAAGAGTCTACAGTGATCTTACATGTAAGTGTATCCTGTTCCCACAATTCCCTCTGAATCCTACTAATCTTTGAAGTCTTGATTTTGTAAAGATTCCAGTGAGTTCTAAACTCATTTCCATCATTTAAGACCAAATCTGTCATTTGTTTGTCCAGAAATGTTATAATCTTCATATAACTGTGCATTTTCTTTACAGGTCCTTCTCCTCCTCGTTATCAATGAACGGGTAAGTAGAGCGATATCTAATTTCCAACATTGTCTCTGGTGATAAAAAAAATGCTTGTTGTGCAAGTAACGCTGTAAGGACACTAGAGATGGACCAATCAGGGTTCTGAGATCATTAGGCTGCAGATCGTTACAGACACCAGATCTGATATCAGGGGGTGGATTCAGTCATAAACACCAAATATGATTTAAATGAGTTTATTAACAGATACAGAGATTGCTGCAATAGATCAGTACCCTGTAAAAATCATTAAAAATCTTTACCTATTGACTTTCTATAGGTTTGGTTCTATAGGTTATATGGTAATTAGTAGTTTAAATCTCACGTTCGGATGAGAAGGCCTCCAGAAGAACAGCCTGAGCGCCGCATGTACCTTTAGAACTGAAGCTGTCCTATTAACCAATCGAATGACCCATCTCTAATCGGTACTTTAATGCAGTCTGTAGTTCCGTACTAAAACATTGTATTTGTCTTGACAGTGATTCTGTCCGAGAGGCTACACGAGCATCTGAAAGAGAACTCTACAGCCTGCAGCTCATTACATCCCTAAAGGATTTACGCTACTATTATCAAACAGAAGTCTGCTTTAAAGAATAAAGGCTTGGATTTTAACCATAAACTGTTCTGTGTGTGATGATCTAGGTCACTTTATTTTAGGTGACTTTGAGAAGCTCTGTGTGGTTCATAACATGTCACAGGAGGACCGTGAGGGGAATTTTAATTTAAGGTCAATTTCATTTTCCTATCTTGTTGCCGAAAATTATTTAAAATCATTAGAACATGCTCTGTGCCTAAACCAGCCGCTAGATTGCTCAGGCAGGGTATCTCTAGTGCCGGTCCCAAGCCCGGATAAATGGTGAGGGTTGCGTCAGGAAGGGCATCCGGTGTAAAACATTTGCCAAATAAAGTACGCGAGTTCATAATAATTTCACCATACCGGATCGGTCGCGGCCCGGGTTAACAACGACCGCCACTGGTACTGGTAGCAAACAGGGTACCAGCGGAAATTGGACTACTGTTTGCCGAAGACGAAGAGGAGGGAAGCGGGTGAGGAGACAGAGAGAAATCAGGAGGGCCCAGAATATAGCACTGAGGGGAAAGCAACCCTAAATTGTATGGACGAGACAGGGAAAGGGTAGAAGATCTGCTGATATGAAATGCAGAGGAGAAAGGTCGATGTTTTGTGTGTGCAGGAGACAAGGTGGAAGGGTAGCAAGGCTCGATGCATTGGTGCAGGGTTTAAACTGTTCTGCCATGGTGTGGATAGGAAGAGAAATGGAGTTGGTGTGGTCCTGAAGGAGGACTGTGTAAAGAATGTCGTTGAGATGAAAAGGGTGTCAGATAGGATAATATGTCTGAAGCTGGAAATTGAGGGTGTAATGGTGAATGTTGTTAGTGGCTATGCACCACAAGTTGGGTGTGAGTTAGAGGAGAGAGATTCTGGGTGGAGTTAGATGAAGTGGTTGACAGCATTCCCAGGGAGGAGAGACTGGTGATTGGTGCAGATTCCAATGGTCATGTTGGTGAAGGTAATAAAGGAGTTGAGGAAGTGATGGGCAGGTTTTTTGTTAAGGAAAGGAACCTAGAAGGACAGATAGTGATGGATTTTGCAAAGAAGATAGAAATGGCTGTGGTTAACACATATTTCCAAAAGATGGAGAAGCATAGGGTGATTTATAAAAGTGGAGGGAGGAGCACACAGGTAGACTACATCCTATGTAGAAGAGGTTGCTTAAAAGAGATCGGTGATTGTAAGGTAGTGGCAAGGGAGAGTGTAGCTAGGCAGCATTGGATGGTGGTGTGCAGGATGGCTCTGGTGGTTAGGAAGAGGAACAGGACAAAGGCAGAGCAGAGGACCAAATGGTTGTGGTTGGGAAAGGAAGAATGTTGTAAGGAGTTCAGAGAGGAGCTGAGAAAGACTTTGGGTGATAGGAAAGAGCTCCCAGATGACTGGGTAGTAGCAACAACAGTAATTAGACAGACAGGTAGAAAGGTACTGGGTGTGTCTTCTGGACAGGCAAAGGATGAAAAGGAAACCTGGTGGTGGAACGAGGAAGTGCAGGAGGTTATTCAGAGACAGAGGTCAGCAAAGAAGAAATGGGGCAGGGACAGGACTAATGAGAATAGGCAGGAGTACAGGGAGATGCGGCACAGGGCAAAGAGGGAGGTAGGAAAGGCCAAGCAGAAGGCCTACGATGAGTTATATGAAAGATTAGACAGTAGGGAAGGAGAGAAGGAGTTGTATCTGCTGGTGAGACAGAGAGATACAGCTGGAAAGGATGTGCAGCATGTCAGGGTGATCAAGGATAGAAAATGGAAATGTACTGTCAGGTGAGGAGAAGGTGAGGGAAAGTTGGAAGGAGTATTTTGAGGAGTTGATGAATGTAGAAAATGAAAGGGAAAGAAGGTTGGATGGCGTAGAAATTGTGGAACAGGATGTAGCAAAGATTAGCAAGAACGAAGTGAGGAAAGCTTTGAAAAGGATGAAGAACGGAAAGGCAGTGGGACCTGATGACATATCAGTTGAGGTATGGAAAAGTCTAGGAGAGCTGGGAGTGGTGTTTTTGACTAGATTATTAAATGGAATTCTGGTGAATGAGAGTATGCCGGAGGAATGGACGAAAAGTTTACTTGTACCGATTTTTAAGCAGAAGGGTGATGTACAGAGTTGTGGCTCTTACAGGGCATAAAGTTGATGTGCCACACAATGAAGATTTGGGAGAGAGTTGTGGAAGCTAGGCTCAGACAGGAGGTGACAGTGTATGAACAACAGTATGGTTTCATGCCAAGGAAGAGCACCATAGATGCGATTTTGCTTTGAGACTGCTGATGGAGAAGTATAGACATGGTCAGAAAGAGCTAGACTGCGTCTTTGTGGATTTGGAGAAAGCCTATGACAGGGTGCCAAGGGAGGAACTGTGGTGGTGTATGAGGAAGTCTCGAGTGGCTGAAAAGTACGTTAGATTAGTGCAGGACATGTATGACAACAACGTGACAGCGGTGAGATGTGCTGTAGGAGTGACAGATAGCTTCTAGGTAGAGGTGGGACTGCATCAAGGATCGGCCCTGAGTCCATTCTTATTTGCTCTGGTGATGGACAGACTAACAGATGAGGTCAGACAGGAATCGCCATGGACTAAGATGTTTGCAGACGACATTGTGACAGGGAACAGGTAGAAGAGAACTTGGAGAGGTGGAGGTATAATCTGGAAAGGAGAGGAATGAAAGTCAACTGTAGTAAGACAGAATACATGTGTGTAAATGAAAGGGAGGCAGGTGGAACAGTCAGGCTACAGGGATCAGTGGCCACAAAAGTACAGGAGTTCAGGTACTTGGGATCAACTGTCCAAGGAAATGGGGAGTGTGGAAAGGAGAGAGAAGAAGAGAATACAGGCAGGATGGAGTGGGTGGAGAAGAGTGTCAGGAGTGAGGTGAGACAAAAGGGTCACAGCAAAAGTGAAAGGAAAGATTTATAAGAGAGTAGTGAGACCAGCCTTGTTGTATGGCTTAGAGACAGTGTCACTGACAAAGAGACAGGAAGCAGAGCTGGAGGTGGCAGAACTTAAGATGTTGAGGTTCTCTTTAGGAGTGTCTAGGGTGGACAGGATTAGGAATGAGATCATCAGAGGGACAGCACAGGTTGGAAAATTGGGAGACAAATTCGAGAGGGAAGACTGAATATGGTTTTGGGACATGTGCAGAGGAGGATGTGGATAATATTGGTAGGATGATGTTTGTTGGGAGCTGCCAGGCAAGAGCGGAGAGGAATACCAAAGAGGAGTTATTTGGTTGTGGTGAATGAAGATATGCAGGGAGTTGGGGTGAGAGTAGAGGACGTGGAGGACAGGGTGAGGTGGAAACGTTTAACTCGCTGTGGTGACCCCTGATAAAGGGAGAAGCCGAAAGAAGAAGAAGAAGAACATGCTCTGTGCCTTAATGCCATTAGTATGGGCACCACTTTATGTATTTGCTAAAACTCACATAAAGTAATAGGACTGAGGAACAGTACCAAGAGAAAGCATGTAAGAATAGTTGCCTTTATCAGGGCTCGTTATGATTAGTTAAAGAAGTGTGTTGTCAGATTCAGTGTTGAAAAAATATGAAAAATGAAGTTTAATTGCAAGTAGTTACAAGAAGCAAATGGCACCCATTCTGCGGTATATCTATGAACAAATGCAGCACCGGCGCTCTGTCTATAGCTGAAGTATTTTCTCATTTCTGATCGCTTGTTTTTTGGGGATCGTACAAACGGCTCTGTTTAAAGCTGAACCTGCATTTTCAACACACCACCAGCAGATGTCACTAAAATCCACAAAATATCTAGTGAATGTGAATAGCGACATCTGCTGGTGGAGAGTTGAAATGGCTGTACATGGTGTTGCTGTGAGGGAAAAAGTGTTTGTAGTTTAAATTGACATTTCGATAACTGAAGTTTTAAGTTCCGGCTCGTTTGTGCTTAATTGATTTTTAAAGAATGATTGGCTGAACCTTGAATGTAGCTGCAACTTGGGGAACAGTTTACTGCTCTAAACCCTCATATTATAACGAAACCTGTTTGTTACCGTATAGCAGGACTTTTATCTTCTAACGTCGTTTATTATCACTTATTAGCTGAGAAAACTCAAGATGTTGAGGTGAATCAACCATGCTGCACCGTTCCAGTTTTAGAGTCCAGATCTGTAAGACCATATCTCACTCCCTTACTGCGTATCAGAACAAAATCTCAAACGGAATAAGCCTGCTGCTGTTTTATAGCTATATATCAGTCACAGAAAACTCCTGTCCAAAAACTAAAACACAAAAAACTTCCAGTCTTCAGTGTGTTGAACTTTTCTGTAGGGCATCTGGGGGTATGCTAGCACTCACAGTTACGAAATCAGCTGTTTCAAAAATCCTGTGATTTCTGGTAAAGGGAGACGAAAGGTAAATAATTAACGACGATTATATAAACAGCAGCCGGTTTTTAAAAGTCAGTTGTATCTTCTTTAATCTGAGGTGAACGATAAGAACGAAAAAATGAGGGTCGTTATTGTCCTTGCTCTTTGCGCTTGGTCGTGTCAGGGAGTGAGAGGTAAGAGTTTAGCTTTCTTTAATATTATTAAATCATTAAAAGCTGTTGCTGTACTGTGTGTAAGTGGTTAATCTAAACAAACAAAAAAAAGCTGTTTAAGCTTGTCTGAAAAATCTAGTGCTTATAACCTACAACGACCAAGAACAAAGCAAACGCAAAGCATTTGCGCTGAGCCACACACTGACAGAAGAAATGAACATTAGCAGTACAGAAGATTATGTTTACGACTTTCATTTCTTTAAACTAAAGAGAAAGCACCACCCTGGGGACTGGGGAACGCTGGGGAGTTTTTATGTGGCTTCACTTCATCCTGGTCCCATCCTGATGCTCAAGGTGCGTACAACGAACGAGTTCATTTTCATAACTCTTCCATCTGCTTGTTTCACTGATTGCGGCGTGCTTTTGCCCATAACATTTCAGCTATTGTGGTTTTAGAAATTGTATGAAGCCTGAGACGGATGTAAAAGCAGGAAGGACCAGACTAACAGACACAAGCATAAGTACTAACATGCTCGACATGCTACCGTTTAGCACAAGACGAACACTAAGCTAAACAGAAAGTCTTAAAAACACTCAGCAAGGCAAAAGACTAAACACAGAATAAACAAACACTAAAGAAGCCCAGGCTTATATATCTATACAAGGGAAGCTGTGGAAGGGCAAAAGGGTCAATGGCAGATCAGCAGCTATGCTAGATGACGTAACCCAAACCGGCTGATAAAACTGCATCATCCTGACACTGTTTTCCTTTACAGGTAGGAACTGCTCGTATCCAAAGCTTGCTGATGGTTTTGTTGTACCCTACCTGGATAGTTACTATGATAACTCCACTGCTTACTACGGCTGCAAGGAAGGCAAAAAACCTGCCCTGGAAACATGCTGGGGAGAGATCAAATGTGAGGATGGGGTGTGGTCTCACTTGCCTGAGTGTATCGGTGAGCATTCTTCTAGCCTCTGACCCTGGGATGGCAATTCAAGTCATTTTGTGTACTCCTTTAGAGTACACAACCGTCTTTCTTTCTTTTTTTTTGTCAAGTTACATTCGAAGTATTCAGAAAATAGAGCCGATACAAAGAATGTCATAACATTTTATCTCGTCCAAATAGAGAGTTGCAGCAGTTGGTTTGCTGTAGTTGAAACTCCTCTTATGCTCTGCTGTTTGCTGTTCTAGATGGCTCTTCGTGCATTACTCCACACGTGCCAAACGCTGAACCTCAGGAGTTACAGAAATACTATGCTACTGGAGAAGAGGTCAATTTTAGATGCAAAAGGGCCTACAGTTTTAAAAATAATAATCCCACTGCATTGTGTGAAAATGGACAGTGGGACCTGCCAGTGTGTGAACGTGAGTGTTCTGTAACCTGTGTAACCCCTGTAAGTGGGTTTAATTCTCAACACGTCTAAACTACATGGCATTACCATAAGGTGCTTTCCTTCGCAGGACATCAGCGTGCATGTGATCCGCCCCATCGCGTCAACAATGCAATGATCATACAAGACTTCAAAGAACTTTATGCGGAAGATGAAAAACTTGAATTTGTTTGTAAACCTGGATATGAGCTGACAGGATCAAAAACAAGTACCTGTAGGCGAAAGAGCTGGACCCGTCTACCTGAATGTGGTAAGATTATCCGAATCACTTCCACCTTATTACTATTTTATAACGTGAAAATGAAGTTTGCACAACCATTAAGTCAAACTAACCATTAAATATAAGAGATTATTTCTGGGGTTTGAATGTACTTTATATGGCATGTATTTCTGTGTAGAAAACATAAACATTTCCCATGCATCAAAGTAAGTAATTATTTCCAAACGTGTCCCAGCAGAGGGTGGCAGCCGCACGCACCTCGAAGCTGGGAGGTCTAACCGTGAGCATTCGGATTCCCAGAGCCCTTTCAGGCCAAACACAGACCCACGTCACCTTCACCGCTGGGCAGGCTGTTTAAGGCTGATTAATGGCTCGGTTCATTGCTGCACCTTTGTGGAGGTGTGGTCGGCCAGATACGTTAGGATTGTTTCCTTGGATTCGACCTGGATTCAAACCCAGGTTGTTCATAAAAGCTGTTTCCAGCCATTTGAGTTGTAATGACAAACCTATTAAAGTTACTAACATGCACAATATAACTACCTACCTCAGTCGGGTTATTGATCTGTTGCTGGCATTTAATAAAAAGGGTTCGAACCAAGTGGACCAATTAGTGAGAAATACAAAATGTTATGCTCTCTGTTACAGTCCTAAAAGAAGAAGAAGAGGAAGAACCAACACGTCCGACACAGTCTGGTGAGTTATGTCCAGATAAAACGACTGGTAGTTTGTTAGTGAAGAAGTGAATCCATCGCTAAAAGATTCACACAGATATAAAGCACTGGTACAGTGATGACTGGAGCTGGGTAGAATTGGACATATATAAAGATATGATTAACTCTTTCTTTACAGAATCAAGAGACAGGAAACCAACTGGGGGATCAGGATCTGCTGGAGGTAATTCTGACCCTGAATTGGGGCTTTAGGATTCAGGAAAAAAATTATTTAAATTCTAAGTGATGACTATGGTTATGTGGGTGGGAACAGTAATGACTATAAACAGTAGGTGCTATGAAGACTGTAACTGGTTAGAATGTTGACCTTTAATTGGGGTTGTTTTGTGTGGCCACAAATTTATTATACAATAATTATTATAATTTGTCGGTTGGTACAGTGATGATTAAAATTGGTCGATTATTGTTGGTGGGTTGGATTGGATATATAAAGAAAGGAACAAGAACTTGTTTACAGCTGGAACTTCTAACCAACCAGGTAGCTCTGGAGGTCCAAGTAATTCTGAAGGTAATTTCAGAAACCCAGACTCTGAACTCTCTCTAGAATGGACATTCTGACTTTTTAGACATCACAACAGCTCTTGTATCATAACTCTTACATTTTTTTAGCATTTAAAGCTAACCTTAAAGTTAAAGTTAACTCGACCTAAAAAACGTGACATGCACACACCGGAGATATGCTGTTTGAGTCTCTGAGGAGTAAAGATGGGCTGAGGATCTCCAGTTTGTCAACAAATGTGTGAGAAAATGATTGAAATGTTTAATAACAAGTCCACATTCTAAGCTTGTTTCTGATTTCAGTCTCAGCTTGTGGAGACTTACCTCAAGTCCCTCACGGAACCCTTTCAGAACAAGCGGACAGTATGGCTTTAGTAGTCCAGTGTCCTCTGTTTTATAAACTTTTCGGACCAAACAAGGTTTACTGTGACAAAGGAACGTGGACAGAGCTCCCAGTCTGTAAACGTGAGTCTGTATGGCTTGTGGTTTGCTGCAAATGGACCGAGTGTGGATCGGCTCATGTTAATGTTTTATTAATGTGTTCTGTGTCTGCAGCGCCGTGTGTACTGGATGGGAAACTATATTATTTCTATAACAGTAATGATAAATACCTGGAAGAAGGTGCAAGAAAGAACTTCTATTGTAATGCCAATTATAGATTATATACAGCAGTCAGTTGTGTTGATGGAAGAGTCTCCAGTGATCTTACATGTAAGTGTATCCTGTTCCCACAATTCCCTCTGAATCCTACTAAGCTTTGAAGTCTTGGTTTTGTAAAGATTCCAGTGAGTTCTAAACTCATTTCCATCATTTAAGACCAAATCTGTCATTTGTTTGTCCAGAAATGTTATAATCTTCATATAACTGTGCATTTTCTTTACAGGTCCTTCTCCTCGTTATCAATGAACGGGTTAAGTAGAGCGATATCTTAATTTCAAAAACATGTCTCTGTGATTAAAAAAATGCTTGTTGTGCAAGTAACGCTTGTAAGGACACTAGAGGGGACCAATCAGGGTCTGAGACATTAGGCTGTCCAGATCGTTAAGGACACCAGATCTGATATCAGGGGTGGATCAGTCAGAAAACACCCAAAGATGATTTAAATGAGTTTATAAAAGGATAACAGAGATTGCTGCAAATAGAATAGTACCCTGTTAAAAATCATTAAAAAGCTTTTACCTATTGACTTTCTATCGGTTTGGTTCTATAGGGTTTATTTGGTAATTAGTAGTTTAAATCTCAGTTCGGATGAGAAGAAGGCCTCCAGGAAGAACAGCACGAGCGCCGCACGTACCTTGAGAAACTGAAGCTGTCCTATAACCAATCGATTGACCATCTCAATCGGTAATTTAATGCAGTCTGTAGTTCCGTACTTAAAAACATTGTATTTGTTCTTGACAGTTATTCTGTCCGAGAGGCTACACGAGATCTGGAAAATGGAAACTCTACAGCCTGCAGCTCATTACATCCCTAAAGGATTTACGCTACTATATCAAAACAGTTGCTTTAAAGAATAAAGGCACTAAATCAGAGTGGGTGTTTTTGTGTGGTGCTGATTCAGATCATTTTATTTGAGGGTGGTACTTCTCACACTCCTCACAAAAAGAACATAATTTCGTGGGCGATTGCAACATTTTGGCAACTCTGGTCGGTACTTGACATTTCCGTGAAAAGAAGCTACCAACCTTGGATGGGCACAAAAAACTTTTAACAAGCTGAAGCGAAAAAATCTGAAATAAAGCTAGTGAAAGCGTAATGTTGTTGCTATTGTGCTATTTATTCATGGACTTTCGCACATTGGGATTCTGTGCAGTTTGAGGTTATAACGTTATATGACAGTCGTATGAAAAATTTGGGACACCCCTGATAATTTTCATGATTTTCTTTATAAAAATCATTGGTTGTCCAGGCTCAGCAAATGTCAGGTTAAATATTTTTTTTTTATCATATAGCGATGAACACCGTGATATTTGAAGAAGTGAAGTGAAATTTAAGTTTATAGGTTTTACAGAAAGTGTGAGTAGTAATTATTCAAACAAAATTAGGCAGGTGCATAAATTTGGCACCCCTTGTCATTTGAAACCTTTAGCACTAATTATTGGGAACACAAAATTTGTTTTGTAAGATCATTGACCTGATCTACATACCAAGTGTGAATCCAAACTATGAGAAAGTGTTAAGGTGGCCAATTGGAAGTTTTTCCTCTCTTTGCATCTTCTTGAAGAGTGGCAACATGGGAGCACTCAAAACAACTTTTTTCTTCAAATGGCCTGAAAACAAAGTTGTTTCAACATCATGGTTCAGGGAAAGGAGAAAAGCTCTCCCCAGAGATTTCAGCTGTCAGTTTCCACTGTGAGGAACATGTGAGGCAAGAAGACCACAGGCCACAGTTTTAGTTAAGGAACTCCCGAAGTGGCAGACAAGAAAAATCTCAGATAGGCAGAGGCGGCGAAGGATGGTGAGAACAGTCATAGTCAAGCCCAGACCACTCCTCCAACGACCTACAACCTCAATCTTGCTGCAGATGGTTGCACTGTTCATCGTTCAACTATCAGCGCACATTTGCACAAGGAGAGGCTCTATATGGGAGAGAGTAAGCAGAGAAGCCTTTTCTGCAGAACGCCACAAACAGAGTCACTTGAGGTGTGTACAGCGACATTTGGCCAAATCCAGCTTCAATTTGGAATAAAGTGCTGTGTACTGATGAAAATAAAATTGAGTTATTTGGCATAACAGGAGCGGAAAGAAAAAAGAACCACAACGAATCCCAAGACAAACACTTTGCTACCCACAGTTAAAATTTGGTGGCGGTGGTGGGGGGTTCCATCATGCGTGGGACTGTGTGGCCAGTGCAGGTACATAGGCATCTTGTTAAAGTTGAGGGTTCGCGCAATGGATTCGTTACACTTCTCCCATTCTTGAGACCACACGTTCAAGAATCAGTGACAAAGTTGCACCCCCGAGCGACCCAACGACCCCCAAAACCCATGATCCAACAATCCTCTACTAAAGCATTCATGCAGAGGAACCAGTTGACAACGTTATGGAATGGCAATCATCTTCAGTCCCCAAGACAGAATATACTGAAAAAGTGGGCTTTCCATGCTGGAACCAATCAAAACCTGACCGGAACTGGAGATGTTTCTAAGAGAATGGTCCAAAGCACCTTAACCAGAATCCAGGACTGGAAGATGTAGGAAGCGTTTAGCGACTGTTATTTCTACAAAGGAGGATCTACTAAATTTGATGTCATTTTTCTGTTGGGTGCCCAACTTTATTGCACCTGCCTAAGTTGTTTGAAAATACTGCACACTTTCTGGTAATCCTATAACTTCATTTCACTTCTCAAATATCACTGTGTTCATCTGCTATATGATATATTTAACTCAAGTTGCTGATCTGAACAGCCAATGATTTATAAACTAAAATCATGAAAATTATCAGGGGTGCCCAAATTTTTTCATACGACTGTAAGCTTATTAAAGCTCTGCCAGTAACTTATTAGTAGTCAGTCATGATGGCGTTAGTTTTCTCTAATGCTTAAAAATCTGTGTTTGGAAGGACGCTCTAGTTACATAACAAGAGGTATAAGTTTCTAGAATTATAATTGTATTTGCTGTTGCATTATTAGCCTAATAATAAGGTTTTTTGAAAGACGTCATGCTTGTTTTCCTTTCTTATCAATTTTCTTGACACAGTGAGATGTAAAGTGTAAATGAAGCGTTTTAAAGAAGTACTACGTATTGGCCCACACCCAGAGTTCAGGTACTGGGATCGGTGCCTCTCTAGTCTCTACTGAAGTGAGACTCAAGTCTCTGCCATGTCAGTCCGAGTTAAATCTTAATGTGCGAGTCCAAGCTGAACACACTCTATAAAGGATGCATGTTAACCCTTCAGAAACACTTCACTCATGTCAAATAGCTTACTCTTTGGTTTTTACTGTACCTGCTATGTTGACTGTACTTTTATATTTGCAGGTGGTTTTAATGATTGGCTAAGTACATAAACAGTTTTGTTTGTTCAGTTCTTTTGCTAGTGCCATGCACCACCACAGGCCCAATGCCCTAGACCTAGAATTTGTAGGCGTAAGCCCCTGGCAAGTGGGAACATACTGATGGAATAAACAGACGGAACTGGACTGATACCTTACTGAAATGACCCCAGTCGACGAGACCAATCATGCCTGTGTGATGCCAGGCCTTGGTCTTGGGTCACCCTGGTGGTGGGCTACCATTAATGCCCCTGCAACCCTGGAGTGCCCGCCTTAAGACTTGCAATTTAAAACCTGTCATGGTTACAGTCAATTTAAAGAGACGCTAACCCATGCTTTATCGACCATACATGGAAAATAGCCAAATGTTAAGTCATTACACGTGGTGCTGCTTTAAGACTGGGATACGTAACAGGGCTAATTTTTCTGCTGACCAAAGTCTTAGTTTATGTTCCAGCTCGTTTGTGCTTAATTGATTTTTAAAAAATGTTTGACTGAACCTTGATGGTAGCTGCAACTTTGGGAACAGTTTACAGCCCTAAACCCACATATTATAAGCAAACCTGTTTGTTATCACATGGCAGGACTTTAACCTCTGACGATGTTTAAGGAGATTATCATCACCTGAGAAAACATATCACTTATCATTTATCACTTATCACCAGCTGAGAAAACTCAAGATGTCGAAGGGGAAGCTACCACGCTGCACCATTCCAGTTGTAGTGCGTTGAACTTTTCTGTAGGGCATCAGGGGGGTATGTTTGCACTCACAGTTAGGAAATCAGCTGTTTCAAAAATCCTGTGATTTTTGGTAAAGGGAGGCAAAAGGTAAACAAACAGTGATGATTATATAAGCAGCAGCTGGTTTTTAAAAGTCAGTCGTGTCTTCTTCAGTCTGAGGTGAACGATAGATAAGAACGAAAAAATGCGGATCTTTGTCATCCTTGCTCTTAGCGTTTGGTCGTGTCAGGGAGTGAGAGGTAAGAGCTTATTTTTCTTCTTATTATTATTATTATTCAGTCATTAAAAGCTTGTGCTGTACTGTGTGTAAGTGGTTAATCTATATGCTACAAAAAATATATCCACACGAGGAAACCTATGGAAGGGGAAAATGATGTGGGCCAAACCCGGCCAAGAATGTTACGTCATCCTGTCGCTGTTTTCCATTACAGATTTCAGCTGCATGTATCCAGACCTTCCTGACGTTCTTCTCGAGCCTAATCAGGATAGCTACGAACAGAACTTCACTGCTTACTACGTCTGCAAGAAAGGCAAAAAAAATGTGCTGGAAACGTGCTGGGGAGAGATCAAATGTGTGAATGGGGCGTGGTCTCCCATGCCTCAGTGTGTCGGTGAGCAATTTTCTATCCTACGACCCTGATGTGGCAGATTTGACTCGTCTTGCGTACGAAATCCAGACAACCGTCATTCGACTGGAAACTCAAAATACTGGCATTGTAATTTCCTTTTCAGGAGCTAAAACAATAAAAAAAACAGAAATAGTACAGCACTACTATCATACACTACACGGAAAATACAACGATTAGTGAATAGGAAAGAAAAGCTGGCACGTTAAAGAAAAATGAAAGCTTGATAATCCGAATAAAAATTGCTTTGTTTCTAAGCTCTTAGAGAGTAACAGAAAGATTCGTGCTTTGTACGCTACACTGACGTCACATGGTAACATGAGGTGCTGGATGCTGATATCATGACAGTATTGACAAGTATGTTCATCCCAAGATCAGGGCGCAAAAGAAAGGTGCTCATTTAAATGGCAATGTGAGGGATATTTAATCCTCACCAGCGTCTTCCACGTGGTGTTTGAGTGTCAGACACTGCCCCATGCTGTGTTCCTACATAATAAACCAAAAGTGAATAAAGCGTAAATGCATCAATGCTCTTCTGTTTGCTGTTCTAGATGAGTCTTCGTGTATTAGTCCACATGTGGCGCACGCTAATCCAGAGGCTAATTTAGAAAATGTCTATCCTACTGGAGCAAAAGTCGAATTTAAATGCAACAAGGCCTACCGCTTTGAATCGGATAATCCCTTTGCATCGTGTGAAAACGGACGGTGGGACCTGCCAGTGTGTACACGTGAGTGTTCTCTGCATTTCACCTATTCTCTGCATATAAGCGGGTTTAACTCTCAACACGTCTAAACCATGCACACGCTCGCTTTTGCAGGACGTCAGGATATCTGTGATCCTCCTCCTCCGGTTGCCAATGCAGTGTCCAAAGGACAATTAAAAGACCATTATGAGGACGGTGAAACAGTTGAATTCGCTTGCAAACCTGGATTTGAGATGATAGCAGAGGAAACAAGTACATGTTGGGGAACCAAATGGAGGCCTAAACCTGAATGCTGTAAGATTATATGACTCTTTTTTTTTTTGGAGTGTAAAATTGAGGTTTGCACAAATCACAAACGTATGAATTTCAGCCAGCAGCCATGAGGAATAACGTCAAATTCGTACCTGAGCTATAGTGTACAATAAACAGCATTATGGCGTCACTTGAAGACAGAGAAAGCCGAGCATTCAGTAACACCATGATGCTCTTTT
Organism: Ancistrus triradiatus; assembly: GCA_025084515.1. Lineage (NCBI taxonomy): Eukaryota > Metazoa > Chordata > Actinopteri > Siluriformes > Loricariidae > Ancistrus > Ancistrus triradiatus. The sequence continues at coordinate 264,916 of JAJAGP010000325.1, forward strand.
TGCTACAGACTTTGTTGTAAGGTTTCGACCTTTCACGTACATTTCTATGCTGATTATCTGACTTGTATTGAAACACCTGTTCAGTTTGAGAAAAATGCACAATTGAAATAGTGATCTCAATCAGTTAGTCTGAAATTCAAAATTATGTTTTCTGTTACAGTTCGAAAAGAACTAGAAAATCAAAAACATCCGCCTCAGCCTGGTAAGTTATGTTCTGATAAGTCATGTTCATTTAGGTAAAAATACACCGAGTAGCCTACTGTTTGGATTTGTTCAATGATTCATGGATTGTTTTTGTACTTGTGGCACTTCATAAATAGAAAATGTAAAATTTAAATCCACCTTAGGTGGTGATTATAATTGTCAATCTTGCATTGTGACGAGGAAATGCCCGGTTCACCTGCTCCGTACAAGCACTTAAACTTTAGGTGCATTAAGTAAAATCACACCAGTACAAAAAGTTTTGTATATTCCAGATTTTTGGAAGCTACATTGCTTGCTAAATTAAAAAAAATCCCTGACTGACGGCTTGCTAGATGCCTCGTGTTTATTCTACCATTTTATATTGGATCGGAAGAGAACGTGTCTATAAAATCTCCTGATTAAACACGGCAGTAATTGAATCTAGTGCACTACAATCAAAGCCCTGTCCATTAAGGATTGATTCACCTTGGCAAAAGCAGTAGTGATTTTTGTTAGATCTTGCAAACGGGAACTGTAGTGTTACCGCGGCTTTAAGCGTGTGTACCAGAAACCAACTTAGCAGATACAGACCGCCATTTAAAATCGAATGAAAAACATAACTCTCACTCTAGTTCTTTGTAGGGTTCATTTTGAAAGAGTATTGTGTGAAGAATCATGTTTATGTTAAAGTGCTTTAAATCCACTTTCGAATCTTGTTTCTGATTTCAGTCTCGGCTTGTGGAGAGTTACCTCACGTCCATAACGGAACCGTTTCACCACAAAAAAACAAAATGGCTCTAGCAGTCAACTGTAAGGAGTTTCACAGACTTGTCGGACCAAAAACGGTTCGCTGTTTGGACGGAAAGTGGACGAAGCAGCCAGTCTGTCAGCGTGAGTCTGTTTCACTTGTGGGTTTGCTCAAAACGGACCGAGTGTAGTTTTATGAACGTGTTCTGTCTGCAGCACCGTGTGAACTGGACGAGCATCTCGTTCAGTACAGTAACGTCAAATACCTGCAAGAAGGTGAATTGAAGACACTGCGGTGCCATTTCTATCCGGCTTTTCACCGACGAGTCAGCTGTGAGAAGGGAGAAGCGCAGTACGGCGACTGTACGTGTGTCCCGTTTGCAGAACACACTCTTGATTTCTGTCTGAATCTTTTATTAGTATGTGCAGAAATTGCATAACCTTAATATAACCGTGTATTTTGTTTGCAGGTCTGCGTCATACTGTTTGAACCCGGTAAGTAGACCGATATCTCACGTCCAACATTCATTCTGGTAGAAAAAAAGTTATGGTGGAAAGCTGTAATAACATCAGAGATGGATGGACTGCCCGGGGTTTCTGAGATTAGGCAACAGTTCATGCCATTTCTCTCTATCTCTCTTTCTCTCTCTCTGTGTGTGCACACACAGTGGTGCTTGAAAGTTTGTGAACCCTTTAGAATTTTCATTTGAAGGTGACATTAGAGTCAGGTGTTTCAATCAATGGGATGCCAATCAGGTGTGAGGGGGCACCCTGTTTTATTTAAAGAACAGGGATCTATCAAAGTCTGCTCTTCACAGCACATGTCTGTGGACGTGTATCATGGCACGAACAAAGGAGATTTCTGAGGAGCTCAGAAAAAGAGTTGTTGATGCTCATCAGGCTGGAAAAGGTTACAAAACCATCTCTAAAGAGTTTGGACTCCACCAATCCACAGTCAGACAGACTGTGTACAAATGGAGGAAATTGAAGACCATTGTTACCCTCCCCAGGAGTGGTCGACCAACAAAGATCACTCCAAGAGCAAGGCGTGTAATAGTTGGTGAGGTCACAAAGGACAACGGGTAACGTCTAAGCAACTGAAGGCCTCTCTCACATATGAGAATGTTCATGAGTCCACCATCAGAAGAACACTGAACAACAATGGTGTGCATGGCAGGGCTGCAAGGAGAAAGCCACTGCTCTTCAAGAAGAACATTGCTGCTTGTCTGCAGTTTGCTAAAGATCACGTGGACGAGCCAGAAGGCTATTGGAAGAATGTTTTGTGGATGGATGAGACCAAAATAGAACTTTGTGTGTGTATACATATACTGTATATATATACACATATATAACATTTCCCAACATGTTTATATGCAAAAGTCTCAGGCCGCCATTAGACTTGTTGTTTTAGCAATGGTATAATGACCACATGTAATAATTTTTCAGTGTTGTTATTAATATACAAACAGAAAATATGTACACTAAATAAAACAATACATAATTTTCAGAACAAAATGTTTGCTGTGACCTCCCTTGGCACTAAGCACCTCTTGGAAGTGCTTCTTTTTAATTTTTTGTACTGCATACAAATTTCCTGTATTTTCTGGTTGTATTCTAATAGAGACTGAGAACTATAAAAAATTTTTATTTTTCCTCATAAAGTAAGTTGTCTGTTATTATTAATTGTTGTTAGTGGTTAATTCTATTACGATTCTTGGCGTTTACCGTTATTGGTGACGGCATAAGATCTGACGTTTGATGTTTCACACACGATCTGTATTTCCGTACTAATCATTTATTTTTCTTGACAGTGATTCTGCAGGAGAAGCCACACGAGCGTCTGAAACCGAAATCTACAACGAGCCTTCAGCTCCCTACATCCCTAAACAATTGACGCTGATTTTATGAAAATAGAAATTTGCTTTAAAGAATAAAGGCTTAGTTTTAACCGCAGCACTAAATCTGTAATGTTTTTTTGTTGTGTCTTGATCTAGATCACCTTATTGTATGTGTTCGGTTATGGGCTGTGTCCAAAATGGTCACTATTCCTTACATTTTACACACCGTACGGAGCACTGGTGAGGGAGGGAAAGGATTTGAGACGATCCCATACAGGCTAATCGTTACACATGATGTTTATTTATTAAATACATTTGGAAGCACACACAAGTTTCAGAGACCATCATGGAGCAGTCTTACACGTTTGGACGATGTACTGGGCAAAAACACGAAAATCGAGTTAGAATTCATGAAGTAAGTGCTACTGAGCATGCTCAGAAGAGGGCGCGTCGAGTCCGAGCAGCGTCCCAAGGTACGACGGCTCGATGTGGTCCGAGCGCACCGGATGCACGATGTTGGCCGGCTGAGGGGTGAGGGTGTATTTTTCGAGGTACACCAGGTCGGTGGACGGCGGGTACCCGCTCGGCGGCTGCTGCTGCTGCTGCTGCTGCAGGGTGGCACCGGGCTCCGATGGGATCTGGACCGGCAACAACGAGACAGGGACGCTCATTTCGGCCGGTTTGGACACCTGGGACTGGGAGGAGGCCGGGTTGGGAGGGGGACGTGCGCTGTGGACATGGTCCACGTGGTATTTGAGTTTGTCCTTGCGCTTGAAGGCGGCACTGCAGTGCGGGCAGCTGAAGGGTCGGACCTCCGAGTGGATCACCATGTGCTTGGTCAGGGTTTTCTTGATGCGGAAGGTCTGGTTGCAGATCACGCAGCGATGGGGCTTCTCGCCTGAGGGAGGACGGAATCGTTAGAACAGCCGCAAAACGTTTCGTTACTGTCCATCCATTAAAGTCGGATTCGCAAATCAGACAGGAGACTCGGCTCAGACTAAAACACTAAGGATTCCGATTCTGCTTCCAAGTTTCAATGACAAAATGGTGAAAAAAATGTTCTTAATGTCTAGGTATAAGGAATGTCTTTATTTTTGATATTTCAACTTCAAAAGGAATCGCTGTTACATGAATTCCCATTTAAACCTATGTTAAGTAAAAAGATTAACGTTCTAAAACAGAACCGTGGATAAGTGGAATCGAAATCGACTGGAACTCGCACACTACAGAGACTTGACTCAGACTCAAACCGTAAAGACTAGAGATACTCTTGAGACTCGATTCCGAATCTTGACTGCACACTCGAGAGTCGACTCGGGAGAGGCTCCGACCCCCTAAATAAGGAGCTGTTTGTACCCGAGTGTGTCCTGAAGTGAGTCATTAGGTTGGTCTTCCCTTTGAACTCTTTCTTGCAGACTTCACACTGGTGCACCACGGCCTTGTACCTGCAGCGAAAAAGAAATTTTAGTTTACAGGATTCACATTAGGATTATTTTCCCATGTCCCATGTCTGCTGTTTAAAGCCGAAGCCGCATTTTCAACGCTCCACCACCAGATGTCGCCAAATCCACAAGTCATCTCTAGAATGTCAATGGTGACATCTGCCGGCGGAGAGCTCAAATGACATGCTGAGCACGTTTCCTCGTTTATTTATTTATTGTGAAGTCGGTTTCCTCGGAAGTTTACTTTCTCCACACTTTCTCTCCCAGGTGGATGCTCTTGTAATGGACGTTCAGGTGGTCGGCACGTCGGAAGCACTTCCCGCATTCCTCGCACTGATGCGCCCTCTCACCTAGGGAAGCGCGAACAAATGATCTTGTAAAGCTAGTTTTCTCTTGCATTACCTTAAAGTAATAATGCAGTTTATTTTGCAATGCTTCATGCCTGTTTTCATATCTATTGCTCTTTTGTTACAGCCTGGTATTAGACAGGCATGTCTAGTGCAAGGCAGTCTGGGAAACGTAATGCTAACAGATAGCAGCGCCTGTAACAGACCAATAAGCTGCTCGTTTTAACGTACGATGAAATCACCTGTGTGGATTTTGCGGTGTTTCTTGAGATGGTCGTGCCGGATGAAGGCTTTGCCGCACTCCTCGCACTCGTACCTCTTGTCGTCGTGGTGGACGCGCAGATGCAGCCTGCCACGTACAGCACACATTTAATAGCAGTGACAGTCGGTTTCCTGTAAGAGCATCCCGGCGTACCTGTAGGAGCTGCCGTGGCGGAAGCTCTGTCCGCAGATGCTGCACAGGTGAGGTTTCTCTCCGCTGTGGATCCTCAGGTGCTCTCTTAACGTCGTCCTGTACCGAGAGACGGAAAATGTCCGGATAATGACAGACGACTTGAAAGACGCGGCCAAAAAATCCACCACCTCACCTCTCTCGAACCGACTTCCCGCACAGGAAGCAGGTCCACTTCCTCTTCCCGCCGTGGGTGCACTCGATATGCCTCTTCCTGTTGCCGGTGTCATTAAACTCTCGTCCGCAGATGTCACACGGGAAAGGACCTGCCGTGTCGTACCACACACACACACACAAAACGTAAAGCGCCGAACTTTAAACACAGGCGGTGAATCGATCTGCGCCGACGGATGCGAGGGGGCACCTAAGTGGTACTTCTCCTGGTGCTTGAGCCGGGCGAAGCGCGATTTGAAGCAGTCGTCGCAGTAGGCGCATTTGAACGGCCGGTCCTGAGAGTGTAAGATCATGTGCTCCTCCAGGTGAGGGCGCCGTGTGAACGACTTGTGGCAGATCTGCAACACATTTGAAAGCGCCATTATAGAGAGCGACGCCCACGCTCGCGTTTAAACGTCGGAGACGGGTTAGCCGGCTCGAACTCACGTCGCACTTCCACCCCTCGCTCTTCTTCTTCTTCATGCTCAGAAACTCCTGCACGTTGTCCGGGTGGAACCTGTGAGACATGAGACGGGGGGGGCAGGGTTACACAGGTGAGGAGAGGGACAAAAGTCGAGTATAAGAACCGCTAAAGATTAAAACCATTCAAAGATTCAAAGAGGTTTTCAGAGGTTGTGGGGCTGATAAATATGCAGTAGAAAAGGCAAAGACGCCGAGACGCGGGAAACACGAGCCATGAAAGAGATGAGAGACTCAGCGAGGAGGACGGACTTACAGACCTTTTGACGTGCTTGCTCAGGGTCTTTTTGCTAGCGTGGAGCTTGCTGCAGAAGGGACACATGTGATCTTTCCTCGGCACCGGGGCGTCGGCGGTGTGTTTCTTCTTGTGGACGGTGAGGTTGGACTTGGTGGAGTAACGCTGCAGACAGACGTCGCACTGAAACGGCTTCTCGCGGGTGTGCACTCGCGTGTGGCTCTCGTATTTCCCTACGAGAAAAAAAGACAGAAGCAGCAGAGAGCAAAACTCGATAAGGTAACGCAAATAACGAGGCCTAACTGGCTCGGAGCTCGGGATGGGACTCACCTACGCGGTCAAACGTCTTGTCACACTTGGGGCACTGGAGGGTCTTCTTGTTGCCGCTCTGGATGATGACTGGAGCAAGTCCTTCTGGGTAAACACGGCCACTCGTGCCTGGGTTCTGAGTCCCTGGAGCATCACGGTCCCTAGTTACAGGACCGGAACACGTCTCCATTTCCCCATTTCCCGTACTTTCTTGGACGCCTTGGACTTTTTCTTTGCTCTGCTCTGGATTATGATCTTCCTCGTCGTTGTTGTCGTCCTCTTCAGACGAGGCGGATCCGTCATCTACAAGTGCGTCCTTTCGCACGCCGAAGTCCTCCTCCGCCGTCCTTGTTTGACGTGTCGACCCGCGCTTGGCACTGGCCGTCTGGACATCACCAGCATCGGCGTGCATCTTCGTCACGTGGTTCTCCAGCGACTTGCTGCCGCTAGACGTCCGGCTGCAAAGGTCAGATTTCTGAGCACCTCCCAAACCAGCGAGTTCCTCCACCGTCTCGTGGTTCTCCTGTTCGCCCGCTAAGAGATTCACCGCCTCCATCATGTCGAAGAAGCACGCTGCTTCGGCTAGCGACGGAATCTGGCTCTGGTGCACCTCAAATTGGGACGTGTACAAAAAATCAAGCAAGGCGCCAAAAACTGAACTCTCCACGTGGTCAAACGTGAGCTGGTCCAGCTCTGAGTTTTCGCTCAGTTTGCCGTGGAAGTAGCTGCTCCCGAACGCCAGCACCACCTTGTGCGCGGGGTACGTATGACCGCGCACGTTGACGTCTACGTCGCAGAACGATGGCGCCGTCTGTCGGTCCTTGTTGAGGAACTCGAGGAAGCAGCTGTCGCTCTGGGAGAGCCGCAAGATCCGTTTCTCCTGCGACGCCGCGATAGCATCGGTCGGGGCATTGCGATCGGTGGCGTCTCCAACTTCTTTCGCTTTCGCCATATTGTTTTGAGGGGATCTAGCTTTCTTTTTCATGTTCTGGATCTGAAACGACCTTCCACATCGAGCATCTGTTTAGCTAAAAACGTATTTAAAAACCTAAAGGTTATTCCAAACACCTGTCTGACTTCTCAAATGTATTTTAAAATACTGTTAAAACTTGTGCTTACATAGATCAACTCCTTATCCTTTAAGTATTGTTAATAATAATAATAATACACTATTTTCTCGTGCAACCCTTGGGTAGATAGATATACAGATTATGTACACGTTAGTAAGTGTTAACCCCACTTTTCCTAGTCACAGACATATTTATTGCTGTTATAATCACGTCTCAACTCTGAAACAGGATAAAACATTAATTCACATTTAATTCAAACACTCTTTATTTGCGCACACTACTGCAAGTCTTTATTTTTACTCAGGCGAACATGGGGGATACTTAAAAGAGTGGGGGTCCTTGGGATACAAAATAAATCAGCATACCGGAACCTACAGGTCCCCCATCAAGGAGAGCGTCGACTGACGACCCTTTAATGTCCCCCTAAACGCTGCTATAATGTTTACTACGGCTCGCTTTTCAGCTCCTACCTTGGTTAAGAATCTCCGCGTGGTGTCCGCTGTGAACGCAGACCGAAAACAAATTCGTTTTTTAACACCATTTCGTGAGCTAACGAAAAAGGCGCAGCACAAACAAAAGGGCGCTTCACCCTCCACTGTACTGTGCCGCAGACGTCACCGCAGGCTGCTCGCTGATTGGCTGGGTTTGCTGGCGAGTTTTAAATGGCGCCATATTCCCTACGAAGTGAACTAGGGCTCCTCAGAGTGGCGTTGACGCCATTTTTAGCGCGCTGTACAGTACCTATATATCCAGTTATTTTAGTTTGAAAGACTTTGTACATGTCGGTTTTATACACTGGGCTGAAATCTGGTGACCGTAAAAGCAAATGTATAGGATAAACGGTCGGCCCAGAAGTATTACAAATCTTGGTCAATGTCTAAATAGGTTCTGAGAAAATGGCTTCGTTCTCAATTAACTTAATCTGACAATGCTATTATCAGAGGAAACTACAGTTTAGTTTACTTTAACCCACAAATATTGTTACTACATTTTGTGATTTGTACAGCCTCCTTGATCAGAGCCTCCTACCATGCTTAATGAAAAATCTGAGACCCTCTTCACTCCTGAACCTCCTCAGTCGTTTAATACAAATGCTCATTTTTGAAAGCCCACACCTTTTCAGTGTGGTTTAGGTTTAAACCTAGGATTTTTACATTTAATCCTTTATTCTGACCTCACTGTAGGTTTTTGCTGTGGCCTACTTTGTAGAACCTTCCTTAATTTCCGTGCTATCAATTCCAGTATATAGACTAGCATATTTTGTGTTCCAAGACTCAAATGCTGGTGTGGTACCAAGCTGACCAACCAGTAAAAACTGTGCTTTTGCCACTTAGACCACTAACCAGCATACACCAAACTTACTTTAGATGTTGCCAAAAAGCTCACGTATCTGACCATCAAACCTGGTTACAGCAGTGTCTGAGTCCAGTTGGTTGGATGAAAGTTTCTTCTGTCACAATGTCACATTTTGTTGGCATGAAGGTGGCATCTTATCTTAGATTTGAAGACTTGGTGACTCATGTTCTGCATATCTCAAACTGTAATCCTTGGAGAGGAACTTTTGCAGGACTTATTGTAAACAGAGCTCCCCAGACAAAATAACCCATGTCATCATCCTTAAAAATGCACAGTGTATGAAGGTTGTCTTGAATAAGTCTTGAGATACAGCAGAAATGATAAGGGATGTTTTTATTTATTAACCTCTGCTTGTTTTTCTCATCCACCTGACGCCTTTGTGTGATTGACTTTGTGCCTAAAACTGACGCTTCACAGAAATAGCAGGGTTATTCTCTGCATTATGTAACGTCAGTTCTTCCTAATGGTCGTGTGTGACGTCACGCTAATTAACCGGAGGTCTGGGAGCCATTCTTTAGACGTGTAAATACGTTAGCCTAATCCCATGGATCAGGCTCCTGCTAATCCCAGGGTAACCTCAGTCAGTCCTACACGTACAGGGATGAAGACGTGTCACATGCGCTGATGGAGTTCTAACCAGCCAAGGAACACACAGGTCTACAGGTTCAGTCGGATCATCTGTACTGACTTGCCATGTCAGGAGTGACTGTCCTAGCTTGGATCGGCCTGTTGATTTTTGCAGGTAAAGATTTATTGTTTTGGGTTTGACCAAGTGGAGAATAATTAGTCTGCTTTTTGATGCCACTGAAAAGGTCAAAGAAATTCGGATCCGTGCAGCAGTGGGTTAGCGTCTTAGACAGCTGTTTTATCTGAACACCATGTGTAGGATTTGCTTCTCTTTATAATTATGATTTCGTTCACTGCTATTGGTGAAGCAAGCTTTCATTATTGACTGATTCAATTCTGAAGTAATGTCATGTAAATTAATCCAATATCATCTCCTGAGAAATTCAACTGTTTTATTCCCAAATTCAGATGCCCTCCCTCAAGAAGATGCCTGTCAGAACAAGCCATGCCAAAATGGTGGGGTATGCGTGATAGACAGAGGTAATTACACGTGCCACTGCTCTAAAGAGCCTCATAACGGTCACCTGTATGGAGGTCCAAACTGCACAGTGGTACTACTGGGCTGCGAGCGCCACCGATGCCAAAACGGTGCCACCTGCTCACCTTTTCTCAACAGTGGACAACAGAGATATGCCTGCTCCTGCTCTGAAGGCTTCACTGGCGCCAGGTGCGAGATTTCCACCATGTTTTCGTTCGACAAAAGTGGCTTCCTGCACTTCCAGATGGAGCTCGAGGACAGAGCGGAACTTCTAAAGGCGACCCTGAGCTTTCGCACGGTGCAGCCAACTGCAACTCTTCTACGTTGCAGAGTGGACGACAACGTTCTCACTGTGCAGCTGCAAAATGGCAGACTGCGCCACCTATTGGAGCGGGCACAGCAGTCTGTTTTTGTGGAGCTTCTTCAGGACGTCGCAGATGCTCGCTGGCACACAGCACAGGTGCTCCTGGATGGCAATGTCTTAGGACTCAGGTTGCTTGATCCATCGTGCACGGCCAGAACCTGCTACAAAGAGGAGCTGGTCGAAACAGAACTGGGTTCTGGATTAGGCCTGCGTGATTTCACTCTGGTTCAGAGTGTCTATGTAGGTGGAACAGGTCATGGACAAGCGGATCCGGAGTCATACTTCCTGGGCTGCATGAGGGACGTCCATGTTCAGTCCTACATGGTAGTTCCAGGTTCACTCGTCCAAGCTGAGCAGGTCAACGTGAGCTTTGGCTGCAGAGAAAGCGACGCCTGTGAGGAGAAACCGTGCAAGAATAGAGGAAAGTGTATTGGCCTGGGATGGAGGAAACACGCGTGCGAATGCCATCGACCCTACGAAGGACACACCTGCTCAGAGGGTGAGGATTGTCCAAACAGAATTTATGGAAGAGTTTAATCTATAATCAGTTTGATCTCACAGGTGCCAATAGTTGTTACAGTCGATACACTTGTACCAATACCCTGTACCATGAACAAAAGAAAGAAAAAGGATGGAGAAATAAAGATGCTGAAAAAGGGCAAAGGGTGTTAAAGAAACAAACTTGTAAAAGGTTTTTTAAAAGGTCGAGAAATAAGCATATACACAGAGTACACAAATAAGGAGTAAAAAACAAACCAAAGAAATGAAAAAGGAAAGTATTAGAAAAGTAACAAAAAGGGATAAAGTGAGAATGAAGGCTATGAAAAAAGGAAAATAGAATGGCGTAAAAGAAAGAAAATAAACGGAAGAGTGAATGAAAGAGAAAATGAAGGAAAGAAAGGTGCTGAAAAAGGACAAAGAAAAATAGAAAGAAAGAATTTTTTTTAAAAATGTTGATAAATAATTATGTTGAAAATGAGTAAAAAACAAAGAAATGAAAAAGGAAAGAATTAGAAAAGTAAGGAAAAGAAAAAAATAGAAGGAAGGTTATTAAGAAAGACAAAAGGAAAGAAAGAAAAAAGAAATCAAATAAAGGGAAGAAAAAATGATTGAAAGAGAAAATGAAGGCAAGAAAAGTGCTTTTGTTCTTCTCTTTTTCCATCTCTTATTTCTCTCTTGTACCTTCTTTTTTATTCAACATCTTTTGTTTTGTTCCCTTCTTTCAGTTTTCCTTTCAATTTCTCAAGTCATTCTTTCTAACATGTAGGTCCTTTAGGTAACTTTTTTCTTTCTTTCTTTTTATGATTTCTGCACCGTTTTATTAGTCCGTATTTCTTAATTCCATTCTTTCTTTCTTTCTTTCAGTTCTCTTTCATTCTGTCCATTTCTAAATTTTTATTACTTCTCTTTTTGGTTCCTTTTTTCTTACCCTCATTCTTTCTTTTCTCTTCTCTTTCCCCTTGAATTTCCATCTTCTTTTCATTCCTTTTTCATCGACTGCTAAGTAGTGGAGGATCCATTTTAGAAACAGTCACACTAGGTGTTCTGGATGAGCCAAACGTCTCTCTGTGTTTATACAGAATACATCGCCGCACGTTTCGGAAGAGACGATTCCGAGAGCTACGCTGTTTTTGCGGCGGACGGCGAATCCCGCGAGAGCTTCACGGCATCCATGTTCGTTCGCACGCGCCGGTCGAGCGGCCTGCTCCTCACTTTCTCCAACAGAACGTCCCGTTACCTGAGTGTGTGGCTGGAAGAGGGTAAGGTCCACGTCCAGGCGAGTCGCTCCGAGAGGCTGCGGGGTTACGAGAGTGTTAACGACGGACACTTTCACCTGGTGAGCGTGGACGTGAGGCCCGGATCGCTCACGCTCTCTCAGTCCGCCAGGGCGCAGGCGTCGACAAAGGCTCAGGGTTTGACGATCCGAGCAGGAGACAGGGTTCACGTGGGAGGGTTAGAGGAGCGAGACGCCACGTCAGCGTTTAGATCTTACTTTAAAGGATGCATTCAGGACCTGAGGATAAACTCCCGGCGGCTGCAGTTTTACCCCTTGAGCACCCCAGTGAGCTCCTACAGCCTCGAGAGGATGGTGGAGGTCACCCGTGGATGCACGGCTGATAATTCCTGCAGGGTATGATGCTTGTTTTTATTTATACACCCCATGAGGTCGATAAAGCATCATTTAGTAAATCCAAACGATCCCATGCTGTTCTTTTGCAGAAGAATCCCTGTCTGAACGGCGGCGTGTGTTACTCGGTGTGGGATGACTTCGCATGCAGTTGCCCCCCGAACACAGCAGGGCGGCGCTGTGAGGAGCTGAAGTGGTGTGAGCTTTCGCCGTGCCCCCCCCTGGCAGTGTGCCAATCGCATGCTCAGGGGTTCGACTGTGAGTCCTTTTGCTACTCACAGAAAAACACAAGCACCACGTTTCAGCGTCTCATACATTTTATGTGTGAATCGATCATTAGATTTAGGATTTCGATCCAATTACACATCAAGTTTATGCTTTTACTCAACTATAATTTATTATTCATTGTTCTTAATATTACTCAGAGGTTCCGAGGAGTAGCGGGGGAACATAAGAAAGATGAAAACACCACGTTTTTACTCAGCCTCGTGCCAAGTATGAACAGGCTGCCAGACTGAAAATTCAGGAGCTGCTTCATGATGAGCAGAAGCGTTTTTGTCGCTGGTTAAAGTTCGCAAAAGTTGAACAGAGGGCAAATAATATAACATCACATTTCACCGTCCGAAAAGGAGAAAGAAGGAAAGGGAGGGAGGACAGATGGAAGGAAGGAAGTAAGGGATGTTGAAAAGAGGCAAAGAAAAAAGAAAGAAAGAGAAGAAACAAAGAAAGAGAAAGAAGGAAAGGGATAAATAAATATGTTGCAAAAGGACAAATAAGGAAAGAAAGAAAGAAAAAATGGAGAAATAAATATGTCGAAAAAGGAAAAGAAAGAAAAATGACAGACAGACAGAAAGAAACATGTTAAAGTTTTTTTTAAAGGTTGAGAAATAAACATAAACACTAATAGGGAGTTTAAAAAACGAACCAAATAAATGAAAAAGGAAAGAATTAGAAAAGGAAGGAAAATAGAAGGAAAGCAAGGAAGAAAGACAAATGGGAATAAAGGGACGAATGAATGAAAGAGAATCTGAAAACCGCGTTTGGTTTGGAAGATACCGTCATTATACACGAGATTGAATTAATTTACTGGAAAAAACTCCATGGAAAAATTCACGTCTGACGTGTAACGTCATTAAGATTTAATTGTCAGACAGTCGTCCGTTATAGCGTGCTAAGGAAATTAAGATTTAGGGATTGGTTTTGTCTGGATTGCTTCACTCCTCCCTTTCTGTCTGTCAGGCATTGCAAACGTAACCCTGCGAAAGGGAAACCCCATAATTACATTCAGGGGGAACGGCAGAATACGGCGTTCCCTCCGCAGCGTCGCGTTGACGTTCCGGACGAGGAGCCGCGACGCCACACTGCTCCATGCTTCGAGAGAGGCGGACTTCATCAGTGTCTCTGTGCTGAACGGGCGTCTGGCTGTGGAGCTTCAAAGTGGTTCCTCCTTTCTTCAAATGCAGAGTCGGTGAGAGGGATTATTAAAAAAACATAGCTTAAGAGAATGTCCTCTTGCCAGGGTTCCTGACCAGGGGTGCCCCCGTGTGACAGCAAGTTTGTTATTTTTGTTATTTCTACACTTTAGGCAGGCAGTGGTGAGTGACGGACACTGGCACAGTGCCATCTTGACCATGGACGGCCCGTCTGCAGCCACTTCCCAATGGTCCATGGTCCTGGACCGAGACGAAGCGTCCGTCTCTTCCATCGTTTCCGGAGGTCTGGACTTCCTAAGGGAAGGCGTGGACATCCTGTTAGGGGGATTTGAGCTCAGTTCCGGGGCCGACTGGGATGGGTGCTTGGGTTCCGTCGAGATTGGCGGACTCGTTTTACCATACTACGCCGAAACTGAGCTGAACGTTGCGAGCCCTCAAGAGGAACGCTTCTCGATGACGTCTGGAACGAGGAAGCTGGGCTGCCGGGGCTCAAACGTTTGCGATCCGAATCCCTGCCAAAATGGAGGCCGGTGCGAGGATCTCTTTGACCTGTTTAAATGCAGATGTCCGGAGACTTGGCAAGGACAGAGGTGCGAGGTGGATGCCAACCCCTGCGCCTCCAACCCGTGCGTCCACGGGGCCTGCATAACATCTTCGCAAGGTTACGAGTGCGTTTGCGAGGCAGGTTACGCCGGTCCGTGGTGCGCCAGCGAGGAAGACGTCTGCGCGAGACACAAGTGCAGAAACGGTGGCACCTGCCTCAGGGGGTTCAAACGATACGCCTGCCTGTGCCCCAGGAACACAACGGGTGCTCACTGCCAGTGAGAACTTATAAATTCATTTTAAACAAAAACAAGACCTCGCTCCCACCAGAAACTCTGTCTTTTCTGTGCCAGACCTGGGACCGGATTCCCGAAAAAGTCTTAAGAAAGAAATCCTCTTAAATATGTGTCTTCATTCTTAAAATCATCTTATTTATTTTTTAAACTCTTTTTTTAAGATCAATTCAAAGAACAAGCGGTATTCTAGAAATCATTACGTTCTTAAATGTTCTCTTAACCCCACATTCGTCTTAGCCTGTGAGAGTTGGCAAGGTAAGCGCCGAAAAAAAATTTTTTTTAACAGTTCCAGTAATTATTGGAAATATCATCCTCATCTTTTGCTTTTATGGAAATTTCCAAGGAGGATTTCTTCCATCATCACCTCTATTTCTTGTTTGCTAAGATTTTTTTTGAATGCCTGGTTTGAAGTGGATATCCCACATATGCAACATAGCCTACAGAGGGAAATAATTCAGATTTTCTTAAGATAATATTGAGAATTGCATCGAAGAACACTTATGAACATCATGTTTTTTTTCCTTAAGAAAGATTTCATAAATCCAGCCCATGGTCCTTTTCCTGTGCTATTTGGTTCAACTGAATTCTCGTACCTGTCCCTTTTTGGTCACTCAGTGCCCTCTAAACGACTCACAAGGGTCTGGTGCAAGAATAGGGCCCCGTTACCCAATAGTACAGGAACCAGGACTAAGCCTGGCACAGAAAGGACAGACGGTAGCTAGATTGTGAAGGAAAAAATGCAAATAACGTAACTTAATCTTCGTTTCAGGGAACGCATACCTGAACTGCCATGGTACGTCGACAGGATTCCGTAAGTCATCTTAATAACCATTGGCGCGTTTTGAATAGACGGAGGGGTAACCAATAATACATTGTAAACATATGGTGTGTTTGTTTGGATTAAAATTTGTTTATGACTCTTTTTCAGGTATCCCAAGTTGCCCGTTTCGGTCTGTGGGAACGAGAAGTGGAATTATAGCTGTTTCAATGGCGGAAACTGCTCGGTGCATCAGGACACGTGCGACTGCCTGCGTGGATTTACTGGCCAGTGGTGAGTTTGACAAAGTAAGGCTAGTGACGAAGCTGCATTAAAAACTACTGTTACTATTTCTACTACCTACAAAAAACTAAACATTAAACAAAACAAACTGAAGCTAAAAATTACATTTTGTGTCTGTGTGACACCTGACCTGGACAGAAGGCACCGCCAGACCTCAAACCTGGGTTTGTAAGGTGTAACTATATATAGTCTTTACGCTTTACTCGTTTAGCTTGTTAGCAGCTCCTAAACTAGGTGTTTAAGGAATGAGATTGTGGATGGCGAAGGGTGTCAAAAACTCAAGCACTAACAGTATGCTAAGCAATGTGAATTCAAATGTATACGTGTGCCGTAGGTGCGAGCTGGAGGTGGACGAGTGCGCCTCGGACCCGTGCCTGAACGGAGGGTTCTGCCGCAACCTGGTTGACAAATTCCAGTGCGTGTGCGAGATCAGCTTCGCCGGAGACCACTGCCAGATCGACGTCAGCGACTTCTACCTGTACGTCTTCCTGCTGATGTGGCAAAACATCTTCCAGCTGCTGTCCTACCTCATCCTGCGGCTGGACGACGAGCCTGAGATCGAGTGGAACGCCGCCAACGACGACTGAAACGATACGATGGAGCTGCTAAAGTAGCTAACAAGTACGAGAAGTTAATTTCTGCAGGTGTTCCAGGTCCGTCCTCCAACGGCTTAAACACGGCCTATTATGTGTCTGTGTGACGCCAGACCTGGCGAGAAGGCACTGCCAGAACTGGAACCTGGGTTTATGCACTGTAAATAATCTAAACTCTTTACACTCAGCTTGTTAGAAGCTCCTTTCATTATTTGCAAAAACACACCATTAAGGAAAAAGATTGTGGAAGGCGAAGAGTGTCAAAACCTCCTTAATAATGGTGTGAAGGGGAAAATTATACCATAACTGTTAAGTATATCATTAGTATTGATTCTAAAAAATATCACAAAGAGATCCAGGTCTGTCTGGAGTTTGGCATGTTCTCCCTACACCCACTTTGTAATCACGGACCAAATGTCAGCAAGCCAAGCTCACTTACAAAGTAAATTCACAATTTAACACAACCAATTAAGACACGCAAATTCTAGACGTTCCATAGACCTTGTCTGAAGGGGGGTGGCCCAGTGGAGGGATCACACCCCAGTGCTACGACCCTAAGGCTGTGCCCTGTAAATTCCCGAAAGTCTCCGGACCCTCTCAAGATTCTGAGGTGGAAAACTGGAGGCCAAATGTAGAAGTCATTTATTAAAGAAATGATTATTAGTTAGAAATTATTATTAGTACAAGTTATTAGCATAGAAAGATGAGATAATTTCAAAGAGATCACAAACTATAAACCACTGTGTCAGTTATTTTGTTACTGTTACTGATGGAGTTTTAAAGTCGATGCAGTAAATATTAAGATTTATAGGTGTCTTACTAAATATTTTAGATATCTTTGAATCACGTGTGACGCATCACCCCAGGACAGACTGCAGAGGGTATTAAAAGGTTTCAAAAAGGCCATTTCATAACGTTTTTGTGACTTCGCTGCATGATAATTGCTGATTTCCTGAAAACTGTCTTTAATAAAGTGCAGCAATTTATATTGAATTACTTTTTGCACAAACAGACCGGGTTTCGGTGCCAGAGATTTTTTTTCCGCTCCTGTCCTCATATTCCAAGTATGCATGCCCTCTGAATCCGTGTTTACTTTGGCCTCGGAGCTTCAGAGAAGTGTTGACTCCACACCGGTCCCTGTTTCCTTAAAAGGCAAAGTGAACGAGGGTCTGAATGAAGCAAGATGTGACGCAAGCGGGTTTCATGCAGGCAGAGCCCCCTGTAGGTCTGTCAAAATAAAAACAATCCAAAGTCTGCATGCAGAAGGACATGTAAGGTATGTGCGGCGCTTTACGAATGCGAGAGCCTGAGCTGGACGTTTTACATCTTCTCCATGACGCTACTGTTTCTTTCAAAAGTTTGCAGACACCCAAACATTACATCCAAAAACGTGGGAATTAAAATAACAGCCTTCGTTCTGCTCAGAAGCTTTCCACTAGATTTTAGTACATGACCGAGACTGAAGTTGGACAATGAGCTTGGCTCATAGTTGGCATTCCGATTCATCTCAAAGGCCACTCAGGTTTTCCATCAAAGTTGGAAACCGTTTTTGATAGACTTTGTTTTAAAACACCAGGGAAGTAATTGCCTTGCTGGAGGTGGAAACTTACCACTCATTTAAGTGACACTTTATTCTATCTAGTCGTAATGTTTAGGTTTATTGGGGTATACAACTTTAAAAATATGTCCAATGTCCATAATCTTTCGTCCTATTCAATACACGGACATGCCACAGACAGCCAGAGGCGTGCAGGCTTCATTGCGTGAATATTAGCTCTGCGTTTGGACGTCAAAGGAGATTCTGCTTGCTGTACTGCGCTGTTCATCTGGAGTTTGAGTTTAATGAATGAACAGTGCGATACTGAAGTGAGATTTTTAATCATTGATTCGCTAAAAAGTGGAATTCCTTCAAGATGAATGTATAAAGTATACGTTTTATACAATTATAGAGCTTTCAATTAAGAATTTATAACCCTTGGTGGTACATTACATAAGTATCTATGAACCCTGTGGCCCTGGAAGCTTCCAGCAAAAAAGAAAAGAACAAACATGTTGGCACAGACATGAACTTGAACCCCTAGCGTAAATAAAAAGCAGTATTTACTTTGCCTGATCAGAGGGCAAGAGGATGTGGAACAGGTTTCTAAACTAGAACATGAGGCACATATGTGCTAAAAAAGTTATGTTAAAAAAACTGCCAATTTCTGACACAAGTTCATGCAGATGATGGAAACTGGACCAGAAAGCCCTGTGCCGTGTGTGGGTTAATAAAAAAGGGTGTAATAAAAAATATGCAATCGTTTCGCAAGTCTCACGTTGGAAAAATCGTTGTTTGAGGGTCATTTTGCTGACGGAGACCCGGAAAGGTCTTATCAGGGTAATGTACACTGCCGCTTTTCCACCCACGTCCAGACAGCATTGGTCAGAAGCGTTCATACTGAACCCCTCCCGTGTGATGGAAGGTAAACAGTGGAGTATATATGTCCAGGAAGACAGGCAGTTGGTCACTCTTCTCTAAAGGAGGGCTTCTGCTGCATTCTCCACCATGAAACCCGTGGCCGTCGTCGTCGCCATCGTTTTGGGGCTCCTGGCATGTGGTTCACATGCTAAACCGTGGCCCAACGTTACCCTGCTGCCCTGCGAGTCCCTAGAGGCTGAAGCAGCCGCTCTAGCGACTCTGGATTTCATCAACGGCCAGCACACACATGGCTACAAGTACGCCCTTAACCAAATCGAGGACTTCCAGCTCATTACCAAGGTAAGATTAGATTGGACAACTCATAGGAGAAAAGTCCAAGTTGTACCCTCTTAGAAACTAGTTCCTCACGGTTATTCAGACAGCCCAAAGAAGACTTAAAGAACGCTTTAAAGATATAATGAATGTTTTACACCTCTGAATGGTTCACGAAAAGGTTGTAAGGAAGATCTACCCAAGAAGGGTAGTATATAAAAATCTAGCACCCCTGCCAGCCATCTCCACCCTCCCCCTGACTGGAATTTGTTTGGTCTTTTGTTTGCTTGAGGTCAACACCAACATCCCCTTTCTACAGGCCTTCAGTTTATTGAAATATAAATATCTTTTATGTCTCAATATCATATCACTGAAGGTGAAGGACGTTTTTTTCCAAAGAACGTATGTGTGCATGCATAGTCCAAAGTTCTGGTTGTTGCACACCCCAAATTGGAATTGGAAACTGAGCCAACCACTGTGCTATGTGTATGAAATGTAAAATCCTCCAAGTTTAAGTTCTTCCAGACTTTTTGGCTCCAAGTGTCAGTTCTTGAATTTCAAGTTCACTGAATCCGAGTTTACATGTCTCAGACTTTGGACTTCAAGTCCTACTGGTATCATGTTTTCACATAAGCCCTTAACTAAGAGTCCTCCAGATTTAAAATTTTTTTAAGGTTTCAAGTTTTCCATGTCTAGATTTTTGTGCTGGAGGCCTTTCAAGTCTTTGATTTTGGCTTTTTAGTCCTCAAAGACTTCAGATAATCTCAATGCTTGCTGTAAAAGTCCCCAAGCTTTGGGCTTGGATTTCTCCAAATCTCGAAATTTGGGCTTAAAGTCTCTCTACATAAAACTTTTAACAGTTTAATATTGAGCTGCATGAACCAGTGATGGTTCTCCTAAAATATTCAGTTGTTTGAGCCCTACTAAATTCTCGTATCGCAATATTTTTGCAAATTGGTGGTACCATAAGTGGTGACCCAGATTTGATCTTAACCTCCGCCTACCTCCTGAAAACACGGCAGTAGATGGATTGGTTTGCGACTGTGGTAGCCTAGTGGTTAAGGTACTAGACTCTGGAGCAGAAGGTCCAGGGTTCAAATCCCACCTCTACTATGCTGCCACCGTTGGGTCCTTGAGCAAGACCCTTAACCCACAATTGCTTGGATTGTAAGATTGCTCTGGATAAGGGCGTCTGCTAAATGCTGTACATGTAAATGTTTCTCAAATTCCCATTGGTGTAGGCATGTAATGCACTGGCACCCTGTTCAGGGGGTGTTCCAGCATGGTGCCCAATGAATAGGCTCTGCTGCCCTCACGATCCTAATCAAGATAAATCATCCACTGGAGGAACGGCAGCCAGAGAAACTTAGTCCCTCCCATCTCCACCCTCTGTCCTGATTGAACTCTTTTGAGTCTAGACCTTCAGTTTTTGACGTGTCTCAAAATAGTTATTCAGAACTATAGAACCAAACATATTACGAATGGGACCGTAGAACCATATAAGGTGCACCATGGAGCTTTTACCAAAGAGTGCACGTACGGTATGCATTTGTGTACAGTCCAAAGTTCTTCATCCAAAATTGGAAGCCGTTTAGAAACCGAGCCATGAACGATAAACATACAAAAAATCTTCTGTTAAGGACGGAACAGAGCAAGCACAACTAGAACTGTGTATGACAAGAAGAAAGAAGGGGCATAATTAAAATAAAATATGGCTGTTTCTTTCTAGGCTGACGGATCTGAGACTTACCTCATGGAGGTAGAGTTACTTGAGACCAAGTGTCACCTCCTAGACCCTACGGATTTATCTCTGTGTCCTGTGCGAACCAAGATCGAAACGGTAAAAACCCAAACAAGCTTCTCTACATTACACTATCATCAAGAATTACTCACAGCTTTTCATTGCCAGGGATTACAGTTACTGATTAGGTAGATCTATCCCAAGGTTTGTCATAAATTAGTGCACTTACTAAAAGAACAAGTCATTTTTATTCCTAAGACTAAGTTTTTGGATGACTATGTAATGAAATTACGCTGTAGGTGCATTATATGTGACATATATGGTCTCGAGTTAGGGAACTCATGGACATGTCAGACGTTTTGTTTATTTTCTAAATGAAAATAATAAAAGAAGACACTAGTGTTTGGGCTACACCTTTATTCTGTGTAATGGTGTTTTCATACAATAAAACAAATCTGTCCAGACCATAAAATATCAACACCAAGGAACCCCAAGCTTAACAGTAACACAAAACTGTGTTTTATTATTACCATCTTCTCTCTTTTTTAGGCAATTGAAGCCGACTGCGATGCAGCCCTGTCTAAAGCAAACGGCCAGTTCTCCATCGTCGCCTTCAAGTGCAAAACGGAAAAAGGTTACCTTTCAAATCTCACTACTTACAGGTTGCCTTATCAGTGGGCCAAACTCTGAACGTCTATTTTCTTATTTTGCTGCTTCTTTTTGGTGTGCAGAAGCGTTCCGTATCTGCGGAGGCTGCCCTTTCCTCAGACCACTAAATGACACCGACGGTACTCAGCTGATTCAAGACTCGCTGAATCACTTCAACAAAAACCACACTCTCAAAGCTGCCTTTACTCTCCTCGAGGTTGGCCGTCTGTCATCTCAGGTAAAAAATGGCATGGCCTTTATTTTAAAGCCTAGTGAAACTAATGAACCTCCTTCCTCAAAAAGACAAGAGAATCTTCAGTATTATCCAAACCACTACCTGTTTTACCCTCAAAGTCCTTCAAGCCTCAACTTTTGGCATAACTTCAAGTCTAATTTGTTGTCTGTCAATTCACAGTTTGAAAATGACCAGTTCCAGTTTTCAAGTCTCCAGTTATCAATTTTGGGATAGAAAGTCCTACATGTCTCAGACTTTGGGCTTCTGGTTCTACCAGTTTCAGTGTTTAGTAGGATTTAGAACCCTTAAACAGGACTTTAAGGTCCTCAAGATCATCTTCCTTTCTTTATAAAAGTCTAAATTTTTGGAATTGAAGTCTAAGGTTCTGGTATCTCACTCACCTAAGAATTATTAGTCTGTACGTCTATTGAAAAACTCCTCAGATTTTTGGTATTAAAGTTCTCAAAGTCAATTTTTGCAAGTTGTATCGACATCAGGTCCGACCATTCTCAGTTTTTGTTATTTCAAATGATTTGGAATGAAGTCTTTCTGATCTCAATGTTTTGGAAGAAAGTGCTACAAGGCTGTGACCAGTTTCTGTTTTCGAGTTTGGAGTTCTCAAATCCTGCAGGTCTAAACATGTATAAGAATCAAGTCATACAGCCATGCAAATCATGCAAATTCCCCAAGTTATATTTGGACTCATTTCCGGATCTGAGGCTTAAAGTTGTATGTTTCAGAAGTTAACCTTGAAGTTCTACAGGTTCCAGGTTATGCGCTGGGGGTTCTCTCTTGTCTTAAGTTGGTTCTTAAGGTCCTCTCAACTTGTCTGGGACTCAAGTGATACAGGTCTGCATCTTGGGCTTTACATTCTCTGAATCTTTAACGCTATTATATCTGAGTGTATAACTTTATTTATATGAACTTATACACTCAACGCGCACTTTATTAGGAACACATTTAAGGTTTTAAATCCAAGCAATTATCTAAGCAGACTGTCCTTTGGCAGCGGTGCAGTTCATAAAATCATGTAGATACTGGTCAGCAGCTGGTAACGTTTTGACCATGGTATGATTGATCTTTGGGTTGTCGTTGGACGTGAGATTCACAATGATTTTTGTAAGACTTTTGTAACTTTTTACAAAGTTGTGATTTGTTTGCAGGTTGTGTCTGGCGGGCCCAAGCTCAAAGCTGAATACGCCATTATCGAAACGAACTGCACAACCTTGGACGACATTAACTGCGTCCCATTGCACCACACCGTTGCTGTAAGCAAAGTTCAAACGTCTCAATGTCGTGTTAAATTGTAAAACGAACAAAGTGCTCTGCAGTCGGCTAACATTTGTGTGTTCATTCCCTAGCGCCAAGGCTTCTGTCGTTCTGAAGGCGTTGCGGACACTGTTACGGTCAACTGCGATGTCTTCGTCCGACCGGTACCCACACTGTTGAGATGATTATTTAGCAATGAAAACGAGTTTGTGTTTAGGTTTTTTTTTTTTTTACGTGTTTTCAGTAACGCAAAGTAACCACGTTTTCTTCTAACAGGAAGCACCAGTAGACCCAGTCACCAACGCGGCCCTTCCTCTTCCACCGCCAGTCGTCCTTCACGCCCACACTGCCGGGCCAGGATATACGCCCAAAATCCACAGTATCACACACCACAAACTCACAGCTTGGCATGACCCGGCTGGCACCGGTCTGCTCTCTGCAGAGTCTGCCGAATCTGCCGAGGCGTTGGCAATTGTGAAGAGGGAAGTGGTCGCAGAGGTGCCAGCAGAACCGCTAGCCGTTGGACCGCAGGTCCTGTTTCCTAGGTGCCCAGGGAAGATCAGGCACTTTTAAATACTCTATTTAGACGCATCTTCCTTCTTAAGACAATTCTGATGCCATATCGTCAGTTCTGCCGCTCAGCAAGCTCAACCAGCTTTTCAAATGGTGCTAAAGACTATGTAGTACGTAACTAACACGTTACGGCAATGAATGGCCACTGTTCCTTGATACAAAGTGGGAAAATGTTGACAAGTGACATTAAACACTTCTTTGGCCAACCAAATTCAGTGCTCCCATTAACTCCAGTCTACTTATCAAGCTTTCTTTAAGAGTATTTCCATCTATTCCTTATATATATTATTAATCATAATTTGTTTGAAATGTCACTACTTGGGCGTGGTCAAGTCATTAGCTAGAAAATCAGATTACATAGCTCTCAATTCCTTTATGTTTTGTCAGGTGTTTACAAGACAACAATGAAATTATTATAGACAACGAACTACTACTGCTACTACTAAAAATAGTAATGAACTGCAAAAACGATGTCTGAAAACCAACTGATTTGGGGAACAAGTACGCGGTAAAAGTTTCCAGACAAGATAATAAAGTACTAACGATGCCATCCCGTAACCGTTTTGCACTTACGGATGGACGTAAACAGAGGACGCTACACTTTGAATTTGGGTGGAATTTGAGAAACAGCCCCTGATGTGTCGACTCCTTTTGTTCTCCACGCTCCAAATCACTCATTGTTAAACGTTCCTGTGTTGACTCTCGGCTTGGAAACAAGCGTCTCTCCGGTTCCTTCCCAGAAAGCTGCAGCGGAACTCCACGCGTAATGAGACACTTCCTCACTTCCTGCCACTTTGCCATACATGGGTGCTTTCTGGTTCCCTTTAAAGTCCTAAACTGCTTCACACGTAATACACACAGCCCCGCTGTCTGAACTCTTGTCATCTGAATTCCCGCTTTACCAATTGCGGTTTGGTAAAATAAGGCACGTTTGACATCTAACACCGACCTGAACATCTTTCTTAGTTTAGAATATCATGACTCGGGATTGGACGTAGTTATTAGGAGATAATCTAAACTTGTAAAGTTGCTTTGAGACAATGCTCCATTGTAAAAAGCGCTATATAAATAAATCTGACTTGACTAGTAGTCGAGTTAAGACCAAGACCAGAGTAAGACTCATATTTCACCTGCCCTGTCCAGTATCATAACGGCCACGTTATAACAGGCAAAACCCATTTCAGGGTCTAGTGCTAAAAGTCCTCCACACTACACTTTGATTTGACTCACAGTGTCTGTATTGTAGTCCGTTACACCCTCCGCGCACTGCTTATAATTATCTTGTTTGTACTTCAACATGCACTCAATCATTCAGAATCTCCAACTCTCCATTACCAGCCGCAGTCACTCACGGATCAAGTTACGGTTCTTCTGGAAAATCCGGTTTGAGGAGAACGGAGGAAATCATGAAGCGATATTTCGGAAGGCATTTCATTCCACTGGCTGCCGTTATAAAACCGGTGCAGAAACACGACAAGACGTCTGGGAAACAGCCCTGTTAATGATGAACCCAAGTCAGACTCTACTGCTTAAAATTCATATTAAAAAAATAATAAAACAAAGGATTTTAGGAACCTCCCCTTCTGCATAGACCACCTGCATCATGGTTTTAGCCCTGATTAGTCTTTAGTAACAAACGTCTTAAACTTAAAGCAGGTCATTACATTTTAAGGGTAGTCTAACATCAAATTAAGATAATTTTAAAAAACGTTCTCTGCTCCATTTTTTTAACACGTAAGGAACTCTTCCGAGTATTCGTATGGTACATTCCAATATCTGACGAGTGTCCTTCCTGTTCTCTCCATGACTAAGTATTAAAGCTTATTAGAGTTTCAAAATGTTTCAATTTTAGAGCGCAACTCCAAACAGATTTGAAATTTGAAACATACAATCAAAATGTTTGGCTGAGGGAGGGAACAGAGAACCCCTTGCAACGGACTAGCGTGCCATCCCAGACCACTTATGCTTGAGCCCAATTAATTTCCGGAAGCCACAATCGCCCTACGACTGGCAGACATGGAGATAAATGAAAAAAGAAAAATGCTTTCAGCTTTGGTGATGCCTTTTTCTGACAGAGCTCCCATTCCATTATTTCTCTCCATTGTCCATTCAAATTGAAACCCAACTCACCTCTAAACACGTATGCACACTCATAATGCGCATAGAAAAAGCAAATAATTTAGGAGACACGCCCCTCCTGTGCTGTTTGCCCTGACACTCACCATTTTAAATGTGCCCGAAAACGTTCGTGCCACACGCAGCTGGCTGAAATAAATGGCCGCGTTTCGCTTCTCACTTACAATACTCCATTCTCATTCTGCTGCTTTGAATAGCAAAAAAGGTTGAAAGGCCCATCCCGAGTGCGCAACAGCGCTCGCTTCAAGCCGCAGCGCCGTGTTTTTGTTTTGGAAGTCTCCTAGTAACGGGAAAGCACGTTTTCATGAGCCTCTGGTTATGAATCGGCACTGAGTCACAAATTGGACGGTTTATTCGTGGACCAGACCAGACCTACAAAAGTCAGCATTGGCGTGGCGGTCGGTCTCTTCCTAACCCGTGTTGGGCATGCAGGGATTTGCTTTTTCTCTCTTGAATATTCTAGACTGTACTCCCAGCTTAACAATTACACCCTGTAGAATGTGGCAAGTCTGGTAGACGTACTAGCTCATGGTCATAACAATAGCTCCAGCTTTCAGGACAAGATAGACGCTTCCAAAGATCCTTATTTTCTCATAAAATGGATGCCAAAAGGCAACACAAAAGTTACCTGACCCATCCGGTGTTGATAGTAAATTCAAAATAGTAACTGTGGCATAAAAACGAGTTAAAGACTTACCTTTTGCTGGTGTCTTGAAGTTGAGCGATAAATATTACTCGTTAAATATTAATTGTTGATATTTCCAATTGATCTCAATCCAACATTACCATATTGATAATATTCAACATGCTGTGTATAGAGATGCACCGATCTGATACCGATCTTACAAGGCCGCAATACGGGCCAGAGCTGTCTGATACATAGTCGATACCATCTCCTCAGGGTTGCGTTTCACTTATTTCAAAACGTGATAAGATCAAAACTTTATCAACAGTACAGACGTTCATCTGTGTAACAATTCTGAATGGCCAAATGACAGATAAACCCTTTCTTTACGGAAACAAGAAGCCTGAAATCTGTTTCTCTATGCTGCAGCGAGTCAGAATAAAAGCCCAGTACAGGAACTTTTCCCCTCCATCAGCTTCAACAGCCACGAACATTTTGCCTAGTTCTAATTAAATTAAATAAATAAGGATATTATTTTTAAAAATCCTCAATTTTTAAGCTTCGGCTAACAAGACAAAGCAGCAATTTGATAGCCATTTTACCTGATCAATAAAGTACTAAAGATTTCAAACACTCAAGTTTTACTTAACGTTAGGCATTTGTTTCCACTACACACATTTGTAAAATTATTGCAGCTGCTGTAAAAACTCTATTGGATCCTACCCAAAGTTCTCTGGAATGATGGAGAACTCAGGCCATACAGCCCATCTGTCACATATTGCTTACGAATTAAAAATATTACGCAACAAGTGTGTGCTGGTAATTGCCCCAAACACCTCGGCCACCCAAGAGGTTGGTCTTTACAACATAGTTTTTCCTTGCCACTTTTGCTTAATTTGAGCTTTGGGCCTAGATAATGCAAGATTGTTAAGCTGCTATGAGACAACGAAGAGCTACAGAAATAAATCTGACTTCAAAAGTAGTGTGAAACTACTCACCATGTTCTAGAATGGCAACTCAACCAAGGTTCTGAATTCAACTTTTATTAAAGGCCAAAGCCGTGTAATCCCTCAAGGTCAGGATTCGATCGCACAACAGGCCTCTTTTTATATTGCTACATTATCCAGAGTAAAATGATGGCGACTGAGTACGTGAAGTCGTTTTGATGACGCTGCAGTATTTACCTTCACCCTTTCATTTAACCAAGCTGAGGTTGATGAATCATCGGGTTACTCACAAAGCAGCGCTGTAACACAGGGCTTAGTGGGGGGCGAACAGATTTTGCACCTCAGGTACTCGGCCCTGAATTGACTACATTTGCATGTCTCAGAGTCAGAAGTTCAAGCCGAATAGAAAGAGTTCATTATGGTAAAACCAAACGAGATCCCAATGATCCACTGATTATCTGTTATGACCATCTGAGCATGTGCAGTGGCCCATGTGACCTCCAATCAGTATCCCACTTAAATGAACATTTTACCTCGATTACGATTAACGAACTATTACTTTGCTTTCGTTTTTGTGATTTTTTTTTTTTTTTTGGGCCCCCATAGTTCACGGATAAGGTTTGTACTGAAAAAAGAAGGAGAGAAGAAAAAAAAAAAAAAAAAAAAAAACCCCACACTATTAAAACTGGGATTTCTTTTCCTAATGAAAAAAGTCACTTTAAAATAACTGAAGGAAACTTTAATTTTATGGCTTTATTAAATATGTCAACCAACTGAATTATTTGGTAGCACGTTATTTGGTTATCTTTCTTTCTCTCATCTTTTAAGTTGTAACAATGGAAAATTATATATATATATATATATATATATATATATATATATTTTTTTTTTTTATTATTTTTTTTTTTTTTCTTCATTGTTACAACTTAAAAGAGGAGAGAAAGAAAGATAACCAAATAACGTGCTACCAAATAATTCAGTTGGTTGATATATAGTGTCAATGGGGCAAGATTACATCGGTTAATTGTTCTGAATGTTGGTTTTTATTATTTTTTGATCAATGGCCCAGCCCCAAGACAGTGCCTGCTTTAGCCAATCAGATGGGCTGTTTCTAACTCAGTCAGCATTAGGGTTTTCACGTTAACATCCAAGAACGTTAAGTATAAGAAATGTTCATATAACAACTGTCATAATCCACAGTGACTAACTATGGACGTTTGAAGTTCATCCTTTTGAACACCTCAATATCACATCTACATAAGAGCTTCCCAATCTCTAGCTGCTCATCACAAACCAACAAAACTTGCTTCCCATTGCTTTGATAGCATTCCCGCACATTTTGGATCACGTCACGTTTAGCGTGCACGCACGTTTTGAGATCCAAGCTCAGCGCCGCCCCTGCGCACGCGAACGTAGCAGAGGCCAGACTCAGGAATAACTTATTTGCATAACCTGCGATCATTAGTGCAACTCATCAACACTGCATGAGACAAGCCCACGACACGCTCGAAACAAGCACAGAATGGAAGCACAAAACATTTTCTGGTTGGAATAGATTTATTTGATCTGTCTGTAAACAAGGTGGTTAAATTCATGGCATTTTTTTTTCCCACGCGAATCGAGTCGTATATCAGCTGGTCAGGATTTCAGTCAGAATGAGGAGCATAATGAAAGAAAGGAGCAAAAGGAACATGATTCGTTGACATGTTTCACTTTAATCTGTACATATTCCACACGCCCTGGAGAGGTTTAGAAATTTGTGTCAGATATCCCGAAGAAAAAAAAAAAAAAAAAAAAAAAAAAAAAAAGTGCCATTCAAGAAATCAACTTCTTAACAAGGCAGCGGCTTTAAAATCCATCTCACAGTAGCAACAGATCAGATCTACATTATGGCACAGGATACACTGATGTTTTTTTTTTCTTTTTTTTAATATATATATGATTAAAGTTAACAATACATCTGACTAGTGGTCTTGTTTCTTCTTTAACTAATACCACCATGACCCAGAAAAATTGTGTACACAGTTTTCCTTTTTTTGCCTATTTAATGAGATTTGTACCGTGCTGACAGTTGATACATCGCAGTCGAATGAAGCACAAAAATGTCGAAATCGTTAACAGGATTAACAGAGACAAAAGGGGTTAAAGAATTTGACATTACAACAAGACTGCCGTTTCATCCATTCAGGTAGCTTCCGATGGATTCGCGTCACCTCTCTTAGACAATCGATGACGTTAATAGTGCGATCGAGCGGTTAGTGTTACACTGCTTAATTTAGTGTTCTACGATCTAACAGATGAAGCTAGCAGTCAATCCTTCAGTAAGTTCTGTTAACCATCCAAAAATGCAGAAAAACAATTGGTCCTACTGGAGAGAAGGGGGAAAAAAAAAAAAAAAAAAAAAAAAAAAAAAAAAAAAAAAAAAAGAATGGACACAAAACCAGAGTTACATTGACAGGGCAGTGCTTATAACCCAAACAAAAATCACTAAAACTGGCAAATAAGTTGCTATGTTAGCGGTGGAATGTCCTTAAAAGTCCAGAAGTGATTTTTTTTTTTTACCTACAGGATGTAAATGCTCATCACATTGAAGAAGAAAAAAATCCAACATTACATCGAGGACTTACAACACCACGTCCGAATACGACAGCAAAAAAGCATCGGATGTTGAGCATTTTTTAAAAATGGGTTACAAGGATAAAGGATCGCTTCATGTAGTGTGGCTTATTTTTTTGTAGTTGGGTTACTTGGTGTGATTTAGAAATGATATTGATCTCAGAGATATGCATGCACTTCTACCCTCCTGGCCATGCTGGGGAGAGAAAAAAAAAAAAAAAAACTGCAAGGGAAGACTGACAGCTCAGCAAGGCTTTGAGCACTTGAGAGGCATCGAGGGGATGCTAGTTAAGTGCCTCAGGAAAACTGGACAGTGACGCTCCTGCGATGTGAATTTGAAACAATCAATCGTTTAGAGTGTTATAGGTACAGTACTGCGTTTTAAGCCTTCAATAAATGAACATGCTTGTTTTGTGGCACTATTGATTGGGGGGGGGGGGCCTGGGTAAGGATGAGGCTAAGGATAGGGAATGGGAGAATGGGTGTATTGGGGCGGGGGGGAAAAAAAAAAAAAAAAGCATAAAAAAAAAGATGGAGACTCAAGGAGATAGACGACGATGCATCCGCTAAGTATCTGTAGTGCTGCGAGGACAAAAATAACAGGGAGAAAAGGGATGACGGATGTTACAGTGAGTCGCTGTGTGGATGGAAAGGGGGCTGCCTCAGTATCCAACTTTCCTCAGGTACTCAGCCATGCCAAATGCTTTCTTGTTGAGCAGTCCTCCATGGGTACCTTCCGTTCCCATGACTATAACCAATACTGGAGGACATAGGGGGGAGAAAAAAGATGACAAAACAAAAAATGAAAAAGAAAGGAAAGAAAAAGTCTTTCCCCCGTAACACGGGGACATTATAAGATCTTACCACCGTTCCTCTCATTAAAGACATTTTAGAACTGTGTGAAGGAGAAAGCTGAACAGCAAACCCTCTCTTCTTTCTGTCCCTCGAAATTGAAACTAAGCGAGCGTCAATTACATTAGAACCCCGAATCCCTCAAGTATTTTGCCATCGAGTATGCCTTCTTATTCAATCCGCCTCCGTGGACCCCTTCTTTGCCCATTACAAGAACCAAGACTGAAAGAGAAGAAAGAGATAGAAACAAAAGGGAAGAGGTTGAGAAGTGACGCCACGCCGCCGCCGGTGGTTAAGGTCAGAGAAAACAATCAAGATAAAAGGAAAAATGTGCAAAGTCTCGCAAAGTTAGAGTGGCTCGCATGCTCACGCCCTCGAATTGTGACAAGCAACCCAGAAAAGGAAACGGCAATCAACCACTGGAGGCATTTGAATAGTTTGAAACCTGACCACAAGCTTTATTTAAAGCACAGGAAAGAGGATGCAAGAGGGGAAATTCCTAAAAAGTACCGCAGCAAAAACATGTCATTTACATCACTCGACAGGACTCCTGTGCATCCAAGCACAGATCAACAAATTTCAAAATCGTCCTAGACAGCATGCTAAGGGAGGTAGCCCGGCCAGTGTTACGTTAATAGCTGCTAATCCCATTTCCTGCTTTCGGGGATTGGAGAATTTCAGCTGGACTGGGTAAATCACATTACGTTCGGCATACGCCCTTATCTACCGGGACTGTGGTCGATTAATGGCCAAGGTATTGGATGCTGGAGAGGTCCAGGGTTCAAACCCAGCACTGCCAAGCTGCCACTGTTAAATCATTGAGCAATCCATTGGTTGGAGCGTACACTTAAGATCAACAAGCTATTCTGTATATTAAAAAAATTGAATTGGCTTGTGTGTATCTGGACAGAGAAACACAGCCTGACCAGCACTACTGGGACTCGACCCAGGGACCAGACGGTGCTGTGTTCGAGTCAGATCTTAAGAGATATATGCAAGCCAAGCAATCATGGGTCAAGGGCCCACCAGTGGCAGCTCTCTCAGCACCAGGACTTGAACTCTGGACCTTAGTTGCAGCGTCAGCTCTGTCCAACATGCGTCACCGATAAGAGCCATTTTCAGGAACGGGATATCACTGGCTGACTGAGCATGGTCTATTTATGGCTTTTGGAGCGATCCATTCTCAAAATAAATAAATAAATAAATAAGCAACCAGTGGGTCCTGCTGTGGGGTCCTGGATTCCCATCGACCACACTGACCATGCCAAGCAATGCCAGGAGAGCAAATTAAACTGGCATCGAATTCTTCTAATCTGACGGACAATCTTCCATCTAAAAGGTTATTACGCTGGTTTAATATGGAAGGGGAAAAGGGTCAAAAAGACAAAAGCAAAAATCACAGCTGGAGATCAAATCAGCAGAAAATGGTAAGTGCCCGTTTGAGAGGACAGTGGCATGCACAGACATTGATTTAACAGAGAGAAAAGGCCAAGGGTTCCGAGGGAACATGGGAGCAGCACCAGTGGATGGAAACCATACCTTTTCTGCACCCTCAGAATAAGGCCCACAAAGGCAGACTGTACCCGGTAAGGGTAAAATCGAGGAACGAGGTTACCGCGTTCGCCAGGCTACAAGTCGCCAAAAGAAGGCCAAAAGGAACGCAAGACTTACTGATCTAGATCCTGCATCATTCTATCCACCACGCCAATTTTTCAGTTTTGTCACATTACTTTAAGAGGACCGAGCAGACGCCCTCATCCAGAGCGCTTCACAACTCGCGCAATTATGGCTTAGGGCCATGCCCCAGGGCCCGACAGGAGTACCTGAGCTGCGTTCTTGTAATCCAGAAAATGCGGTAACGTTCGCTAAACTGGTCTGGTTGTTACCCGTTTGCTAACTGTTTACCTGCAAACCTGATCAATGCCAGTGCATTCATCTGCTTAGTCCAATCAATCAAAAGCACAACTCAAGGTGAAAGGCAGCGTCAGAGAAAGCCCAGTCCAGGCCATCTCCGAGGCTGCCCCCACATACACGTTTATTTTTCCAAATGTAAACAGGCAGGAGTTACCTTTGCCGGCTCTGCCTATGGAAACGTTGTACGTCGGCTCCCCTCCTTGACTCTTCGTCCTGATGTCCATAGTCCAGTCTCCATCCATAAGCAGGCTGTCTCTGATCACGGAGCACTTCTTTTTGCCTAGGGTCAGCCCGTTGGTGAAGAAGGCCTCCCGGTCTTTGCCGACGATCACGTCGATTTCGTCGGCCTGTGAAGACAGGCGCAAAACATGTGACGTTAAAGCTTAAAACTCACAAAAATGCAAATCTTACAACTAATGAAAAATTTATGAAAAAGAGATTAACTCAAAGGGTTTTCAAACTGACTAAAAAAAAAAATTTAAGTCATGGGTGAAGTAGCATTCGAGTCCCGTGCCACTGAGACACACCCCTAACCAGCCATGCGAAAAGTTGGCACTTACACCCACAAGAGTGTTAATTCCATAAACTTCCTGCTACTGACAAGCCATCTGAGGGAGGAGAGGTCAGGCAGGGAAACCATCCTCAGCGGTGTTAATATCAAAATGCTCACAACACCAACTGGGTATCGAGAGCAGGGATTAACCGCTTCTACCAAGCACTTATTGGGCGTGTCTTAACTTTTTCTGGGATGTAAAGAGGTAAACATGGGTCATCACTGCACTTCTCCTCTGATAGGAAATTGAAGCGTCGGTATGCGGTTACGCAATGAAAGTTGGCGCAGCTTCCAATACAGGTAGCAGCTGCTTAGACCCTCAACTGCAGGTTACCCAAAACTTATTTGACGTGCTTCTTTTCAGCCTTAAAGTCAGCAAACGTCAAGAACCTGAAATTCATTTCAGGGGAATTTTCCTCGCTTCCCATCAATACATCAACATCTTAACCTCAAAATGACTGAGATTATTCCAAGGCATTCAGGCGGTACAGTGGCAATTTGCTAACCCACCACCGTGAAGACTTGGGCTCGAATCCTGGCAGCAAGATCAGGAGTCATACAGACAATCTGGCCGTTCCTGAGGGCCAAGCAAAGGGCAGACCTAGGGTACACACTGTCTTGTGCACAGTGAATTCCCGGGATAGGCTGGACTAGTGACAACAATTACACCAATTTCAGACAGCTGTAATCAAAATAGAGTTTCTCCAATCAAGTCTTTCCTTTGATCAAAATTATCTAACATCAGATAACAAGTGCCTTCAGCCAAACCGGGTTAGTGTCCTGCCACTGCATGCAGACATGAGCCACTGTGCCTGTGGGAAGGCCGGCTGGGGAACAGGGACTGCTATCTGGTTCTGACTGCTATGCTACAAAAGGGCTTCCTGCCCAAACATCAAACCTCTCCCTCAGCACCACCTCCATTCATTGGGACACCGACTGCACCCAACAAGTTGCAGACTTTACCTGTACGTAACGTTAAAAAAATTCAGTTGACAAGATGTTTTTCATTCTTTTCAAAATCACCTAAATGCAGGATTTGTTTAAGCAAAACGTTATGCCATATTAAACCGAGATGCGTTTGCATCCACAAATGTAGCTCATTTCTCAAGAAGGAACAGAACCACGAGTGTCACACGCCACTTGCCGTGGAAAGCACGCTCTTCTGGTTTATGGTCATTATTTGGACTAACCAGGGAATAGAAAAGGTGAACATGGCAGACAGGGCGCCATCTTTGAGACAGGCGTGCAGCTGCTGCAAGGAGTTCCTGTAAGGAGGAAAAAAGGAGGACTGGTCCCAAACCCCAGTTCCATCCCAAATTAGGGCACTAGGTAGGCTATGAGGTAACGTTACGCTGCGCCCCATGTAGGACACTCCTCGTCTCACAGGGCACAATTTGGGATCGAGCCAAGAAAGAAAGGACTTGGCTCAGCGAGCTTCCTTCCAGCATGGCCTACGCCTAAACCCGCTTATCTTCGGCATAATTAAAGAGGGAAAAAGCGACAACTCGTACCCTACATGGGTTAAACGTCTAAAAATAATAAATAAATAAAAAGACGAATGACAAACCCCTTGCAGTGCGCACTCACTAAACCTAATGCTGTGCATCAAGCATTGCGGGCTTAACACTTTACTTTTTTCCCCCCCCTCAGCAACGCGTAAGACGTTATTCTTCAAGTAGTTTAACAAAACGCCTTCAGAAGGCCGTTTTAACAGCTTGATGTTTAGGAAGCTTGCGTAGATTACGTATGAAAGACGTTCAGTTCGGTTTCAGCCGCATCTTATTTTCATTCAAAAAGATTGATTGAGCTAGCGGTACATTTTAAGGCCCAAGGTCCCGTAACGCCACATGAATGTTGATCAAACGAAATAAACGCACGTCCACGGACAAAAAAACTGAACGCCGCAAAAGACGACGCGCTTGAACCGACTTTATCACATGTCGTATATAATGCAATAACGGGTGCAGTCGGTCGATGCACGATGACTAGCATGTTAGCTAGCCGGAACGTGGCCGTTATCGTAGCCACACAAAAAGAGCCCGCGTTCAGACCCGAAACGGACTCGAAAACTGGCGGAAACGCGTTCGCGTGATAACAAACGCCTTCGCGCACGCAATACTGACCGTTATTCCACTGAAAGTGCCTCCCTCTGAAGATGCCCACACGTATTTAGCGTCTGTGTAGCCGACAATGGCGGAATCCTGGCAGCAGCCGTCCGCCATCAGGTTATCCACGTAGCTTTGCCAAGACATGTTTCACTGCGTTTTCTAAACAATATGAAGATTACTAAATACTCTTTGGGTTGATTTAGAGCCGAAGAAGTGCTACAAGGCGAAAACCGCGTGCTGCTGGCGGTTTAGGCAATCTGGTTTCCCGAGGAGGACAGAGAAAGAAAAGCCGCTGTGAGCCGACAGAGACAGCGCCTTGGGTGTAGTCCGTGCTGCAGATCCCTCCGCGCTGGACGTAGCACCCCGATCCACTCATTTTTAACGCCGCGAGGCGGAAGACAGCGCAGATAGTCCCCTATTAAAATGTTAATTTAATCATTTTGTAACACAACACTACCATATGTTTAGTCACGTATTTTCTCGGAATGGAGTCCCGAATTTAATTTATGACTAACGATTTGATTTTGCTTTACTTTGCAAACAATTTAACAAATATGACATCACGATAATTAACGGAATTTTCACGATACCCTACATTTAATATATCTGACAAAGAAATATCCAAACAGTGGACGTTTACAAACATATTTAATAAGGATAAAAAAAACTAACTTAAACTTTTCAGCAACTTTCTGGTCATGATCATCAATCAACAATTACTGACTTGGTTGTTGTATTTTAAATGTCCCTTTGCAAACTTTTTCATTCATACATTTAGTCATTAATTTTTTTATCAGCTTCATCCTGGTCAGGGTAAAGGTAGTGCCCAAAGGGCACAAGTCAGGAACAACCCCAGACAGGGCATCAATTCGTCATAGGACATGTACACTCACACACTAAAGGGTACTTTATAAACACCAATTAACCTAACATGTCTTTGGAATGTGAGGGGGAGGCGGAGTACCCAGAATTAACCCACTTAGACACAAGGAGGACATGCAGACTCCACACAGGTGGAGTCCAAAGTTGGGATCAAACTGGGGACTCTGAAGGTCTAAGGCAACCATGTTAAAACTTATAACTTATACAATTAACGATGGCTGCCTTTGAAATGTCCTGTGCAGTATGACAGTATTATATCATTCATGACACACTTTCTCAAAACATCTTCGGTCCTTCTAATTCTGCTAACAAAACATTAGTGGATGTTTACTGTAGATAACTATGTCAAATATGCAACACCCGAAAAACAGGGAATCGTATCAGTAACTTCTTCTTGCAAGACCGCCTATACAAACAACCCTAGTGACTTTTATGGCATCATTTTTACAGTGCACAGTATTTGTTTCTTCTGCAATAGGATGGTTACGTCACACATTATACACTCTGAAAACATTGGGGCTATCATCAATACCTATATAACGCTGGCCTCTGTCTCCACTAAGTATTTAAAATGTAGGCCAGCTCTACATTATATTTAGTTGGGATCAGGATTTGCTTACAAAGTACCATCAATGGACTGCTTAGTGCAAATATAGCATTTACGGTATATATAGCTTTTAAAATCTTGTTACTGTTAGTAGTAGTGGAGTAGTATTGGTACACTGGCGATACCTGTAATATTTGTGGTCAGTGTTATGATGCAATTTCACAATATCACAACACCATGTCTGCCCAGCCCAAATATTAATTCATGTCAAATCAGAATTATTACTAGCCACTTTAATAGTTTGACGAGTTTCTTTATAGTACTTTTATTTTGCCAAGACACATTTGTCAGTTATACTGGTTTAGCCTTCATAAACTTGGAATACTGAGTGCTGATCTGAGAGCAGTTTATTTTCTGCATTTATTTGCAATAAATTAGAGAGGTGATTTATAATATTTACGGGACTTTGGTAGCCTAGTGGGACTATGGACCAAAAGGTCCAGGGTTCAAATCCCACCTCTGCCAAGCTGCCACTTTTGGGTCCTTGAGCAAGGCCCTAAACCCACAATTGCTTTTATTGTAAGACTGTATCAATTGTAAGTCGCTCTGGATAAGGGCGTCTACTAAATGCTGTAAATGTAAAATGTAAATGTAAATGTAAATATACTGTCTGAATATCTTCTTTTTCGGGCACTAGGTTGGGGCAATGGCAATCTGTCAGTCCACCAGTGAGATGACCCAAGTTGAGTTCTTGCTGTGACTAAGGGTGAGGAACCTGAGCAGCATAAGCCTGGTTAAAATGTCCCAAAGGTATATCACACAATTTCACTTACATTCCTCAGCCAATGAAGCCATCTGCATAGAAAGTAGTACAGACATACTATACATAACGCAGGCTGTAAGAAAGAAAGAAGAAAGAGATTTCTTGTTTTGAAATATTCCAGTCCATTCACGAATTCTTCAGTGTTATCTTTCACTGATAATCTTTTCCGCGTTGTCAAAAGTGGTGAGGGCTAAATTTCTAGTCCAGTTTTGGGGAACCATAAATAAGGCTTAAATGAATAGGCTTATGATTATAGCTACTTTAACTACAAGTACAATCTTAAACATACACATGATTTTAATTGTGTTTTTAATAAACAAAACAAGCTCCATCGAGAAGTGTTTTCATACATTTTGAGT
This sequence comes from Ancistrus triradiatus, assembly GCA_025084515.1. NCBI lineage: Eukaryota > Metazoa > Chordata > Actinopteri > Siluriformes > Loricariidae > Ancistrus > Ancistrus triradiatus. The sequence continues at coordinate 302,608 of JAJAGP010000325.1, forward strand.
TTAAACTTACATGGCCAGAAGAGACCTGACTTCATCTTTGTCCAACACCTTTCTAGTGACGGACAACTGAGTCGGCCAACGTTTGCACTTTCTATCACAACAATGCTACTGTGACAAACTGAAAGTGAGTTATTCAGAAGATCAGCTGTTATAGCACCTTTGGGAATGATGTTTAGATATTCAGTTAATACTCTCACACTTAATTTCCTACCTTCATTTAATATAAACTCAACACTGATCAGTGCTTAAAAGTTAAAGACAATCCTCGTGAAGGTTGGTGGTGTTAAACCAAGCCTTGACTGTTATCAGCATTAGTGCCCAGGCCAGAAAATATCAGAGTCTAGGCGTGGTCCCAGAGGACAAAGTTCAGTTGATGGAGTCCTGATAAGTGCTCCTGAGAATGAGTATTTAGTTTGAGCTCTTGCAAATGGTACGCTCTTAGCTTCTAGACACACTTGTTGCACTATCATCTTGTATTCACGAGCTGTTAATTGTTAGCTATTACATCGTAAACAGAATTGACTGTCAAATGAATTTTAAATCGGACACAATGTTCACACGTCCAGCATCTTGGTTTGTTCACATTACAAACCACATGAAATTAAGGACCTGCAATGGGTGGATCACTGCGCAACAGGGCAAACAAGGCTACATGTTGACTTTCAGTCACACCCCCATTATCTATAAGCATTTTAGTACAATATAGAGAAGGTTCACAGGTCCCTCAGAGTTATACACTCATACATGGTCATGTGAAATACGTCAAGCCTGGCAATTTGGGGGGTGTTTCCTCGTAGATCTTTCTGGAAACCACAAAGTGCTGTCTGTGTGTGTGCTGAAGTGAGCCATTGTGACACTTCCTGCTTTTTCTCAGCGCTGGTTTACGGTCGGCATTTTTTTCCCTCCCGCCATGAGAATGCGCTGCATGGCAGGAAGGCATTCTGAAACAGTGTGTCATGTGCATTCGGGAGGGACTTCCTCCAGGGGTAAAGTGAACATGATCTAGAACAGGGGTCCGTAAACTTTTTTGTAACCAGAAACCCCTTTTAAAGCAAAACAAAAAAAATATGATTCTACTGTCTGCATGGATTGCTCATATGTCTAACATTAATTAGGGGCCCATATTTTGATTTTCAGCAACAACAACAACAAAAAAGAAGACACTAAGGGCAAGAGGGCAACGCTGAGCAGACAGGCCTAATTGTTTTTAAAAAATCATTTGCTATCACCCAGCCATTATCTTTACTTAAACTGTGTTTAATTATATTCCGTTTCCTTTTCCAGTCAGACATGAAGTGTCATATCTATCATTTTCTTTTCACGCTCCTTTGTATTCTGTTTCTTTGCTATGCCAGGTCTGGTCTGACTGGAACACCACAGATGTTTAAACAAATGATCGGCAATACAATTAAAAACAGTTATTCATCATTTCTTCAAGTCATGAAGCCTTATGTCAGTCAGATGACAGAAACCATGGTTAGAGGAAAACGCCAAATTAGCCAAAATGAACAAGAACACAACATGATGCCTAACAAGATCAACAACTAATGCATATGTGTCATTTATATGGCCAGATAATCTTATGCAGATCCATACAGTTTTTACATATCCTTAGACAAAATAAACAAACAATAAAAAGTTCCACTAGTCACCCATGTGTGCACAGGTATACTTTTGCAACATACACCAGTCTCGTTGAGCAAACTTTCATGATTTCACACTGCAAAAGAGCCTGTGCTTCGTCAACAAACATGGCTCGCCACAAGTAAACTTGAGCGAGGCCACCATTTCGACATTATTTAGGTGGAAGAGATGCACAGATGGCCAAAAAAGCTCCATAAGATGATAAACCCGTGGTCAGTGGAGAAGACAACCTTCTGGAGATTTAGCCAGCAACAGGTGGATCGTCTGAACGTCTAACTAAATAATAATCAATGAAAGAAGGTCCCACATAAAAGTGAGAGATAAAAACGGAAACTCGTAAACATCTCGTGGCGTAGACGTTTGCTTCTTAAAGGAAATGTCTGGTCCCTGAAGCTAGTGCCGGCTCTGGCGTTGACACCTACACTTATTCTGTGCAAGAACATACATTTTAGGATCTCAAAATGTCTTCCTTGTGTATCTCACTGAGTATTTTCCTGGACACTGTTGCCTCTGGCTGTACATTCATTTGGTCTAGAGAACATTTGGAAAGCTGCCTTGTTACATCGTCTGCTATTAGAGTCGTTAATAAAAGCAAAATTATTTTAACACAATAACACTTTTTTGAGCTTTTTGAAGGGGTTTTGTGCTCTTCTGTACTGTCTCGTCCAAAACCAAACCAAAACCAACTTAATACCATGGATACTAATTTTTAATCAACTAACAGACCTGCCAGATGAGCAATTCTTCAACAGAAGTTGTACAGAGGCACTCACTGACCCACAGCCCTCCTTCCTCAGCAGAGGGGTTTCCACTTGGCGAAGAACAGATTTTAACCCAATAGACATTATCAAATTGGGGTCAAAACGTCATGTTTCAGCTCTTGTTTACTCTGTAATTACACAGGGACTGTACTTGGTCTCACAACTGGTAATTTGTCTTTTCTATAATTTCTACAACGCATTTCAGCTCACCTGTAAATTACAGAGTAAGATTACTTGTGTTAAAAACATTTGCTTCCTCATTGAGGTTCTGATCTATAATAAAAAGACTAAAGTCAAGCCTGCCACACCCATTTTCATTACATTTATATTACACCTGAGCAAACGTCTTTGTCCTGAGAAACTCACAATGTACAATCCAAGCAAATTGAGAATGAAAGGCCCTGCTCAGCCCAGGACAAGACTTTCTTTCAAGAATTGAGTCTCTAGACTTGACTCGACAAAATCAAAATAAACTGCGACTCGACTTTACCATCGGTGACTTGGCCTTGGAATCGGACTCGGGCTTAAAGACTTGAAAAGACTCAAGAGCATTCACAAACCTATTTTTTAGCATAATGATTTATTTCCAAGCGTTAATATAATATTATATATTATTATAATATTAACGCTTGGAAATAAATCGTTGTATTTCTTGCATGGTGCTATATCACTGTAACAATAGGGATCTGAGCTGCTCAGCTTTAGGATAAAGCTTTCTTTATCCATAATCTAGCAATAAGTTAAATTATGCAGCCAGAATTTCCAGAGAACCTTTGGGGGCCACCAGTGTTGAAGTCTGTGCAGGCTGGAAACATGCTCTGAATATAATAATTTTCAACTATAAAGAAAAATATGTGGGGTGAAGATTAGCAAAGGAGATGCAACAACATCAAATTTTGTTTGACATTTGAGGCTACACAAAGCATGATAAGTTATATAGTTTCTGTAGTAACTAGCTAGCTAACTAGAGCTAACGGAGCTATTTCCCAACAATTTGATCATTTCTAGCTACTCTTGTCTATGATAAGTTCTGGCTATGACTATGTACTTTGTTAGCTCGTTTAAACAACCCCTCATCCAATGTTTTACTAAAAACAAAAAGATTAATGAGTAATGTCAGTTTGAAGTTTAATATACTACTAATCAACGACGTTATTGGTGTCAAATATCAAAATGGCATCTGGTGACTTGATTAGGATTTGTTTAAGTCCTCGACGATACAGAGTAGAGTCTCGAGTCTTTAGCATTTTAGTGTGCGAAACAAAAATAACACAACAATGTGAAGTAAATACGTTTTAATTCTTGAATTATGTACGTCGACGTCCTGTAGGCTCCCATTCAGTCCAGTCATTAGCGCCCTCTAGCGGAAGCTAATCCGAAAGATTGACTCAGAAAGCGGGAATTCCCCGGCTTGTGTCTCAAACGACCCTCTACTCCCTACTCCCTAAACACTACAAAGTACACTACTGCGAATTTTGGGCACTACCTGCACTGCGGTGCTTTGTGACATTTCAACCGTACACTACATGTACTACGCCATGATTCTGTCTGCTTATGAAAGGGGTAAAAAACTCACTATAATTGCTACGTAGTGCACTATAAGGTGAAAAAGGTGTGTTTTCAGGCATACTTTGAATAAACGGCTTTCAAACGTTTCCTGCTTTGCTCCACAATCATAACGCTGCCGTGGCGCCCTCTAGTGGCAACGTTTTGTTTCGCAGCATATGATGATTCTTATGAATGAACGCATCAAGACGTTACTCCACAGCGACAGAGCAACAGTTTAACAAGGTTTTAACAGCTTTGTGTACGTGTAGTGTACGGTCTGTGGATAAAATACAGTTCAAATCACCCTGATATAGAAAGTGGATCATTTCTGAAGCGTATTTTGAGCATCCATGTATGTTCTCTTCTATGCGGGAAAACTACAGATCCCATGAACAACCGCTCTACCGTATCGAGAACGCTAGCTCGGCTCTAGCAGCTACAGTTTTCACTTAAAAATGTTCTGCTAGCACAATAATAAAACAAGAAGTGTTAGACTGTACATTTATCTACTTTTAAAAGTTTTAAATCAGACAGAGCGTTTAAGGTCGTCGCTTATTCAGATAGCTAACCAGTTAGCTTGAAGGCTGAAAGGGCGAGCTGTGATTGTACCAGATGAACCCTCCGTTTCCTGTATGGAAATATCGGACGTATATCGACAATATATATAAATAAGTTCTGATTTATTTAGTGTATACACGCCTGGGCAAAAGACAGATAGACCTAAAACTATTATAATATATTATAGAATAATAGTAAGTTTTAATGGTCCTAATAACAAATCATTGTTCAGAAAATACAGGTCCTTCTCAAAAAATTAGCATATTGTGATAAAGTTAATTATTTTCCGTAATGTAATGATAAAAATTAAACGTTCATATATTTTAGATTCATTGCACACCAACTGAAATATTTCAAGTCTTTTATTGTTTTAATACTGATGATTTTGGTATACAGCTCATGAAAACCCAAAATCTCACAAAATTAGCATATCATGAAAAGGTTCTCACAAAATTAGCATATTTCATCCGACCAATAAAAGAAAAGTGTTTTTAATACAAAAAAAGTCAACGTTCAAATTATTATGTTCAGTTATGCACTCAATACTTGGTCGGGAATCCTTTTGCAGAAATGCGGCGTGGCATGGAGGCAATCAGCCTGTGGCACTGCTGAGGTGTTATGGAGGCCCAGGATGCTTCGATAGCGGCCTTAAGCTCATCCAGAGCGTTGGGTCTTGCGTCTCTCAACTTTCTCTTCACAATATCCCACAGATTCTCTATCGGGTTCAGGTCAGGAGAGATGGCAGGCCAATTGAGCACAGTAATACCATGGTCAGTAAACCATTTACCAGTGGTTTTGGCACTGTGAGCAGGTGCCAGGTCGTGCTGAAAAATGAAACTCTTCATCTCCATAAAGCTCTTCAGTAGATGGAAGCACGAAGTGCTCCAAAAATCTCCTGATAGCTAGATGCATTGACCCTGCCCTTGATAAAACACAGTGGACCAACACCAGCAGCTGACATGGGCACCCCAGACCATCACTGACTGTGGGTACTTGGCATTTCCTTCTCCCCAGTCTTCCTCCAGACTCTGGCACCTTGATTTCCGAATGACATGCAAAATTTGCTTTCATCCGAAAAAAGTACTTTGGACCACTGAGCAACAGTCCAGTGCTGCTTCTCTGTAGCCCAGGTCAGGCGCTTCTGCCGCTGTTTCTGGTTCAAAAGTGGCTTGACCTGGGGAATGCGGCACCTGTAGCCCGTTTTCCTGCACACACTGTGCACGGTGGCTCTGGATGTTTCTTTTTTCTACTCCAGACTCAGTCCACTGCTTCCGCAGGTCCCCCAAGGTCTGGAATCGGCCCTTTCTCCACAATCCTCCTCAGGGTCCGGTCACCTCTTCTTGTTGTGCAGCGTTTTCTGCCACACTTTTTCCTTCCCACAGACTTCCCACTGAGGTGTGCCTTGATACAGCACTCTGGGAACAGCCTATTCATTCAGAAATTTCTTTCTGTGTCTTACCCTCTTGCTTGAGGGTGTCAATGATGGCCTTCTGGACAGCAGTCAGGTCGGCAGTCTTACCCATGATTGCGGTTTTGAGTAATGAACCAGGCTGGGAGTTTTCAAAAGCCTCAGGAATCTTTTGCAGGTGTTTAGAGTTAATTCGTTGATTCAGATGATTAGGTTAATAGCTCGTTTAGAGAACCTTTTCATGATATGCTAATTTTGTGAGATTTTGGGTTTTCATGAGCTGTATGCCAAAATCATCAGTATTAAAAACAATAAAAGACTTGAAATATTTCAGTTGGTGTGCAATGGATCTAAAATATATGAACGTTTAATTTTTATCATTACATTACGGAAAAGAATTAACTTTATCACAATATGCCAATTTTTTGAGAAGGACCTGTCCACTTCTGAGACGTATGCCACCATTTGCTAGTGACTGCTCTTGCCTGAATGGAACTTTTAGGCTGGATATTGTATCTGTTTTTCTTTCTTGAGGTTAGTCATTAGGTTTCCAGTCTTCCACACCTGATGCACCTCATCACAAGCCCAAAAACAAGCTCTTAAATAGAAGCATGAGTGACCGATACAGTATCTACAGATATAGATCTAGATTCTACAGTTTTATGAGTCCCAAGGTAAACAGGGAGAAAATCAGATCCAAAAAACTAAATATCATGCATAATAACAGCTGGTCTTTGTTAAGACACTAAGGTTTACCTACCTACCTAACATCATTTAAGTTAATCAAAGGAAAGGGTTAACCCATACCGAGTTAGTTTATCTATTTTTTTTTAATTCTTGCTAATTTTCTGATCGATTACTTGTTGTTGACTTTAATATATTTGCAAAAATATATAACCTAAAATATTTGAATACAGCATAAGTAAAAATCTAAGTAAAATAAATGATTATACTTTTATATAATAATAATAATAATAATATTATATTATTATTATATTATTATATTATATTATAATAAATATATTATATATATTGTTATTATTATGATTATTATTATTATTATTATTATTATTATTATATACCATCATTATGTACCAAAAATACAACACAGGTATTAATAATCAATAAAAACGACTAATAACAAAACCCTTTAAATAACAGTATATTATTTTAAAATCATCTGTGAATATTTATTTTGCCTGATGTGATTTACATGCTCTATACATTATTCACATTATATACACGAATTAATTAATTAATCCTTTTTTATTTTGCATATGATGTATGAAAATATGCATACAGCAATTTATAAAATATGTATATGAAATACAATAGTGTTAATAAGCTAATGAAATTGTAATTATGAAGAATATTTAAAAAACGTATTCATTAGTTTATATTTAATTGTATAAAAATTTGGTCAAACCGTTAAAATGAATAAAACATTATGTTTAAGAAGACGTTTATGAAGGGCAAATTCAAGTTATTAACATTGAAGTAATTAAATTCATTAAAGAAACATATAAACCAAACAAATATGCACATTTAATGTAGTAAAACAATGTTATATGTGTAATAACGTAAGTAAATATAATATGGAAGAATAATATGATGTAATAATAATATATATAACACACATATACACACGATATAATATAATATATACAGAAAGAATAAAATAACAATAATTTATTGTAATGTCATGTAATGTAAAGCAATATCATGTAACATAATATAATATATAGTTGCAGTGGTGACGTCGTTACGCTCTACGGTACGCCATGGCGTATTCACTGTTTGGTGCGTAGCGTCCATCACGCCTGTTGCGCTACGCTCCCAGCGTGCACTGCGACTTGCCATCTTGTCGAGAGAGGTGGAACATTTTTACACAAATTGTGTGTTTGCTCGCATTTACCTCCATCGCGTTCGCGTTATTCGGGCTTTAAAACGGAGCGCGCTGAGATTCTGAAGCCAAACGGCAGTGCTTATGGAGTGACCGCGGCCGGAGCCGATCTTACAGAGTTGTTTGTAATAAGAAGGTAATGTGAGGCCGGGGGGAGCGGACCCCCTCGGACTAAAGTTACGGCTGAAGCCGGGAGACGCGGCGCTTGAGTCGGCTTCGTGTTCGCTGCGGACTCGGTACGGACGCTGCTGGATTTGGAACGAGATTCAGAGGAAGCGGATCTGTTTTTAATGGCCATCTGTTGGTTTGCTCGCCGCTCGAGAATGCAACAGGAGAGAAGAAGAGGAAGAGCGATGACGCACGATGATCTGGCTTGGTTTACAGATTAAAAACTGAGATTTGCTGCGGGAAAGTTTCTTCACTTCTCAGTGTGTGTCACCGTTTCTGCGTCTCGTTACCGCAAGTATGTGTGAGTGATCGATCCGGTTGTACCGTACACCGCGATATTCGAGGCGCATGGTAACAGTTTGCCGTTCCAACCCGTGGTGTCTGCGCTCCACGATAAAGGTAACGGTTACCCTCTCGCCTTCTTCCCTCTGTGACTCGGTACTTGGCGTTTGACCTTAAACATGTCGAAGATGCCGGCGAAAAAGAAGAGCTGCTTCCAGATCACCAGTGTCATCCAGGCCCAGGTGGGTGCGGGCGGTGCCGCGGATGACACCGAGAGCCTGGACGATCCGGACGAATCCAGGACTGAGGGTGTCTCTTCGGAGAACTTCGACATGTCCCGGGCGGATTTCGACGCGGAAGCGTGCGACCGGAGTTCATCCGAGGAGGCTCTGAACAACGTCGGCGAGGCGGATGCCGGTCAGCTGCGGCAAACCCAGGCGCCGGGTGCTGCCGGTCCCGGTCCGCAGCCCGTCACGAGCTGTAGCTCGAGGTTCCGCGTCATCAAGCTCGACCACGGCACGGGCGAGCCGTTCCGCAGGGGCAGGTGGACGTGCACGGAGTTCTATGACAAAGAACCCGAGGTCGCGATGATTCCCGGTAGGACTTCAGAAGGAGTAAAGTATGCCGGCGAGCATCTCGCGGAGCGCGACAGCGGATTAGGTGCCTCGGGAGTGCCGCCTCAGGGCGGTCAGGCAGGCAGCGACGTGGTCTCTGTCGACCCTGGCTCGGCACACCCGTTCGAACCCGGGAACGAGAGTAAGACGGCGCAGCCGCCTCACACGCTCCTGCACGCCCCGGGCCACAACGGCGTCGGCGTTCAGAAGTCGCCCGTCAGCCCTCAGCTTTACCAGAATCAACCCTTAACCCACCACATACAAGGCCAGACCCCCCTCATGCCCTCGCTGAACCTCGAATACGGACAGCACTTGTCTTTACCCCTGAAGGTGCCAGGGGAAATGGGAATGTCGATACCGGGGAGTCAAACAGGCCCCTCTCCGAACTTCATGGACTGGGCGGGGGTGATGAGCGTGCCTTTAGCCACGGCGGCGTCGATTCAGATCGGACAGTATTCGGGGATGGCCATGGTGGCTGCCCAGAATTCGCCCACGTCAGCTGCGGGGGGCGTCCCCATGCCCGAGGATGGCAGGAGGAAATCGGACGCAGCCGGGACGATTCCCGTTAAAGAGGCCGGGAAAGCCGAGGAACTGCCGCTCGGGCCCAACCCCGGGGTGAACAGCCTGTTCGGGATCCCCATCCCCATCGACGGGGACGAGGAGAGGTGAGGATTGATGCCCTTTTACTTTTATTCAAATGATAATACTTTAATAATAACATTACTGGCGCTGGAGCCCTCGGCCCGCTCAGTTTCGGGTCGGCCTTATAATTTAGATCATCTCAAGCTGTACAGCTGCTCTGAGACGATGCTCCACTGAAATAAATCTGACTTGCTTACGATGTAGTTTCATCACCATGACAACACCAGTACAACCAAGATTGCGTACCTTTTTTCAGCCGTATCGTAACGAGTCGATACCGGTACTTTGTCAGTACTTTTCCCCCCGATACATTCCAGTTGTAATAATAAACAAGACGTGACAGAAGTGTAAACAAAGGCGTTGTATTCTGTTTATCTGTCTATTGCAGCATCTGATGCAGTTTCACTTTCTGAATCAGACCCCCGGCTCAAATACGCATCAAGTGTGTTTGAATCCTTCAGAAATAAAAGGAGGAACATTTTCATGCGGTTACTTAATAAATGGTGAATCTGTAATCGAGCATTTTATATATAATTATTGTTATTACAGTTTGAAACCTCTGTTTGTAGTCATTTCTTTCAGTGGCAGGGGATTAAAGGTTTGTTGTTCTTGCACTTCAGAAAAAAGTAAGCAAACTATGAGCCCGGCGTCGTGGATCGAAGCGAGATGTACCGATACTCGTGGATGAAATCTGCAGCGGTTTTTAAAATGTATAATTTTTAGGGTTAATGAATTGCGGATCTTTAAGGTCCGTCTGGTCCAGCGTTCTAGAGCCTGTCGGACGTGGCAGTATCTGGCTTTCAGACGTGGTATCGTGGAAAAGTCCCTGTAGTGTGTTTGTGAACTTGGTGCATCCAGAACTGTAGTTGTTTAGTTTAGTTTCGATAACAAAGCCGTACTTTAGACGATGTGTTTGACGACTCTGTCGGTGAAACCATGACGCGATTTAGGTTTGGTAATTTATCCGATTTCCAAATCCATGGCGATACAATATACTGGGCGAAAATGCGAGATGTTCGGAGTAGCTGTTGGGGACTTTGAGCAGCTGGAAATCTGTTATGAAGTTGTTTTTTGTTCAAGTGTTTAGTTTTCTGTAATCGGTAGTACCAAATCATCCAACCTTTTCCAAAAGTCAGAGACTCCACAGTTTGGGAAGTAATGGAAACGCAACTTTGGAAAGGCATGAGATTTCGTTTCAGTATCCATGTCGCATCCGGGTGATGCCCGGTCTGAAATTAAACCACGTTTATGGTCGCAGATGCTTAAGTAGTAGCTATGGCGAGTTCATTAATAGCGACGCAGCATTTGTAATAGTAGTATTAGTCCCTAGGTTTTAAGTAAGCACCATTATTATCCAAGCAATCTTTGGTTTGATTTCTGTAGCCTGCCAGGTGTTTCTTCTTCTCTGTATGTAACCGTTTTTAAATTGTTTGAATCATTACAAAATATTGTGCTTAATTAAACGCTACACAAACCGAACAAGCAACTAACGACACTTGTATGTATTATAACATTTTTCTTTCGATAACTGAAGGTAAATAAGATTTTGCCTACGGCAAACGTTAAGTCTTATTGCGATAACTCGCATTGTTAATAAGATATTGATTGTTGCTTGTGAACGAGATATTTAAATAAAACAGATCTTATTTATTTCAAACTGAAGGCTTAAAATAAAAACATGTCAAAAACATACAGCTTATTCCTGATTTTTTTTGCAGGCAAAACAAGCTAGTGGTCGAGCTGTCCTTAAAAACGCTTTTTTCTTTCTTTCTTTCTTTGAGGAATGTGGTCAAAACATTAAAGCAGGTAAATAGACAGAAGTCTAAGGGTAATAAACAAACAAAAACAAGCCTTAATTTACACACATGCATAAAAAAAATGAAAAAGATATAATAAAGCATTAAAAAGAATTCAAAGAAAAGACATGCATCTAAATCAAATAATTCGTACAAAAATAAATGAAAGAAGGAAAAGATATAAGCCGAGTTCTAACATGGTTTGTGCAGTGCTGTGTTGTCACTAGCACTCCGTGGGTTGTACGCGCTGGGTTCTAACGCCGGTGCTGAGGGACTTCGCCCCGTGCTCCTGTACACAAAGGCCAGCGGAGCAGCGACGCTCTGAAGCCCAGACAAAGTGGGGATTTAAGCTAGGAGATGGTGGCTATGTGCCGCTATCATTATAGCTAACTGCGATGTTAGAAGCTACGAGGATCCGTTCCGTGATAATGCGTGGAGCGCTGTAATTATTGGTCGTTGCACTAATGGTTCAGGCGATGGTAACTCGTGTCGTGAGATTGTCATTCCGGTTTGGGGTGAGTAGTACGAGCGAGTCGAGGCGACCTGACTTCATCTCGTACGCGTAATGATCCTCGGGAGATCGGCCATGTTTTTCTAGCCTTTGAGACAGAGGAGAGCTTTGTGGAGCGAGAAGCTTTCCCTCGTTCAGGTGTAGCAGGGAGTCGGGGTGAGCGGCTGACGGAACAGACAAACGGTCCTCTCTCTGCTTAACGTGTTTGCCCTTTAAGCTTCCAGAAGTTGTTTAATTCCTCTGCAGAGTTCCTTTTTCTTGCTCACACAAGGCCAAAAAGAGTAAAGGGCACACCGGAGGCTTTAAATGCACTAATGGTGAAATGAGATTATCGCTTTCTCACTGTTTATTTTGAGAGGCACCTCGACTTTGGCGCTGCTCAGACTTCACCACAAACGAAGCGTCTGGAAAGCTGCCCAAACTGAAGAGTAACCAGTTCAGTCCCAGTGAATGAGATCAGGAGCGTGCTAGCAGTTAAGGTGGAACGTTCCACCTTTAATGCAGTTTATTGTCATTTAGCAGACGCCCTTATCCAGAGCGACTTACAATTCCAACAGGGGCAGCTTGGCAGAGGTGGGATTTGAACCCTGGATCTTCTGGTCCATGGTCCAGTACCTTATCCAATAGGCTACCACAGGCCCTGCCAAAACTCGAGCGGCCCAGTGGCAATTCGCCGGCCAAACGTAGCAGTGACTCAGGTTCTTTTGGTCCGTAGTCCAGTTCCTGAACCGCGGTGCCTCTGTAGCTCAAACCCAACGTTCGTGGCCTTCGCTACGCTCCCTGTAGGGACGTTATTGCACAGCGAGTGACGTAATCCGTAACGCAACAATGAAGATTTTGTCGTAGACTATACGTATGATTTTAACGTGTATTCTCAAGGCCGCACCGCACAGAATGTGATGCGAGAAAGCGACACTATAGTACGAAATATTCCGCTGTGATTTTTTTCCGCTTCAAAACCATACGCTAGGGAGTTTTTGCAGCGAAAAAAGGGACAAGGCGAACAAAATATCTTGCTTAAGAAATAAAGATGGAAGTTTGTTTTTGGAAAAAGAAAGAAAGGAGGCGAACCCCAGGATTCGATTTAGGTCTGTCCAGGTACACATTGCCTTTAAGCTTTTGTTCGGGCATATTTATTATTAATTATTAATAATATCACTCATTTTTGTTATCGTTGTTCCAAACCTGAGACCTTTATACACAGTGACATGCCGAGACGGCAAAGGAGCGCGGAGATGAAGTTAAACTGTGTTTTTATACTTCGTTTTATACTTAGGTGTGGAAGACACTCTCGCTATGTGCGATCTCGAGTTAGTTTGCCGGATAAATGGCGTAAAATGTGTGGTGTTGAATATGCAGAGAAAGTCACGGGCGAGCGAAATGCTTCTGGAGAAGGCCACTGATGCACCAGTGGGGGGATGTTTTGGTTTCGGACTGGGGAGCGCTGGATTTTAAGGTCTGTGCTGAGGGACTTCGCTCTGTGCTTCCAGAGGACGGCGAATGAGGATGACGTGTCGTTATGAATTATTGGTTATTCTTTATGATGATTCATTTGTCTGAAATCAGCCCCGGTCTGATGGTAACTCCACGGCTGATGGTTCTGGTGTTTTGTGAGGAGTGGGGTGAAATTCTTGTGTGTAATCTGATGGGTGGAATACAAAATACAGAACATGCAGGATCGAAATCGATAGAGCGTGTGGTGTTGAAGTGTTGGTGCCTGGGGCGAATGCATGGGAACCTTTCATCCTAAAATCAATCACTGATCAGTGAACACGAGGCATGAGCTCCATTTCTTTAGAAATGTGCTGGAACTGTAACTCGTTTCCATTTCTTCCTCGTAACTGTTACCGCCGAAAGATGACGTTACGACCCGATGGGCCTAGTCCTGTCTCGGGGAGGGTGCCAGGTGCTTTTGGAAAGCTTATCAGATCTGTGGTGGCGGCGAGGCGTTCGGAGAGTGGCGGTGGCGGGCCTTCGCAGGAAGGAAGCTCGATCGCTCGGAAGGTGCAAACTCAGGCCAACCTGATATAGCCTTTCTTTCACACGTCGCCTGGTACGCGGTCGTTCGCCGGCCAGCCCATCAGATCTTGTGTTTTCAGTTCCCATTATCAGAGCGGCTTGTTAGCATGTTCTTGTAAAGTTCACATGGCGTGTCGAGCGCTTAGAGAGCGGGGCGGGCGCAGAGCAGGGCGGCCATTGCCTAATCAGGATGTGGATTTACATCGAGCGCTTTTATCTTGTCACTCATCAGCGCTGACGTACGACAGCTTTGTACCTACTTGGCAGCGAAGTTCTCTCTCTCTGTATGTGTGTGTGTGTGTGTGTGTGAGTGTGTGTGTGTGTGTGTGTGTGAGTGTGTGAGAAAGTGACACGCACGCTTCAGGCTTGATGTACCGACATGGTTATAATGGGGAAATATTGTGCAATAGTGTGGCACAGGAACAAAACCAAAAACACACATCTGAGGTGGGATGGCTCCTGGAACGTCAGAGCAGAGCTTTATTCTTCCCACTAGGATGCATATATATATATATGAGAGAGATATAGAGATATATAGATATTATTTTATTTATTTATTTTTTTTTCAGCAGCCAAAAGAAAAATAAAGACAGAAATGTTGGCCTGTAAAGAAAGACAAATGTCTTCGTTATGCTCTTTCTTTAGATTATTATTATTATTATTTTTTTTACTTTTAATGTTTTCTTTTTTACAGTGTCCAGAATATTTTTTTTCAGTTGTATTTTTTTATTATTATTATTATTTTTTTTGGCATGTCAAAATTTCAATCTTTTTTTTTTTTTTTTTTTTTTAGTTCTAATTTTTCTTCTTTTCAGTGATCAAAAGGTGGTGTTTTTTTTTTTTTTTTTTTTTCTTTCACCAAAAGACAAATAAAGACAGAAACTTTGGCCTGTACAGAAAGATGAATGCTGTCTTCTCTATGCTGTTTCTGTAGATTTTTTTTTAAACTACTTTTTTACAGTGGCCAGATTTATTTATTTTTTGGTTGTATTTTTTGTTGGCATGCCAAAAATTTTTTCAGCCACCAAAAGTCAAGTCAAAAGACAGACATTTTGGCCTGTTAATAAAACTTCAGTTCTTTTTTTAGATTGTTTTTGTCTTTTTTGGTTGTAAAGTTTTCTGTCTGGCTGGTATGCCAATATTTTTGTCTGTTTTTTGTTTCTTTTTTTGCTGTCCAAATTTATTTCCTTCTCTTTCAGTAGTCTACATTTTGGTCTTTGGTCTGGTTTTTGCCCTTTCAGCAGATGATGTTTCAGGTTTTTTTTTTTTTTTCTTTTTTCAGTGATTGTCTGCCCTTTTCAGTTTCTGTTTCTCCTTAGATGGCTGGATTCAATCTTGCCTTCTCTTTTTCGGTAGACACCATTTTAGTCTGTTTTCTTTCTGACATTTTTCTTTTTGTTGGCCAGGATGTTGGTCCTTTTTTCTCTTTTCAGGCCAAAATTTCAGTGCATTTCTGCTTTTTCCAGTGTCAACCGGTGCGTGATTGTCTGAGTGGAGGTTAATAAAGTGTAATTAGCACCACATGGTTATGGGGATCTCAAATGCTGTCATGGTTTTACGTATTTGTGTAAATGTCCCTGCCGATGGCTGAGATATCGGTGGGTTGTAGGGGCGTGTGCATGTGCTGAGTCGGCAGTAGGACCCTGGGTAGATCCTGGGTGATCTCCGGCGCCGGCTGCTGAACCGAGCTGTGCTGACTCTTTAGCTCCTCAGAGCGAGTGTGTGTGTAAAAAATAATCAAATAAAATAGATGTCCTGTGTGAATCAATCGGCGTTCTGCCCGTGTGTGTGTGTGTGTGTGTGTGTGAGAGTGAGTGGTGTGTCTGCTGGAGTGTTAGAAGTGATCTAAGGCTACCAAACGTTGGAAGCTCTGAGACGCTGCTGCTGTGTCTCTGCTTCCTCTCCAAACGCTCGACTTTCAGTTCCTGAGTTGCAAATTCACGGCCTGGTTCAGAGGAAATGAAGTGGCATGAAGTGCAGATGGCTTTGATCTGTAGCTTTGTACACCAAGATGCAAAGCGTCGACCACATGACGCTTCCACACACACACACACACACACACACACACACACACAGGATCCTGCTTTACCTGTTCATGTTCTCTGATTTTTCTTTTTATCCTTTCTGTCCGAAGGCGCTTCATGATTACTGGTGATGCCCTTTGGCTGGTGTGTGTGTGTGTGTGTGTGTGTGTGTTATTCACACAGCCCTTCCCCTGAGCTGGTTAAGTCCTTCCTTGTAATTACCCTGAGTTGACAGATTATCAGATGCTCTGTGCACTGAGGTGAACTGCATACAATCAGTTCATAGATGTCAGATTTTCGGACTAACCCTCCCCGGCTACACTACCAGTTACTCTCTGCTACCCGCTGGGTGGCATCGGCACCGATACTGGACTTATTACGCAGACCAGATATGAACCGGGCATGTTGATATGCATTCGATATCGGCTCAGTCACGGCTGCTCTTCTCTTGAAGGGCATTATTCCAGAAGGCGATAAGGATCAAAAAGTTTTCTTGAAAGATCACATTACAGATAAGCCTCGTTCTTAAGGATTGAAGTTAAGCCTGAAATCTGGCTCTGCTATTTATCTGTGCCGCGGTGCGAGCATTTAAGCCCCGTGTGGGTGTTAACTGTTTCCCCCATACCTCTTACTCCATCAGCTTTTGCGTTATGGTCACTTTCACGTAGCTAAAAAGTTCAAATCCTCAGTTTAGCGCTGATTTAAATGCCTGCAGTTTGGCGCCGTTTTATGAGATTATTAGTAAAGTATTCGCCAGGAAGGTTTCATAATACTTCGTTCTTATGATTGGTCTTAAGTTTGCATTCTTTATTAAGCTGTGGCGTTTTGGAAACGCTAGGGTTGAATTAGGAAATAAATTTTCTTCTCTCAAAAGTTTGGTCTTTTTCCGTCCTCTGCTGGCTGAACTTTTGGTCTAGTTTTTGTTTCAGCAAATCAAATTTCAGGGTTTTTTCTCTAATATTTTCTCCCTTTTTGTGGTGACTAACTTGTCAGTCCTTTTCTTTTAATTTTTTTTTTCCTCCTGTGGTGGCTGAAATTCAGTCTTGTTTTTGCTTTTTGGGTAGACACCGTTTTAGTCGGGTTTCTTCTTTGAGAGGTGAGACCGTATTAGCTGTGTTGTAGTAGTGTGTGTCTTTATATCTTGATTCTGTTTTTGGGTGGTGTGCATATGTACCAAACCGATTTATGGTCCAGATCAGGCCTGCATGGTCGTCAAACTTTATTTGGCATAAAAAGTCCAAATTTTACTTAAAGCGTCAGCTGCTTTGCTAAGGATCGCGTCTCCGGTTAGGTAAAACATCACGGCACCTGCGATCTCTCAAACGCCTCTTATCGATTCAGCTGCTTTCCGGCTCTTGTGCCATCTGGCTTTCCTGTACTCTTTGGGGAGCTTCCTTGTGAGGTTTGCTGTGCTTTATAATCCAAACCAGTTCCATATAGCTAAGGATACAGAGGGTTTAGTTGTTTGTTGTCACAAAGAATTCCGAGTCCGAGGCTCTTTTGAGCAATCCAAAGGTGACAGTGGCAAGGAAAAAGTCCATCAGATCAGAGGGAGAAACCTTGAGACTCACAAGTGGAACCCAGTCTGTTTTGATTTCCCAATTCCCTCCGTGTTCTGCTGGAAATAATCCATAAAATACTCGTGCAGCCAAGTCACTTAACGAATAAGTAACTTTAGGACGGAGAACCTGGCACGAGTTCACGTTCTCTGTCTAAGATTTGTGAGAGAGTGCCCATGGCGAGCGATTGGACGAGTAGGTGCATGTCTAACCTTTAGGTTCAGTGAGTCATCTCTCTGTGCGCTTAATAGAGCTTCCATTATGTAACTCTGCTAATAGCAGCTCCGTCGCCAGAGCGAACAAAAGGCCTGATAAGAAGTGGCCTCGTAAAGGCCTCGTCGTTTCTACGGACTGTTGTTAACAGGATAAAATGAAGAACTTTGATCCGTTCGGATAATTTACGATATATCCGTGCTCGACTCAAAGCTTTCGGAGCCGGTTATCTAGCGGCGACATTTAGGAAATAAAATGCAGGCTTTTATTGTTTGTTTATCGGTTATTTATGAGTGCATTAGTCAGTTTGGGAGTCGTTTAGGGAGCCATCCGGCCCCAGGGCGTTCTTTACAGCAGTGATAAATGTATCTGTTAAGTTCCTTCATGAGCAGATCATCGTATGTAGCGTGGCGTGGACGCTGTGGAGGTCGCTCGGTTAGCCGCTGTATGCAGGGCTCGTGCTCTCTCCTCCGTGTGCTGTGCTCACGGCGTCCCACTCGAAGCGTAGAACCTTACGTACTACAGCCGAGACATGTGGCATCCAGGCTTCCACACACGTGGTGATTCATTAGGAGGTGAAGGTTGTTTGTTTTGTAAGGGAAATAAAGCTGTGGTTATCCGAGTGTTCGTTCGTTAGAACGTAATATGCCACAGAGGGCAGGGAGTGGAAGCTCAAAGCTCAGAAGTCTCCAAATTTCTGCCATTTAACATTCAAACTTTCCCTATTTTTTCATTTTCAGTGACAGATTGCATTTTCTTTCAGTGTTGTTGGGGGTTTTGTTGGTTTGTTTTTGTGGTGGCCACATTTTTGGTCCTTTACTTTGTGGCCATTTTTCAGCTGAAGTTTTTGTGATTTTGTTATTTGTTTCTTTTTTTGGTGACAAATTTTGGTTCTTTCCTTTCAGTCGATGAAAGTTGTCATTTTTTCATTTTTTTTTCCCTCCTTTGGTGCCACAAACAAACTCGGGAGGCATCGTGGGTATGCAAGGGTGTGTAAGAGCCTGAGATTGAATTCAGAAACTTGGAAGGTTGTTTCGGTCGCCAGTGCGCCGGTCCTTGGCCACATGGTATCTCAGAAATCTCGAAATTTCAGTTTTGTCTTTTTCATGGTAGCCGAATTTCAGCCAAGTTTCTTTTGATTTAGTTTTTTTTTTTTTGGTGACCTTTTTTCTGATCTTTCCTTTCAGTAGTTGGCTTTCAGTCATTTTTTTTCTCTCCTTTGGTGAGGAATTGTGAATGCATTCGAATTGCAAAAATATTTTTAAAGTTGTGAAAAAGGATGGATTTTGGAGCGCAGTTTTGCTACCGGTGTTTTTTTCCTGCAACCACAGGATGTTTAAAATGTCAAGTGTGTTGTTCTTCTAATTATTACAGTTGAATTGTGGTAGCTAAGCTCTTGGTCAAAGTTTTGAAAGCTCTCTGAATTCACTATAACATCAGGTGCACTTCCATTTGAATGCTTGTTTTATGTTGTTTTTAAAATAAAAGCGCTGGGGTTTCATAGCGCTGTGCATGATGTAGAGTAAATAAGTTTGCAGTTTGTTTTTGTTTTTTAATACGTTGGTTTCCGGAGCCAGCAGCAGAATTTGTAAGACGCCGCTCGAGCTCCCGCCTTATATTTATACCCCGGCTCGGGTGGCACTGATGTTTACTTATTCGTCGCAGTACTTTCGCGGCCAAACTCGCCCTGTGTTGCGACATGACTCTTTTGGCTGTCCTCCCTCTCCCGACTTGTTCTTTGTTTTGCGCGTGGAACCGCATAACAGCCGACGGCGGGCGGCTTAACGCGAAACCCCGCAGCCTTAATCGCTGCCTCTGGTCGACTTGGCCGCTCCCGGGGGCGCTCGCCCGCGCCGCGGTCACTAAAGCAGCGTGGAGTTATTTCGGCTATAAATAGTCGACTTCCCTGTGTGGCTCTGAGCAAGCAGAGCGTGTTCCAGGACTTCTAGGAAAAAGGGCCTGGCTCACACACACACACCGAGCCAACTGGCACGGACGCCTTCCTTCGCCCCCCTACGGTCCCGCCTCCCTGGCCCTCCCACTGGCCCGCCCCCTTTGTGCTGCCTCCTGCTGCGGTGGCTGGAATCAGGATGCCTTCTAACGTGGTGTTGATCATGAACCGGGTTCCAAACACACACCAGGTTTGATTCTCACGTTTATCTGTGCATGAATGAACGAGGACGCTCCATGTCTTCAATCTCATCCTCTCTCTCTCTCTCTTCCCCCTCGAACCCTCTCTCTCTTTTCTCCGCGCCCGATGGAGTGCAGGAATCCATCCACTGTTTTCTACAAAGCCTTCCAGCCTGGCGCCAGGCTCCACAGGTACAGCGTGTGGACGTGAGCTTTGGCTTTGGCATCCGGCGTGTGCTGCATGGCAGGTGTGGGGGGGTTTTGTTGCAAACCACGTTAACAAGCAGCTCTGACGCTTTGGCCCGGAATGGAAAAACCGCCAGTGGCTTGAGTTCACTAACCCGTGTGACCGGCGCCGTGCTTTATGACCCGAGACGTCACTCTGATGCGGGTGGGACGTGACGGGTCGTAAACCGCACGCCTGATGTGTACAGGGCCATTCTCAGTACAGCAGTGGCACCGATGGGCCGGGTGCAGGGTGCATGTTAAACTTAAGCCTATCAACCAGGCTGAAAGGCCCTGACCATGACTCGAACCCGGGTCACTGCAGTGGCGGGCTGGCATATCACCCCGCAGCGCCCAAACCTGCATCACTTCATTGGTCACTAACTCATGGCATTAACCGCGAAGTGAATGGAAGTTGAAATTTGTTAAAAATAAATGATTACTGTTTAAAATAACTTTTGAAATGTTGTTTACATTTAATTATTTATTTTTAAATGTAATCTGAAATAAATCATTAAATTAAATCTTGGTTTAATCACAAATTCAAATTGAATATAAAATAATTATTTTGAATTGAATAGAACAAATTTAGACTATTTGTAAATGGAATCTAACATTTTTAAGCAAAGCTTAAGATTAGTTAATTTAAATTGAATCTAAAATAAGTTCGATTTTTGTTAAACGTGAAGTAAATGCATTTAAAATGCGGTCTGAATGTCATTATTTTTAAATTGAATCTGAAATATGAGTCCGTGTAAATTGTTTAAATTGAATGTAAGGTTTTTGAAGCTAAAATAATTTTTAAATTGAATCTAAAACCTTTTCTAAACATAATGTAAACTGGATTTCTAAATCGATTTTAAAATAAAGTTCCATGTTAGTTCTGTTTAAACTGAATGTAAAATATTAAAAATTGAGTCTAGTATAAAGTATTTAAAGTGAATGTAAATTAGATTCCAAAATTAAATCTCCAATTATGTTAATTGGAGTCCAAAAGATGTTACATTTGCATGTAGAAGTTGTTTTTTAGACTGAATAGAGTTTCTGGTGCATGTCTGTGTCCGTGAGGGGAAGCCCGAGCCATTGGGGACTGGGTGGGTGAGCTGCTGTGGCTCTGTCCTGCGCCGGTCCGAGCTCGGTTCGGTTGCAGCAGCAGCAGCAGGCCAGCACTGAACATGTCCCCTTTCTGTGTTTAGTTCTAACGTTCTACCTAAGGCTTCCCTCTAGTGCAGTCAGCTGGATTGTTTGGCCTGATTCGTTTTCCTTCAGGTCCTGTTCTGTGGGCGTCGGCTACAGTTCGGTGCAGGCTTACAGGGGATTATAGGTGACGAGAGAAAGGCGTCTTTGTTTTGTTTAGGCTCTCAATGGCGTAACCCTTGACCGAGACACGGCGTTCACCCTCGAAGCGTGTTCGGCTCGCACGTCTCATCTTTAAATTGTTCTGTATTTCTATGTAGAACCGTGGTAGAGGGCAGGTACAAACCCCGAGCTGTTTGCTCTTCAGATTCCCCTAAAATAAGGCCGCCCTCCAGCGGGGCGACTCGGGGGTTATTCTTGTGCTGCATTAATGATTCATGAATAACAGCAGGAATCATTAAGTAAAGTTAAACTTCAAGGAAATTGTTATTGTTGAATGTGAAATGAATCATTTTGAAATTAGATTTCAAGTATTGTTTTGAAATTCCCTCAAGTTGTTTTTAATTGAATCCTAAGCGGTTTTTAAACGGAATGTATTATTTGATTTTTAAGCATTCTGAATCGAGTCTAAAATACTTGTTTTTAGGTTGAATCAAAAGCATGGTTTTAAAATTGAAAGTAAAAGAAATATTTTTAGTTGAACATTTTAATGTGAATCTAATTTTTTTTTTTTAATGTAATCAAATAGATTTTTAGGGTAAATGCCTCATTGATTTTATAAATAACTTAATACGTTTAAGTGTAATGAATACATGCAATAACGAATTTAAATAATAAATAAATGTCATTTAATCTCAATTAAATTAATATTGTTAATTTGTATCTAAAAACGTTTTAAATGAAATGTAAAAGCAGTAGGTTGTTTTGTTGAATATAAAATTAAATTGTTATTTTAAAATTAAATCTAAAACATTTTAAATGAAGTGTAAAATGTGTCGATTTAAAAAAAATTATTTGTATTATTTATTAGGTATATTTATTATTCTATTGTTAATGATAAACACATGTTTTACTATTATTAAGTGGAATCGCCAGTGGCTGATGGGGCATGATGTTGAGAGACTTGACCCGTTGTGCCCGTGGAGCGCCCGGCCCTTGGGGAGGCCTCCTGCATGCCCAGTTAGTCCCGTAGCCGCGGCTGTGTGGCAGCATGCTTGGTTGTTTATACATGTCGCCGATGTTTTCCTCAGTTCTTTTGGCTAGGGTTCAAATTCCTTTGTTTTGGGTTATATAAACGAATCAAGCGTGCTTTTCGTGTTCGTCCGTGCCGTGAGGAAACAATCCTGCTTGTACAGACCAGCAGCGGCGGCTAATCCACCCCTGGTGTTCTGAGGAAGGGAAACTGGAGTGAAATGCCCCGATCTGTCAGCACTGCTTCAGGCGCCCATGCTGCAGGTAGGAGGCCCGGCCTGTGTGGTTTATACAAGCCGACTCCGCCCTCGCTGGAAGGTTCCTATAAAACGGGAGTTTAAACACGAGCACACACACACACACACACACACACACACACACACACACAGAGAAACCCGGGCAAAGGCAGAGCCGTGAGAGCGTCAGTGTTTCAGCGAGCCTGCGTGATGAGGAGTAAAATGTCGTACACGCTGCCTTCCTCCCCCGGATCGCCTCAGCGCTCGGCAGGATGGCCGCTCTCGCCGCGGGCCTGCTCTCGGTAATGAATCGCCGTCCGTTCCCCGAGCCTGGGCTCGGATCTGAATGTTGTGGGGGGGCTTGTAGGCTTGCTGGTTGATTTCTTGTTTCTGTTACAAACGGCCGCGTTGATTTTATCTCTGCGCAGGGTAAGGATAAGACCTGGAACCTTCCTGCACGTTCTTGCATAACGATTTCCCTCCAACCCCATTTTACGAGCCATTAAGGTTAAAACTGGCTCATGCAAAACTTTGGGCGCCCCGGTGAGGTTGCGTAAGCTTTAACTTTTTGGAGAAATAAAGGTAAAGTTTGGCGACGTTTCCGGGCGTTTTTGCACACTCTATTCAAACGGATGTTTCTTATACCTACATGTTTGTGCTTATGTTTATGGTTATATTGGTTACTTGAATGGCAAATCCCAGGTTCGGTTCCTGGTGGTGAAGTGACGGTTCCCTAACTCGTCACCACGCTGACATCCACATGGTGCCTTCTGATTGGCTGTTTCTGAGGGAGGGGTGCTCAGGTTGGGCTGGGGTGGTGTGTGTGAACCCCAGGGCTGCCACAGCGACACCTGCTGGCGCTCTTTTAACCCAGTTCATCCTGAGCAAGGTAGCAGGGATTACATGGTGCTGATTTATTTCATTTACAGAGCAGAGCTGAACAAAGATCTATAGCACTACAAAAAAACCATCCATGCCAGTCCAGACCCCCCGCAGTCACTGCCAGCATTGGAGCCGGGTAGTGAGTTCTATATGGCGTTATATTTGGGGAGTAGAGTCACCCAGACGATTGAAGCCTGGACCGTATAAGTGGCTGCGATGCAGGGCTGGAGCGCTGCGCCAGTGATTCACCCCGAGGCTGTGACTGCTGATCAGGTGGTTGCACAGTGGCTCTGGCAGGTCAAGTTACGCCCTCGATTATCCGCGGTATACTTAATCCGCGCGTGCTCGCTTCAAACATGACGCGTAGCTCACGTACGTGGCTTTTGTACGGATGCTCTTGGTCGAATTGTGCTTTTTCTTAACAGTCATGCCTACTTAGGTTTGAACCTGTGGCTTATGGTGTAAGCGGGGATGATCCTCTGGACTGGCCACCCCTCCCTTTCTCTCCCAGACTCACTCACTCACTCAGTCAATCGCTTCTGTACATGGCATCGTTTATTTATTTATCAGAATCGTCAGCTATTCGTGGCAGGAGCCATGTTGTCTGTTATGAAACAATTCAGGCACACACACACAGGGAAATTTCAAGACTCCACTTGACCTAACTGCATGGATTTGGAAGGTGGGAGGAAACCTCGAACCTCTTGCACCACCATGCTGCGCTAAATCCCCGCTGTCGCCAGATGTTGATTACATTTCTGACCGTCCATGTATCTGCTGCTGATTTTCTACATTTTCTAAATTTGGGAGATTTTTTGTTGTTTTTTTCCTGCTAATCAAATGAACCGTGCTCTTGGGGTCAGTTGCACCCGAGCCCGGTACCCTAGTGTGGGTACGCCCCAAGTCCTGACGGACCCACAGGACAGTCGGTATTGTGTGGACTCTCTTACGGTCCTGACTCCGACTCTTCTTTCTGATGTAACTGTAGTCCATGTTTTAACCCCGCCCTTTTCCGGTCAGGGTCGCGGGGCTTCAACCACCTATCCCTGCAGAACATGGAGCTCGAACCTGTGTCTGAGCAGTGCTGGGGTAGCGTATTGGACAGCTGCCGTGCTTCTTAATTCTTTCATAATAGTTGTAGAACTGGGGTTTGAGCTCTGGAGCTGTTTTATATCCTTTACCAGATTTATGGGATCAAGAATTTTTTTCATGTCTTGGGCAAGGCCGATTCTTACTCGCCTCTTTTTTGTGTTTCAGTGCCTCAGGAGCGAGCGTCGTCGCCATCGATAATAAAATCGAGCAAGCCATGGTGAGTAGCCTTTGCCCTTCGTCTGTGTTAATGATGTGCAGACAGAATGAGCTCTTGTTTGGTCCTTTACTACTATTTTATAATGCTTAAGGAGACGGTCCCGACTCTCCAAATCTTTGCTCTTCAGCTTTTCAGTAAAGGTTTACGTTTAGCGGCTTTTCTGATACTCATGGGGGCTCCTAGGAAAAAAGGTTGGGAAGCACCGGGTTAGATACGGGCTGGGTGGAAACGTCAACGTGAACAACCGATCAAAAAAGTGGATCGGGCTTACTGTGTCGATGCTGAGGAGTGGAGGGATGGCGTATTGGACTCCTGCTTTGCTTCGTATTTCATTCGTAATAGTTAATAGTTATTCATACTTAATAGAACTAGTGTTTGGGTTCGGGAGCTGTTTTATAGCCGTTGCCAGATTTATCGAATCAGCAAATCCGTTTGAGCGTTGCACTAATCGGATACGTGACAGTTTGGCTCGTATTGACGTCTCCAAGGGAGCGGTTTAAGCTCGGTTAAGCTCGTCGCTGAGCTGGAGGGCGAGCCTGCCAGAATCAAAAATCACCGTGACACACAAGCTGCGGAACGAACCCGGATCCGGCCGCTGTGTCTGAACAAGCCGGCGGCGCTCGAGCCTCGCGGGCCGACACGAGGACGTGAGCCCGTGCAGGATTTGGCAGACCCGCGATTAAGAGCAGAGCATCGGCCTTGTGAGACGTCAGGACCGAAATAGGTCGAGCTGCACCGCTGTATGCTATTTCCAACGAGCGGGAGCCGACTCCATTTAGCCCCGAACAGAGGAGGCTTGTTCGTACCCGCACGGGGGGCGTCGCTCCGGCCGCATGAATATGGTTCTGTGTCAGAAGCGGGCAGAGTGGCAGCCCAAAATAAACCTGCGGTTAAACTGAGCTGCTCACACAGAAGCTCCTCTTGTCTTACTCCTGCCATCATGTCCAGCAACGCTATAACCCCGGATCATCCCGGCCAGGGTCGCAGGGACCGGGTCCGGGACTGGGACCTATCCCGCGATTCAGAGCACAGCTCGGAGCCCAACGGGTGGAACCGGACACGCCTCACTGGGAGGGAAAACAATTTAGCAGATCAGAGATCAGGCTGTACTGTTATGGATGAAGGGCAGTGGCTGTGTCCCAATCCGGTCCATGTTCTACTACATAGTGCACTAGTTAGGATGTCAGCCATTTTCAACCACTTTGCAAATTCTCACTGGATATTCGGAGTCCATAGATTGGTGCACTACATTACCCATAATGCACCGTAACTCTAGCACATTCATTAACATTCATTATCATTGCTTCCTGTTAGTCCGTGGCTCCTTGTTAATCTTTAGCCCATATTAGCACTCAGCCACTTGTTAACCTTGGCTCATATTAGCCATTAGCTTCCTGATGGCCTTGCTTTAGCACTCAGCAGCTTGTTAATCTTAGGCTCATGCTAAACCTTGGTACTTTGTTAGCCCTCAGTCACTTATTGTGGACCTTAGGCTCATGTTAGCCCGTAGCTTCATGTTAGTCTCTCATATAGCCCTTGGCATTTTAGCACATAGCTTCTTGTCATAGCCCTTAGCCACTTGTTAACCTTGGATCATATTAGGCGTTAGCTTCTTAGATTCACGTTAGCTTTTAGCCATTTCTAAACCTTAGGCTCATCCCCCAGCCACTTGTTTACATTTAGTCCGTGTTAGACATTAGCAGTTTGTTAGCCTTTAGCTCAGGTTAGCCCTTCAGCTTTGCTAATCTTAGTCTGTTAGCCCCTGGCACCTTGTTAACCCTTAGTCACTTGTTAGTGTTTAGCTCATGTTATCCCTTAGCTTCATGTTAGCTTCTCATTATCCCTTAACCACATTTGCATTTAGCCCGTGTTAGACATTTGCACTTTGTTAGCCTTTAGCGTCATGTTTGCTCTGGTATCGCTAACGTTCACAGAGACAGCGCTTTGTTTACTTACCCATCGATGTGCTCTCTCTCTCTCTCTTTCTCTCTCGCTCTCCCCTCCAAGTGCTGTGTCCCAATTCTATTTTCCCTCCCTAGCTCCCTATGTGGTGCATATGGAATGAATTAAATTCAGTGCTCCGTTGAGCTAGCGGTTCGTTCCCCCTGTAACCCTGCTGTCTGTGCCGTTCAGGACCTGGTGAAGAGTCACCTGATGTACGCGGTGCGAGAGGAGGTGGAGGTGCTGAAGGAGCAGATTAAGGAGCTGTGCGAGAGGAACTCGGTGCTGGAGCGTGAGAACGCCGTGCTCAAATCCCTGGCTAACAGCGAGCAGCTCTCGCAGCTCTCGGCTCACGGGGCGCCGACCGGCACGCCCGCCCTGCCCTCCTCGAACCCGGCGCAGCCCAGCGTCTCGTCCGCTTGAAGGATCGCACGCAAACGTCGGCACCAGCTTGGAGAGTCAACGAGTCGCGCTTCAGTATCTGTGAGAGAGAGAGAGAGAGAGAGAGAGAGAACCAGAAACGATACACAAGTGTTTTTTTTTTAAAAGCCATGAGAAGGGTTTATTTTTTAAAGCCGTTTTCGAGCAAGAGTCTATTTTTCGGAGCCGAGCGTACGCCGCGGAGTATATAAGATATAAAGATGTTATTTTTTTGCTTGTGTCTCTTCACCAGTCAGTTATTTATTCGAGGGCTGCTACCTTCACACGTCCTGACCTTAAGGACCGGTTCTCCGCTCTCGACCCCAGCAACAGCCATTTCTCGCCGAAAACTGAAGGGCAGCCCGCAGAGGAAAGCGAAAAAAAAAAAGACACCAAAAGCCGTTACCAGGCGTTTAACGAAGAGCAGAGGCTGCGGGTTCAAACACTAATGGCCGTTTGTTTTACCTCTCGTGCGAATGTGAAGGGAGCGCGAGTGAATGTACCTGTTTGTGTGGCGAGTGTTCACAGAGGGGGCTCTTTTCTAAATTCCCACGCTCGTCTCCGTGCTTCTGGGCTCCTGAAATCAAACGCGTCGGCCGGTCCTCGATCCGAAGTGCGTAGCTACGAAGCGCAAAAGTGGGCCGCGTTTCATTGAAAACCCCCGCGTCCCGTCGGCTGCGTCTCATTCAGGCATCGCTAATTTCGAAACGCAAATGCACCTCGTCGGCTGTGTTTCATTTAGACACCCCTGAGTCTAAGTGCAAGTCCAGGACATCGGCTGTGTCTCATTTACGCATCCCTAAGGCGACATGAACAGCCATTGGCTGTGTTTTATTACACATCCATAACACCGAGCACAAATCTCATTTATTCGTCCCTAACTCGAAGCACGGGTCTGGGGCGTCGGCTGTGTTTCATTTCTGTGCCCCTAACTCAAAGTACAATCCAGTGTGTCGGCTGTGTCTCATTTTGACGTCCTTAACTTTAAGCGCAAGTCCAGTACACCGGCTGTGTTTCTTTTACACATCTTCGACACGAGCCACAAGTCCAGTGCGTCGGCTGTGTCTCACTTTACGCGTTCCTAATGCATAGTACAAGTCCGTTGCATCGGCTGTGTCCCATTGACGCGTCTTAAACACGAACCACAGGTCCAGTGCGTCGGCTGTGTTTCCATTTACACACGCCTAACTCGAAGCACAAATCCAGGGTGTTGGCTGTGTCTCATTTAGACATCCCTGCCACGGAGCACAAGTTCAGTGCTTCATTTAAAGTTTCATTCAAAAGCCCCAAATCCAAAACTTTAGCCTTGTTTGATGTGAAGTTTCCTAAATTTGAAGGGCTAGTCAAAACATCGGCTGTGTTTCATTCCAAAGTCTCTTAAATTGAATAACTCGAATAGATAAATCTCTGGCTGTGTTTCATTTAGAAGCACAAGTCTGTCATTTAAAGTTTGAAGCAAAAGTCGGACTGAAGTCGGCTGTGTTACATTTACACGCCGAGTCGTAAGCCGACGTTGAGCCGTGTTAGAAATCGTATTAACTGTTTCTGTTTTGAAAGTTTCCCAGTTAGGATGCGTTTCTCTGACACGTCGGCTGTGTTTCATTCCAGAAACCTGTAAATGAGAAACACTGGTCCAACACTAGCTTCGTTTTGTTTACAGTTCCTAAATGTGAAGCACAGGTCTTACACGGCTGTGTTTCATTCAAAAGCCCGTCTTATAAACATTCCTAAATATGAAGCACTAGCCTTTAAGCCTTTATTTTATCGAAGTCCTTAACATTAAGCACAAGTCCTATACAGCCGGCGTGTTGGCTGTGTTTCATTTAGAAATCCCTAAACATGAAGCACAAGTCCAGGTCCACTAGGTCGGCTGTGTTTAATTATGTTCTTGTAGTCACGCTGGCTGTTTCTTATTTAAGAATCTCCTTAGCATGGAGCAGACATGCTGGTTTTCATTTACATGGACCCAACGTTGGTGGTTTCATTTAAGGGTCTCTATTTGGTTGTGTTCCGTTTAAAGGTCCCTACCTATAAAGCACACTTGTCAATTCCTTTAGATGTCCGTGTGGGATGTGGCGTCCGTGTCGGCTGTGTCTCATGTCCCTAACAGGCCCCTTGCATCAACGATGTTTCATTCAAAACCCAGCGAGTTCGAATCTGCTTTGAAATGAGAGACGACCGTTTCACGTTAGTGCCCTGAGCTGTCCGTTTGAAATGAGACACAGCCGATGTTCCTGTTTCGCTCCTTTGCATGTTCAGTTGAGACACAGCCGAGTCGGAGAGCCCTTGGCATGGGAGGCGTTGAGTTGCGACCCAGCCGTTACACGAATCCCTTCACATGGCGGCGGTTGATTTGAGACGGAGCCGAGGCGTCCCCTCAGACGGCCGTGTGCGTTTGGCGTCTCTGGTTTGGGCTGTGGGGGGGGAGGGGTTTATAGATAAAGCTGTGAAATCGTTTCATCCGACTTTGTAACCAAAGATGAGAAGCAGTGTAATTTTTTCTAGTTTATGCACATGGTTTTTGTTTATCCTTCACACGATTCTTTGTCGCTTTGTTTTTTTTTTTTTTTTTTTTTTTTTTAGCATGTTCTTGCATGATCTGTAGTATTCTTCTTTTTTTTTTCCTCGTCGAACCACTTTCATACCTCATGTTTGTATTCGGCACTCTGGCTGTGAGATAGCAGGCTGTGAACAACGTCGCGAGGGGACGGAGAAACCAAGGCTAGTGTCGACGGTGGGCACTAGCCGGCGGAAAAAAAATAAAATGAAGTGAGCCATGTTTTGTTCCTTTAAATGGTGTTGGAAATTCATATGCCTATAGTTTTGTTACATTGCAAAAAAAATTTAATGTATTTAAATAAATGCAATATTCAGAGTCCTGAATCCTGATCTTTTCTTCGTTTAAATTCGGACACTCGGTCCCGTCGCTGGCCATAGGGGATCTACTTCGTGTTTTTTGGGATCGGAACCACCGCAATCCTCGCCATAGATTAACCTGATACGGTGTTTCAGTTAAATGTTTTTGGCGACATCTAGTGGTCAAACAGTGTAAGTACCCCTGCTTATTATGGTCAGGATTGTGGGGGTCCAGTGACCAGTCCAGGAGTCAAATGGGTACAGAAATTGAATTCTTTCCGCTGTTTGAACCCGGGATAGCAAAGTGCCTCAGTGGCACTCATTGTTTATAAATGTAGGCTAAATCCTGCTTAGGTGAGAAACTTTTATTTTACACATTTCGTAATGCTTTTGTAACAAATTTAAGCCATTTCCAGCATGTGCCACTAGAGGGTGCTGCAGCTCCATTCACACAAACAGCCTTTAGACCAAAAAAAATACACTACTGTTAGCGTTTACTTAACGAAACTTTATAAAACACAGAACGAAAACAAAGTCCTTCATACAAACGTAAACAGATCAGGCAGGTCGTTTAAAAAAACAAAAAAGAGGAGGAAGCAAAACAGAACGCTGGCTTTCGAAAACGTGGAACCGTCGCCCAAATAAGGAAGCGTGCATCGTGGTCGCTACGGAAACGTCTCTCCGGCATGGAAAAGTCTCGTGGTGACCGGTGTTCGCTCAGCCCACAGGGTGGTACGACCGGATGCCGCTGTGTGAAGGCGCCCAGGGGGTCGAGGACGGGCGCTGGAGGTTACCCCACGGTGACAAAGCGCCCCCCTGAGGCGCTCTGCTGCGCCGCCGCCGCCACACGCTTCTGCTTCAGGATGCGGAAGCGCTCGTTGAGGGTCATGGCTGTCTGCTGAAAGGAAACGGGTTCGAGTCACTCGCATTTCATGTCGTGTTCTGTAAACCGAACAAATTAACTTTACACTCTGTCCCACAGGGGGGCGCAGCTCCATCAGTGATTGATCAAGCAAGCCAATCTTACAGGCTCATATGAAAAACTAAAGATCAGAACATTAATGTTGGGCCCGACAGCGCCCCCTGGTGGAATCACTCAATCAAACTACAGTGGTGCTTGAAAGTTTGTAAACCTTTTAGAATGTTATATATTTCTGCATAAATATGAGCTAAAACATCATCAGATTTTCACACAAGTCCTAAAAGTAGATAAAGAGAACCCAGTTACACAAATGAGACAAAGATATTATACTTGGTCATTTATTTATAGAGGAAAATGATCCAATATGACATACTAGTGAGTGGCAGAAGTGATCTTTGTTGGGCGACCACTCCTGGGGAGGGTAACAAGGGTCTGGAATTTCCTCCATTTGTACACAATCTGTCTGACTGTGGATTGGTGGAGTCCAAACTCTTTAGAGATGGTTTTGTAACCTTTTCCAGCATGATGAGCATCAAACATCTCTTTCTCTGGAGCTCCTCAGAAAATCTCCTTTGTTCGTGCCATGACAACACTTCCACCAAACATGTGGTTGTGAAGAGCAGACTTTGATAGATCCCTGTTCTTTAAATAAAACAGGGTGCCCCCTCACACCTGATTGGCATCCCATTGATTGAAACACCTGACTCTAATGGCACCCCTCAAATTTAACTGCTAATCCTAGAGGGTCACATACTTTTTGCCACTCACTAATATGTAATATTGGATCATTTTCCTCAATAAATAAATGACCAAGTATAATATTTTGTCTCATTTGTTTAACTGGGTTCTCTTTATCTACTTTTAGGACTTGTGTGAAAATCTGATGATGTTTTAGGTCATATTTATGCAGAAATACAGAACATTCAAGCACAAACTTTCTAGCACCACTGCAGCAGTTCTGCGGCCGTTACCTGCTTTCCGACGCTGTTGATGTCGAACTGTAACGCCACTCCTTTGGGTTTTTTCCTCTCGGGCTCCGGCGGCGTGAGCACAGTGGGCGGAGACGCTGCTGGTGGGTGGAGAGACCACGAGTGGGCGGGTCTGGGGGAGAAACAAACATGCGATGACCAGATTATCGATACAGTTCTAGACCCATTTTGATTAGAAAATGCGTCTCGGTTCTCATCGTTTGCTCGGTCCTCGGGGCACTTGCTTAGACTTTTGAGTCGAGCCGCATGAATCGTTTAGCTGAAACTTGATTCACGATTCGGTACACAGTGATTCAGATTCACGATAGCGCTCTCTCAGTGCAGATCTGTGCCGTGTTTATCGTGTTTTTTTATTTTTACATCTACAGTACTGTATTCTTAGTGCAAATTAGTCTCCATGGGTCCTAAAAAGGTTATAATAAGGGAAAACCGAAAGCAAAACAGGAACTGAATCCTCCAGAACACAGAGTAAGTGTTATGCACTTTCAATTTATAAATAAGCTTTGTGTTAATAATTGTGGGTAACTGTAGGTTAATGTAAGTGTTAATAAACTCATCAGTTCATGACATATTTATCTTATGATGGATTTGTTGGACATATCCCCATCCTAAATCAGGAGCTCCTGTACAGTACAGCTCCATTAATGCTGATAATGCCTCATACAGGGGGATTTTCTGGAGATCTGGAACCCATTCATTCAATTCACATTATTCCTTATGAGAAACAAATTGTCATGCTATACTTGAGGACAAAATGTGTGTGTGTGTGTGTGTGAGAGAACCTACTCAGGTTGAGTTCTGGCACCCGGGTTTTCTATGGACACGGTGAGAATCCCGCTGCTGTTTAGAGGAGTGCGCCACCTAGTGATCAAATACAGAGTGTGCATAAGGCACTGAACGGGAAATTAATGTCCTGTATAAATAATACACCAGACCGTGTGTGTGTGTAAAGCTTACGGTCGTGTCCTCTGGCCTCTCTGGGGAGCCGGGGCCGGCAACATCTTCTGCACGTTAGCATGAACCTGTCAGAATACACACATACACACCTTAATGTCTCATAAGCCCCAACACACTTCCACTGTTCCAATCAAACGTGTTACTGGAGCTCCAAGCGAAGGGAAGCTACACACTAATGAGGACGGACCGTCTACCTTCAGGCCTCGTCTGGACAGGAACGTGGCCTGCCGGGCCTCTCTCTGGGACTCGTTCATCCGAGGGGGGTTCCTGAGGGGATAAACAAAGGCTAAATGCACGGTCCAAACAACTCCAGAACGATCGCGGACAGGACTGCAAACGTTACAGACGAGCTCACCACTTCCTGCGCAGCCTGAAGGGCCGGTTCGGGACACGGCCCGGGGCTCTCTGGGACTCTGTCTGCGTGTAGGGCCGCCTCTGAGGCGGAACGAGTGAGCGTCTGCGCGGGACGAACGGCCGCGCCCTCTGACATCACAAACACAGTGACACAGAAAAGTCAGCGTTTGAGCTCGGAGTTAAAAGGAAACATTTTCCACCAAGACAAAATGTCACTCTCTGATTCTACAGTTCCCCCTCTTCAGCTCGCCCCTTCCCAGACTCTCCGATCCCCCTTTTACACCAAGCTGCGCCTCCGGATTCTGAATCTCCCAAGGCCTCCCCTTCCCCTCACTCCCAACTTCCCAACCACCGCACTTTCCGATTCCACTTTCCCTCCTCCTTCGCTTCCCCTTTTCCTTGCACCTCCCTCTCCAGTCCCCATTCTGGAACTCTACATTCCCCTAACTTTTTTTCACGACCCCTACCAGGTCTCTCCCCTTCCCTCACTTTCACCTTATCCTTGCACCTCACTCTCCGCCTCCTGACTCTACATCCCCCAAGGCTCCAGTTCCCTCGACTCCTCGATTCCTTCCCTGTGATTCTCCGACCCCCCTCGACTCTCCGATTCCCCCACCTCCCTGTTTCTTAACGATAACTGAGGAATGGAATCTTTACCTGAGTGCCGACTGGTCGTTTGACAGGCGCTCGGTTTGTGCCGCGTTTGTTCAGGTTGATTCTGTTTGGCGTGGGTCGGTTTAATGGACTGACGCCTTTGAGCAGAGCCGCTTTCCTTGCAGCAAGGCCGGTGATGACACCCTGGCCACGCCGCCTGAACATCTTATTTGGCCCTCCTCCTCCTCCTCCTGTGAACAGGAACCAACGAACCAGGTGTTTGTAAAACAGGACACTTATTTGCCATGTGCACAGGAACCACTATTTTGGTATGTATGTTTAAATACTTCTATCAGTACTATTAAGAGTAACAGCACAGTAATAACACGTTGCAGACTTAAACCAGGATTAAAGCAAAGATGAGCCAAAACAGGACTGGAACCTTTGCATCACTGTGGCACAATAAGGCCAACAAATAAAGGCCTGCTTTTTCAGTGCAATTAATAAATTAAGTAAACAGTAATGACCCCCGTGCAGAGGCGCTCCTGCTCGCCTCCCCTGGGCTAAAACGCCCCTCCTGCCAAGCGTCTGCTTTCTTAGCGCTGTCCTCTGGTGGCTCTGGATCTGCTTCTGCTGCTTATTCAACCGGATAATATCATCTGTGTGAGAAAAAGTGACAATTAAAAGCGAAATCAAGGCATCTGAAGTAAGTTTCCGAGTTCCGAATTTTTCGAATAATTATG
Organism: Ancistrus triradiatus; assembly: GCA_025084515.1. Taxonomy (NCBI): domain Eukaryota; kingdom Metazoa; phylum Chordata; class Actinopteri; order Siluriformes; family Loricariidae; genus Ancistrus; species Ancistrus triradiatus. The sequence continues at coordinate 337,144 of JAJAGP010000325.1, forward strand.
AATATCTAAGAACATCTACTGTTCAAACTGCTGTTTAAATAACACTCAACGCCCCTAAAGAAATGTGGAAGCAAAGCAGAACCATATCCACACTGATGCTTAAGGATGATATTCATGGGTGCACATACTTTCGGCAATGTATTGAAACATCTAAATAAAATCCAGAAACCATGAATATTCTGTTAGAGATGGCAAACTTCGAATCTTACATAAAACACAAGTAATAAAAATAAAAGCAATCAATAAATAAAAACAATCGTATAAAATAAACGACAGGACTGGAGTTCTAACGTGGAATACAATTTAGTATAGAAAAGCAGGCTACGCTAGAGGTAACGTCTCAAATAACTCCACGATCAATTTCGTCTAGCACTACGTAGGGCACAAAGAAGCGCCTTGTACGCACTCCGCAGCACACTACGCAGATAACATTGGGTGATTTGGGACCCAGCCCAAGCAGGTCCGCTAGCCAGGATCGCTAACGCTACTTACCCAGAGACATGTCAACTTTATCGGGTCCTTCGGCATTGTTAGTTGCCTTAAAACCGGAGTTATTCATCACTGAGCTAAACAACAATCAGCCGTTCTGTAACAAACGTGAAAAATGAATGAAAAAAAGCCAGAGCCTCCGCTTTGCTCTGAACCACTTCAAAGCTAACTCGGCTAACGCTTACCCCCAGCGCGATTTGATCCCACTACGCATGCGCGAACTGACGCTTTAAAGACGTAAAATTGTCACATTTATTTAATTCTTAATTATTAAGAGTGTTAATAATGTAACAGAACTACAATGTGTGAAAACGTGTGTATATATAAAGGACTAACCGAATGAGAGACAACGGCATGTAGCCTTTTTACGGGAAATGTAGTTTTCAATATCAAAGAGGAGCAACGGAAAATGCTACGGTCGGTTCGTTATTAATGCATTTGTGGTCATTTGGGAAATATTGTATGATATATATAAGTTTTCGTTAGTCTGATTATGTCATTCCTGCAGGGGGAATGTAGGTTTTAAGCATAAATGGACTACAAATTATACAACACAAACGTTAAAACTGTAGAAAACAGCGACATAGGTTGGACATATATCTCTGTATATATACATGTATATTCAGAGATATAAGCGGTAATTATTAAATTAGATTACAAGCTATAAATGGTGCGTTTGTTTTAGAAATAAAGTCTTTTATAACGAGGTTTCGTAACCTTGGTTGTAGCCCCGCCCCTTAAGAGGGTCTGACCAATCAGGTCCTCCTCTGTTATGACCATATTATAAAACCTTGCAGCAGGGAATGTGCAGATGTGTAGCGTTTTGGTGGCAGTGTTTCGGTTTCAAACGGATTTGTGCTGTTCGCTCCTTCCCAAAAACATCTGGAAGACCATTTACGGTGTTTCATACACCTTTAGGAAGCATGGCCGAGAAGAAAACCGCTCGGAAGCGCAAAGGCGAGCCGTTAAAGGGACAGGAGACTGTCTCTGTGAAGCGAGCCGCGGGCAGACCGAGCGGCTGGCTGCTGGAGAAAGTACCCGAGACCCGGAGAGACTCCGCGGACTTTAAATTCAACACGAAACGCCTGCGGTATCTCTCTGATAGTCAGAAAGTGAAACAGGGAAGCAGCGGGGTGATGTACTGGATGGTACGCGATCAGAGAGTTCAAGGTAATAACACATAGGTATATTAATAAAGTAACGTTACGTGAAATTGTTTTGTAACGGTTAATCCTGACTGACAGAAACGCGCATGCGCAGATTTCGGTGCGCGACAGTTTGACGGATACGTTCTGAATTAATTGTTTAATGAAAGTGCTTAAACATGATAACGCTGGGTTTCTGGAATATTTCAGTAACGATCACGACCTTGTTTTATTTGTTAAAACTTGCGGTTACTTGTCGAAGTACTACACTACCCACAATTCCGTCGTAGCAACCCACCAATCAGAGACATCGCTGGTTCACCCTGCAGGCAACGAACTTATTATGACATTTCTGCAGTCATTAATGACGTATTAGTAAGTTAATTTGTTTTTAAGACTTTACAAAACACTAGTGGATCATCTGGGTACGTTTGCAACATGTAAAATGTAGTATTATTTGTTCTCCAATGCAGAAAACAAAACATACAACAACACATTTGTATAGTTTTGTGCAGAATTGTAAATTCTTGTAAGCCACTTGTGGCCAAACTGTTGTTTTTCTTCTGTTTCTCTTAAGCTATTCTTGTATTCGTGTCCCTGGTAGATAACTGGGCGCTGATTTACTCTCAGAGACTGGCTCTGGAGGAGGAGCTGCCCCTGCATGTCTGTTTCTGCCTGGTGCCGCGGTTTTTAGATTCAAGCTACCGCCAGTACGCCTTCATGCTCAGGGGGTTACAGGAGGTGGCCAAGGTATGCCCTACTGCCTGTGATGGGTTTGTGCCAAGGGCATTCACTTTCAGTTACCAATTAGAACTATTTTTGCTATTTTCTGAAATGTTTTTGTACCAATTTTAGTTACTGATGGTAATATATTTACAACAATGGCATTATTATTTATTTATTTATTTATTTACATTATTCAGGTCATTTTAATTTGTTTAAATTGTGATATTATTTCATGATGTCTTTATTTTTCAATGATGTGTAACATTTTGATGCAGCATATTATTTACTTATTTTTATTCAAATATATATATTTTTTTTATTTATTTAGCTGTTCAAATATTTTTGTAATATGATTTCATTTTTTAAAAATGTATTATTTATTGCCTTTCAACTAATATTGAAGTTCTAACATTAAGTATTTATTTTACATAGGCTATTTTTATTTAGGTATTTATTTTACTCACTATATGTGTGTATTAATTTTGGGTTTTGTTTACCGATTTCTTTTAAATAGTATTTGGTACACTTTTAGTTTTTGCTGTTTTTGTGAAAGGTTTGTAAGTAGTGTTTTGTGTTGTGTGTTTTAGTTAGTTTTTAGGCAATTTTTAGATGTGTGTATTTAATTTTTATTTAAAGAGTAATATTTATGTCATTTGGATTCATTTAGGTATTATTCTAAAAAGCTTTTATTATTTATTCATTTAAGAAGTGGGTATATTATTTGTGTCACAATTAAATCCCATATTGATTTATATCTACAATATTTATATATTTTTTAAATTATTATTTAAGGTACATTTGCCACATTTATTTATTTATTTATTTAGTTGTATCAGGGTGAGCTGGTGTTGTCTGATCGTGTTACAGGAGTGTAAGGGTCTGGACATTCAGTTCCACTTGGTGAAAGGTGAGCCTGGACAGGAAGTCCCTGCATTCGTGGAACGTTGGAACATCGGTGCTGTGGTGACGGACTTTAACCCCCTCAGACTGCCCCGGCAGTGGGTCGAAAGCGTCGGGAAGCAGCTTCCGTCCGACGTCCCTCTCATCCAGGTTGGCATTTTTTCAGTACGCTGAATTGTTCATGTGTGGGGCTGATCGTAACCGGGGCAACTTTCTGCGTACACGTTCAGGTCGACGCCCATAACGTGATTCCGTGTTGGGAGGCTTCGAGTAAGCTGGAGTACGGCGCGAGGACCATCCGAGGAAAAATTCACAAAGTGCTCACAGAGTTCCTGACGGAGTTCCCCCTAGTGGACGCGCACCCGCACTCGTCTGCAGCGACCGCTAATGTACCTTAACGTTAAGAGTATAAATGTTTCCCACCTGTGTCATTGACGTACCTCCACCTGTAGACGGATTCCTGATCTGTGTCTGTAGGCGGTGGACTGGGAGGAAGTGATGTCGTCTCTGGAGCTGGACCGAAGCATCGGTGAGATTACGTGGGCGCAGCCGGGCACCGCCGGGGGCATGGCCATGCTCGAGTCCTTCATAGACCAGCGCCTGCACCTGTTCGCCACCGAGAGGAACAACCCGAACTCGAAGGCTCTCAGCCAGCTGTCGCCGTGGTTGCACCCGGGTGAGATGGAGCGCCGGGGGGTACGGGAGTCCCCGCCCCAGTCAGCCGTAGCTAAACACCGCGTCTCTGTGCAGGTCAGCTATCGACACAGCGCGCCCTGCTGGAGGTGAGACGCTGGGGGAAACGCGCCCCCGACTCCGTGAAGTCCTTCGTTGAGGAGCTGCTGGTGCGCCGAGAGCTCGCCGACAACTTCTGCTTCTACAACGACAACTACGACAACATCCAAGGTCAGAACGCGCAACCTGCCCGCTGCGGCCCCCCATGAAGTGTGGTTTTATTTTCTCAGATTGTAATTACAATGCAGTGTGTTAGACTTAGTGGGTTAAATGTGTTTGTGTGTGTGTGTGTGTGTGTTCTCAGGCGCGTACGACTGGGCTAAGACGACGCTGAAGCTTCATGCTAAAGATCCTCGGTCGTACCTGTACAGTCAGGAGCAGCTGGAAAACGCCAAGACGCACGATGAGCTCTGGAACGCAGCACAGGTACAGAAATTAATTTTTTACTTTTTTAAGCTAAGAAAATTATGCAGGAACGAGATGTACATTCTGTGTGTGTGTGTGTCCAGAGGCAGCTGTTGTTGGAGGGGAAGATCCACGGGTTCATGCGCATGTACTGGGCTAAGAAGATCCTGGAATGGACGGTTTCACCAGAGGAGGCGCTGCGCATCGCCATCTACCTGAACGACCACTACTCGATCGATGGCTGCGACCCCAACGGTTACGTAGGTGAGCAGACAAACTCATTTGCATATACAGAATCAATGACACACACACACACACACACACACACACACACATTACCATATATGGTCTGTATTGTCTCCGCAGTCCATCGTTACCATATATGGACATAATGTGGCCACAGCCTGTTATACTGATATTCTGATTCCGAGCGCGTACTATGACCCGAGTCCATTACAACCAGCGCCACCTGGGGGTCATCTTTGTGGTCCGGCGCGTGACGTTTGTGCCTCTCCTCCTCCGCAGGCTGCATGTGGTCCATCTGCGGCATCCACGACCAGGGCTGGGCGGAGCGGACCGTGTTCGGTAAAGTGCGCTACATGAACTACGCCGGGTGCAAGCGCAAGTTTGACGTGGGCCAGTTCGAGAGGAGGTACGCCGCCAAAAAGGCCTGACCGAGACGCAACGGGGACCCGCGCGTGCTTAAACGGGACCTGCGTCGACATTAGTCTGTGACTTAAGATGGTTTTTCTTTGGTAATTTTTTTACAAAATGCAAAGCTTTGTTTTGTTACACTTTATATAGATGGTCTTTAGTTCTGATGCTGTTGGGAAAAGGGAAAAGATCAACTGGACGTTCCTTGGGTTCTCTTGAGGTTTGCTTTATTTTTGTAAACAATAAAATGTCTTACACACTTTTTGATTTTTTATTTCTTTTGACCTGGTTCCCTCTAAGCCTTGTACGTTCAGCTCCGGTGTGTTTGGCTCTCACACTGAAAATATGACATGAATCCAACCCTTAACAGAAGCACATGCTTACTGTATAACATTAGGAGCCACACACACACACACACACACACACACACACGGTCTCTCTTTACCTTGTAAGGCTGAGTCTCTCGCCGGTGGCTTAAATGCGATCCCGTTGATCCTGTCACAGGTCGTACCCGAGCTCTGCTTTCCATCAGCGTGGCACCAAACTGGCACCTCGGTACCACTCAGACTGTCACGCTGTGATCCTCTGCATCCAGGTCAGAGGGCTCAGAGAGGCTCCGGCCTTCTACTGCCCACCTTCTTTATTACCTAATAACCTAACAGGCCACGCCTCCTTTATCATAACTAACAGGCAAAGGCCACGCCTCCTCCGTTATGATTAGTTAAGTCGAGGTTACGCCTCCATCATGATTAATAGGCACAGGCCACACCTCTATCATAAGTAATAGGTAGAAGTCATGCCTCCTTCATCATGCCTAGCCACGCCTTCTGTATTATAGCTGATATGTACAGGCCACGCCTTCTTTATCATAGCTGATATGAACAGGCCACGCCTTCTGTATTATAGCTGATATGAACAGGCCACGCCTTCTTTGTTATAGCTGATATGAACAGGCCACGCCTTCTGTATTCATAAAGCTGATATGAACAGGCCACGCCTTCTGTATTATAGCTGATATGTAAACAGGCCACGCCTTCTTTAATTATAGCTGATATGAAAAGCCCACGCCTTCTGTATTATAGCTGATATGAACAGGGCCACGCCTTCTTTTGTTATAGCTGGATATGTACAGGGGCCACGCCTTCTTTGTTATAGCTGATATGAAAACAGGCCACGCCTTCTGTATCATACATGGCTGATATGAACAGGCCACGCCTTCTCTGTATCATAGATGATATGAAAACAGGCCACACCTTCTGTATTATAGCTGATATGAACAGGCCACGCCTTCTTTATTTATAGCTGATATGTACAGGGCCACGCCTTCTTTATATAGATGATATGGAACAGGCCACGCACCTTCTTTGTTATAGCGGATATGTTTACAGGCCACGGCCTTCTTGTTTGTTATAGCTGATATGGAAAAACAGGCCACGCCCTTCTTCTTTGTTATAGCTGATATGAACAGGCCCACGCCTTCTGTATTATAGCTGATATGAACAGGCCACGCCTTCTTTGTTATAGCTGTTGATATGTACAGGCCACGCCCTTCTTTGTTATAAGCTGATATGAACAGGCCACGCCTTCTGTATCATAGCTGATATGAACAGGCCCGCCTTCCTGTATTATAGCTGATATGTACAGGGCCCAGCCTTCTTTGTTATAGCTGATATGAACAGGCCACGCCTTCTGTATCATAGCTGATATGAAAACAGGCCACGCCTTCTTTGTTATAGCCGATATGTACCAGGCCACGCCTTCTTTGTTTTTGTATAGCTGATATGAACAGGCCACGCCTTCTTTGTTATAAGGCTGATAATGTAACAGGCCACGCCTTCTGTATCATAGCTGATAATGGAACAGGCCACGCCTTCTGTAAAGCTATAGTGGATATGTACAGGCCACGCCTTCTTTATATAGAGCTGATATGAACAGGCCACGCCTTCTTTATTATAAAGCTGATATGTACACAGGCCCACGCCTTCTGTATTATAGCTGATATGAACAGGGGCCACGCCTTCTTTGTTATAGCTGATATGTACAGGCCACGCCTTCTCTGTATTATAGCTGATATGTACAGGCCCACACCTTCTTTATTATAGCTGATATGAAACAGGCCACGCCTTCTGTATTATAGCTGATATGTACAGGCCACGCCTTTCTTTGTTTTTTATAGCTGATATGAACAGGCCACGCCTTCTGTATCATAGCTGATATGAACAGGGCCACGCCTTCGTATTATAGGCTGATATGTACAGGCCACGGCCTTCTTTGTATTTTAGCTGATATGAACAGGCCACGCCTTCTGTATCATAGCTGATATGAACAGGCCACGCCTTCTTTGTTATAGCCGATATGTACAGGCCACGCCTTCTTTGTTATAGCTGATATGAACAGGCCACGCCTTCTTTGTTATAGCTGATATTGTACAGGGCCACGCCTTCTGTATCATAGCTGATATGAACAGGCCACGCCTTCTGTATTATAGCTGATATGTACAGGCCAACGCCTTCTTTATTATAGCTGATATGAACAGGCCACGCCTTCTTTATTATAGCTGATATGTACAGGCCACGCCTTCTGTATTATAGCTGATATGAACAGGCCACGCCTTTCTTTGTTATAGCTGATATGTACAGGCCACGCCTTTCTGTATTATAGCTGATATGTACAGGCCACACCTTCTTTATTATAGCTGATATGAACAGGCCACGCCTTCTGTATTATAGCTGATATGTACAGGCCACGCCTTCTGTATTATAGCTGATATGTACAGGCCACGCCTTCTTTGTTATAGCTTATATGAACAGGCCACGCCTTCTTTGTTATAGCTGATATTATCACTATATTGGCTCAGTAAAAAAGAGATTTTCGTATTGAGTGTCGTAAATGCAGAACCGTTGACTCCACCCATATTAAACCACTCCAAGTACTAGTCCTTAAGTTATACCTTGTACTTGCAAGGGTCTTGCAAAAGTCCAGTTTCTCAGTCACTGGTGCGCAGGGTGATCTGAGTTACGCTGAATTTCTGTTCGCTTTTCCGGCACGCGACTTCACGGAACAGCTCTCTGAAACGCGAAGACATGAGGCTGTAGAGGACGGGGTTAACGACCGAGCTCAGGTAGAAAAAGACGCCTGAAAGCAGGTGGACGAACTCGAAGGCGCGGTGCTTCTCCTCGCTCCACTCATCGATGTAGCTCCACATGACGCGGTCGATGTGAAATGGCGCCCAGCAGACGGCAAACACCACCACCAACACGACTGTGGGGCAAGAAATGACGGAAAGTTAGCGAGACATTTTGTAACGATTACTTACGTAACGTAAATTAGGGACTTACACAGCATTTTGGTGACCTGCCAATGGCGTGCTCTCTGCGCCACGCTCCGTTTCGCCAACATCCGCTTTTGCCCCTGGTCTCCTCCGGCACACCGGGTTTCTTGGTGCAGCTGCAGCGCGATCAGAAGGTACAACACGCCGATGCTCGCCATCGGAATCAGAAAGAAGACGAGCGCGGTCACTTGCACGAGCAACCCGTAGATCCACGCCGGCTGCACCAGGCCGCACACGGCCGACTCTGGAAAAGCCTGGCCGAACCTCGGGGGCAAAACGGTCACGCCATGCAAGCTGGTGTTGGGCAGAGCGCAGAGAAAGGACACCATCCACAGGGCCAGGATGACCCGTGTGGCGTGGGCACGCGTCATCAGGTGTTTGGCGCGCAGGGGGTGAACGACGGCGAGGTATCGCTCGGCGCTGAGCGCCGTCACGTTGAGCACCGAGGCGAAGCAGACCGTCTCGAAGAGGCACGTCTTGAAGTAGCACCCTGCGCTGCCCAGCACGAAGGGGTAGTTGCACCACAGCTCGTACAGCTCCAGCGGCAAACCCAAAAGCAGCACCAGCAGGTCCGATACGGCCAGGCTCAGCAGGTAGAAGTTGGTGGGCGTCCGCATGGCCTGGTGCCGCACGATCACGATGCACGTCAGCACGTTTCCCAGCGCGCCGACGCAGAATATGAGCAAATAGGACACGCAGATCGGTAAAAACACCGGGGAGCGCCGCGGCCCCAGATGCTTCTCGATGTACATGCTGCGACTTTGGCACAAATCGGCCGCGTCCTCCAAACTCACGTTCCACATGACGCACCGGAGAGATCCGGGGCACCACGATGGGTCCGGGATTGTGAATGAGTTCTCAGATGACGTGCAGTTAAGGAGCATCGTGTCCATGTGACTGCGGCGGAGACCTGCAAAGCATACGGACAGATAAGTTGTAGCTCTGTGCAGCACTGACGTAAGTATAAGGAGCCAAGCTCTAACAATTAGCCTCATGCACTGGATTCGACGTTCACTGAGGTTTTTTGATGTTGAGCAATACTGGCTTGACATAAACGTTCTGGAACTACCGCCGTCGTGCTTCTGACGTTCAGAAATGAGTTGGTTTGTTTGTTTTTATTTCTGTTTTACTTGTTTTCTCTTCTCCCAGCTTGGACAGTGAGACAGCTTTTTTTTTTACAGTGAGACAGCGAGAGAACCTCGATTGGCCGGAGGGACTGCTGTTTGACGTTTTGTCACAAACATGAACGCGGGTCTCCACGGGGGATTTTTTGTGTCTGAGTAATCTAACATACCTGGCCTCCTCTCCTTCAGGCGCACCCAATCATTCCTGCATGATGCCCAACCCAGTGCCACTGTGGCACCCAACAACCTGTAAATGTTTTTTAAGTTGTTCATTTTCATTTCTCTACGATTCCTTTAACCCTCAATCTGTGTGTTTAGGAAATTCACACGAACAAACCCCCTCCAGATTAAGCTCCCATCCTTCAAGTCTCTGTTTATGAACTATGAACAGATCTGTAAGAGCACATGCTCCCATCGGTCAGGAGGGCTTTGTTTATATCAGAGACGCACAGTTACACACGATCCCAGAGTATTCCCACAAACCCTTTGGCTTCTACGCTAAACAATTTGTATTAACCAATTCTGTTTCCTAAACATCATAAATCTTTGATTAAAATGATTGTGGAGGCTAAAACTGGAGCAGATCTCATTGTACGCCTGGACGGAAGCCCTGCTGATGGAAAGACAACCAGAACAATTAATGCTCTTTAGATCTGTGCCAGATTTTCTTAAATACTGTTTAAGTAATAGCGATAAATTTGATTCAATTATCAAGTGGATTATTCACTAACTCTGCGTCAAACTGATTTTCTTTAACTTCTTGAAGAACTGGAACACTCTGTAACTTGGAAGCCCCCTGGAGAGGTGCTGAGCCTTGATTTGTGCTTCTCGGATTGGCAAGACTCTGACTCCGTGACTTAAGTTGCGGAAGTGTCCACTTGCCTTCGGAGTTCCAGAGTTCCTCCGGTCCTCGAAATGTTTATTAATCAATAACTAATTAGCTGTGTAACTGTGTCACGGGGACTCTGTAATGTCGAAAACAACCACGGTGCCAGGGAATCAAACATATTAAATTAATAATGGTGCCAGGAGACCAAACAGGGGGCCTGGCTGAAAGTTCCAGGGGGACTGGGACACGCAAAACATTACGAAATGGTTCGGATTGCTGGTATTTAGATAGTTGGAACCGGTTTCTGTTATTTCCCATGGGAAAATCCACCTCGTTCCTGTGTATTCACACAGGCTACTTTCATTGACATCATTGTAATGTAGTGACACAGTTTCTGCTTTTGTACCTCTCTAACGTGAGCAGAGTCTCGTTTATCACTCGTACTACAGCACGTCCTCTCCTGTCTCTCACCATTTTCTTCGAGCTCTAAATGTGTCAATATAAAGTAAACAATCAATACCTCCATAACAAAAAGTCCGATATCACGTACGTTACAGTAGGAGTCCGGATAGCGGGAGTTTGAATACATAGTGTGAGTCTTCAGGCCTCTCAGGCATTAGGTCTTACACTCAGTAGTCACTGGAATAAATTGGCTCGTTTGCCAATCTGTCATAATACAAGGAACGCCAAAACTTTTGCAATGCAGCACGTTCGACACGTGTGAAAGCAGGCTTGTAACTCTGTGTACCTTAAGAACGACTAAATTCGACTGACCTTGATTTGCAGCGACGTCCAGCTCTGTCGTCTTAAAATGTTCCTCTCTTTGTGTCATGTGTCTCCTCTTCTCTCTCACCCCTGTCTCGCTCTCTCACTCTCTCTAAACACTCTCCACTCTGGGATTTGCTCTGGTCCCTCCATCCATATTCGTTCCCTCAGCTTCAGTAAGCTGTGCATTCCGGTCCGAGCTGTGATGGATCCCAGAAACACCGGTGTGACAGGGCAATTACTAGTACGCTCACTGGTAGGTTTATGAGAAGTGGGAGAACATGTCAAACTCCATAATCAGGCCCTTAGAGATCTGCAACACCAAACAGTTGTGGATTATGGATTAAGGGCCTTGCTGAAGGGTCCAGCAGTGGAAGATGCTGGGATTTGAACTCTGGAATTTCTGGTCTGACCAATTTGTCGAGCTCCAGGTGTTTATTAATGAATTCAATGATGTAAGATGTTCCTGGATGAATTGAATAATTGAACAGGCATTTATATTTATTAACAACTAATCGAGTTCATGCCAGTGTTCGCAGTTCACAATGATGAAATCACTTTCCGGACTGGAAATCACATGGTTTGTTCGAGTCTGACAGTAAATATTTAACATCGCACAGCCCTTTAAAAAGTGGTTGGGTTTTCCCTTTATTTCAAAAGCTGAAGCGTGGTCTGAGGTGTAACAAACTAGACATAATGAGGATTATTATCGTTGCTCTGTGTATTTGGTCATGTCAGGCTGCGCAAGGTAACAGCTCTTAATATTACCATTTAAATTTATATACACACTTTTTTGATTGTGTTGATTGTGACCTGGTTGACATGTTGAATATGTATGCAGTACTAAAATAATTATGATATGTTTATAATAATATACATATATATTATTACATAACCTACACAGTTTATTGGTGTAATGGCCATTAGGGTGTGCTTTCTGTTACGCCATGTGTCCTAGTAATACTTGTTAAATCATTCCATTATTTTTTGTAGTATTAATAGTAATTCTACTAAAGAGTAGCAGGAATAGCAGCATTACAGTTTTAAACTGATTTAATTCCTACAGTATACACACAAGCCTGAATTTGTGACATAAGTAAGATTATGGGTGTGTGCTGTACCATTGTGCCATCCAAAAACCGATTGGGAAATAAAAGAAAGGACTGAGAACAAAATGGCATCTACCAACAAAGATAAAGAGGACCAACAAACTAAGGCTGAGACCGTACAAAGTCTTCCAAAATCAAATATGCATAATACATATGCATAAATGTACGCTCTTTGGCTGGGACGCCAACTTTGACAGCCTATGAGTGTGCAGCTGCAGCATCTGTGGGCAAATGTGCCACAGGATGCCACACGGAACCTGTATGCTGGCTCGAACCCCAACGCACTCCAGTGATCACAAACATTAACAAATAGAAATGATTATGATTATCTTCCTGCATGCATAATCCCACAACACTGCCTTGTTTATGTTGGAGTACAGCATTTAGCAAATCAGCTAAATGTGAACTTTGAACAAATGTGCCCAAATATTTACACAAGCTCCTAAAATCAACAGCGCTAACGTTTCTGTCCTCTCTCGCCAGTTTGCCAGCGTCCAGAATTTAGTGAAGGGTTTCTCATCCCTAACACGGCTATTTACCAAACTGGTGCAAAGGTTTATTACAGTTGCCACGATGGACTGAAACCTTCACTGAATAGATGGTGGGGAGAGATGAGATGTGAAGATGGCGTGTGGTCTCACAGGCCCCGGTGTATCGGTGAGCACTTTCAACAGTTTTCTAAATTCATTAATAACAACAATGACAGCACCAGCAGTCTCCATGGACCACATGGACCTCATGCCAGATAGCCCCCCTTTTAGACATAATATGCCACCATTCCAACATTTTTTGTGATGTTAGAGTGATCATAAATAAGCTGTTTTTACACTGCAGGAATAAAGACAGCATGTGATCAACCTTCTCGAGTCTATAACGCAGTGGTCAACCTTTCATATAAGGTCGTATATGAAGAAGGCGACAGAGTTGACTACGTATGCCGAGATGGATACAAGCTCGTTGGAGAGAGATACAGCACGTGTCATCAAAACCAATGGAGCTCTGTACCGAAATGCGGTAAGACTAAATGCACCCACAGTGGTGCCACTCACTGATATGTAATATTGGATCATTTTCCTCAATAAATAAATGAGCAAGTATAATATTTTTGTCTCCTTTGTGTAACTGGGTTCTCTTTATCTACTTTTAGGACTTGTGTGAAAGTCTGATGATGTTTTAGGTCATATTTATGCAGAAACATAGAAAATTCTAAAGGGTTCACAAACTTTCAAGCTCCACTGTATGTCTAAACCAAGGCCCGATCTGTGCTGTATGCTTCTTCAGAGAGTCTAGACATCCTACTAAAGGATCTGTTTCTGTTACAGTTCTGAAAAAGGAAAACCCAAATCCAGGACCAACAGTATTTCTACCTGGTAGGTTTTGTTCTGACACAAGGGACATGCTGATAATTTGGGGAATTCAAATTGACCCCATCTCCGCTCAAATTCTGATTTCAGTCAAAGATTGTGGAGAGTTCCCTGAAATTGAAAAAGGAGCCATTTTGTTCCAAGCGGATGAAATGACTTTAAAAGTTTTTTGTTTCTGGTTACACAAATTGGACGGACCAGACACTGTGAGGTGTGTGAATGGAAACTGGACAGACCTCCCAGTCTGTAAATGTGAGTATCGCTCGTAGTTTACCGCAAATGTCCATGTTGTGTGGACCAGAAGGCCCAGGGTTCAAATCCCACCTCTGGTAAGCTGCCACACTTGGGTCTTTCAGCAAGGCTCTTAACCCACAATTGCTTGGACTGTAAGATCGTATCTGTTGTAAATCGCTCTGGATAATGACTAAAATCTAAATCTAAACGATCTGCTTTACAGTTGAAACAAAGCAACTACAAAATGCCCGTCGTCACAAACCAACTGACTTTCTACCTGGTGAGTTCAGTTCGGATACATTCGACATGCTAAGGGTTTGTGGAGCAGTGGTGCCTTCCAGCCAGGATGGGGTGGTCACAGAGACACAGCTGTCCATGTCTGGAGAAAGGGAGTCTGGAAGGGGGATCATACCCCAGAATTGCAACAGCATTATTTTATCTTGCTGAATGTCAGACAGTGGATTGAAAAAACATATAACCTACATTATTTTTTACATCTGATTTTATTTTAAATGGAGGCATTTGGTTTTTTTTTTGTAAATAAAAATAAAGGATCCTGCTAAATGATCTGTCTCTGTTACAGTTCCAACAGAGCGATATCGAAATCCCCGTCGCCCAAGACCAACAGCACTTTTACCTGGTAGGTTCTGTTCTGATACAATCGACATGCTAAGGCTTTGCTGGCCCACCACAGCTCGCAGTGACCTGAGTTCAAGTCCCAGTGGAGTCTGGACGGTGGGGATCATCCCCCAGCACTGCAACAGCTATTTTATATGGCTGAATTTCAGATAGTAGATTCATTATATAGTGTATATACAAGAGCTCCTACTAAACAATCTGTTTCTGTTACGGTTCCAACAGAGCAATCTCGAAATCCAAATCATCCAAAACCAACACAAGTTCTACCTGGTAGGTTTTGTGTTGATACAATCAATATGCTAATCATTTGGGAATTCAAATGTATTTGTTTTTCTTCACTGACTTAAATTATCATGATAATTATGATGTGAGGATAAAATGTAAATGTTAGGATAAACTGCTACTGTGCAATCATACGATCGAATTCTCTGATTTCAGCCAAGGATTGTGGACACTTACCTTATGTTGTAAACGGAGACGTTTTTGAGCAACCAAATGGATTGGCTTTAAGAATTCAATGTGCCAGGTTTTACAGACTTGACGGACCAGACACAGTGAGGTGTGTGAATGGAAACTGGACAGCGCTCTCAGTCTGTAAACGTGAGCATCAACTGTGGTGTAGATCAGCTCATTTACATTTGTTTTACTATTGTGTTTATTTATTGTGTTCTGTGTCTCCAGCTCCATGTGTACTGGATGAGAGACACATTGCAGTAACAAGAGTTGAAGATAAATACCTGCGAGACGGTGAAACAAAGAGAATGAGGTGTAACCAGATTCAATTTTTGAAGAGAGAAGTCAGCTGTGTTGATGGAATAGCACACTATGGTCAATGTAAGCTTATCCAATTATTATGTGTGTACATACATTTTTATAACTTTTAAAGAAACCAATAACTGGTTCTTTTGTTGACAGGCTGAGTTTATGTAGACGTAAGTATAGAAACACATGACACATAGAAACAAATAAAACATAGAATGCGATCTGCAGTGATGTACTTCTGTTCTTCTTACTAATTTCCTTTTGTTAACAGTGATCCTATAACAGAAGCTTCATTTGAAAGACAGAAGTCTCCGGAACATTCTACCATCCTAATGTTTTACACTGATATTAGCAAAAAAAAGTATTTTATTTGAAAAATAAAGGCTTCTTCAACTGGACTAAGTGTGTGTGTGTGTGTGTGTGTGTTTTATCTAAGACCTGAAACAAAAACAGAAAAGTGATCTGACATACAGTACTGGCCTCATCTTTCTAGAGGCAGAATACAAACCGATAAAGCTCAGCATTGGGAATCAGTGCCGTACCAACTGAGCTACCTCTGGGAAGATAACTGTCTGGACTGAGCATCAGTTAAACCAGACAGGAGTCCCAGATGTTTCTGAATTTCAGAAAAGCTTAGACTTTAAACGTAGTAGTAACAACAAACTGTACACGTTAAGATGCAACCTCAAGTCAAGCAGGAGTTCATTGTCATTCCAACCGTCCACACAGTGCACTGTGAAACCAAACAACTTTCATGATGGGAGTACACGATTTAACTCAGAAAAAAAAAATTTAATAGTGGGGATTGGAACCTATTTCAAATTTGAGGAACCATATGCTACACGTTAGCATAGAACGGCTAACACAGCACTGAACAATCGCTAGATGGAGCCAAATGATTATCTTCTGTTGCCAACGCTTGTCTGTTATTAAAATATTTTTAAACGAATATTTATATCTGTTCACCTGAGCAAACTGAGGTAAAACGTGATACAACGTTCCGAGGTCATTACTTGTGCGTTACGTTGCGTTATTATGAAGCACTATGGCATTATATCTCTTACGGAGAATCAGGATCTTCGCTAGTCAACGTTCAACGCTATTTTTTCCAGAGTACTGTGTACTGAATACACTCAAATTCATATGATTAAGACATTATACCTTTTTGATCTGAGTGGTCACCAATAAACATAAGCTCCACAGAGAAAGCCTGGACTCTGGAGCTATAGGGGTGTATTAAATTAACTAGATACTTTAGAGAACTCAACTAAACAATTGTAGGTTTGTATGCCACACACCGTTCCAGCCCTGGTATTTATTGTTTCTCAGTGACTTGCCCTGTGCTTCCTCATTGCTTTCATTCCTGATGGGTGTTTCAAGTCAGTTCAGCTCAGACTGAACATTGAAACCAGCGCCAAAACCGGAGTGTACACAAATGAGCGAGCTCACGTCACGTCTCTTTCTGGATGCCCGTGGATTTACTCCTGTGATTGCCACATCTCATGGAGCCGACTAACTTACAGGTAGGAATTTCAGGATTCATGTACCTGTCCTAGTGAAATCCTTACTAGCTGTCTCGCAGTGTACCTGTCTATCACCTGCTCACCTCAACGCCTCGTTCGTTATCTTTGTCATCTCAGAAAGCCATAGCCATCGCGAACAGAGCCTCACAGGAGGACCAGGCTGAGAATTATGAGGAGGCCATCAAGTCCTACCAGCATGCTGTCAAGTGTTTTCTGCACGTCGTAAAGCGTGAGTGTTTAATGAATGCACTAAGCTGTGATTCTGTTGTACTTTCTGGCACATCCTCCAGGTCATCGTTTGGCCTGTTATAGCTCTAAAGTTTGGGGAGCACCAAAGGAATACTTTCTATGACCCTCCAACCCTCTCAGGGTATTGTGCTTACGGTTGCTGTTAATAAAATATAATTATACAAAGAACAAAGATAAACGTTTGCTTCTTGCAGTTTCCGCTGAAATGTCATTAAGACCACATTCAGACTGCAGGGCAAATTCAGCCCCTTTGTAATTTCTTACTCAAATTATTTAACACAGAATTACAAACCTACAGGTATAAAACTAGATTGTATGTATTTATTTTCTTTTGTCTGTATATTCTCAGGTGAACCTCAGGGGAAAGAGGGAAACCAGAAAATCAGAGACAAATGCTCAGAGTACCTGGATCGAGCCGAGAAGCTCCAGGAGTATCTTAATGAGAAACAGGTAAAAAAAAATTGTTTATTGCATCGTGTTTTTATTGTTGTACATCATGTCATGTTGACATAATTGTGTACGTTTAAAACAATGGGCAAGTGCTTCAATTTGAGAGTTTACTTTTGGTTTGGACCTGGGCAATTTGGATGGCAAATGGTGCTTAAAAAAAGGTTTACAAGATTCCACATGAACAGATACTTTGCAAAAAGTAATTGATTCCATATGTGGATGTCTTTCAACAACATAATATATGTGCACAGACTTTTACAGATTTTGCTATTATGAGCTGATAACCTTTTTTGTAAGTTGTAGACATCAATGTTTATAATCTACACTGCTAATGCTAATATGATGCCTAACATCAACTAAATCGACAGGATTTCTAACCTGACAGGATTCTTTTAGGAAATATTAATAATTTTTTATAATTCTCACAGCTAATTCTAGCCAGCTAGCCAATTTGAGCTAACATGACATGATTTTTTTATAAGGATTTAAAAACATACTGATAAATGTTTACAATCTGTCCTACTAACACAAACCGGATGGCTAACATGATCTTACCTGACAGGATTTCTAAGATTAGATTTAAAGTTATATTAACGAATGTTTGTAATCTACACTACTAACACTAGCCAAGTAGCAAAGGTGAGCTAATCTGACAGGATTTCTAAGAGAATTTTATCATGTTTACTGCTACAACTAGCCAGATAGCTAATATTAGTTGCCTGACAGGATTTCTGAGTGGGTTTTTGTAATTGTGACTGCTAAATCTAGCTAGTTCACTAAGCGGAGCTAACCTGACAGGATTTCTGAGAGGATTTTTGTCATCTTCACTGCTACAGCTACCTACTGTTTGTAATCTTCACTGTAACAACTATCTAGTTACCTAAAATGAGCTAATCTGACAGGATTTCTGAGAGAATCCTATCATATTTACTGCTACAACTAGCCAGGTAGCTAATGTAAGCTAACCTGACAGGATTTTGAAGATAATTTTCATTATCCCACCCCCATCTATCACCAGCTGTATTTGTGAACCTAACTCGTGGCTTCTGCTTAATGCCCTTAAGATCTTAACATTGGCACTAAATCTGTGGTCCTTTCCCTTGCCAATACTTCCCTCATTGTTGGTGATACCCCTGTTAATGCGTCCTCCACAGCACGCAATCTTGGAGTTCTGTTCAACCCACTTTTGTCTTTCGAACCACATATCTCCTCGCTCGCTAAGTCTTCCTTCTTTCAACTCCGCAATATCTCACTCCTTCGTTCTTTCCTGACCCGCAAAACTGCTGAGACCCTGGTTCATGCTCTAGTCACATCTAAGCTGGTCTATTGTAATTCCCTCCTCTATGGGCTGCCCGCTAAATCCCTTCGTCCCCTTCAGACTGTCCAGAATGCTGCTGCTCGTCTTCTGACCCAGTCCAGAAAGTACATCACACCAGTATTAGAACGTCTCCACTGGCTCCCCATAGACCGCCGCATCCAGTTCAAAATTCTGGTTCTCACCTACAAAGCACTCACGGGTTTGGCTCCCTTATATCTGGCCAACCTCCTCCATCGCTATGTACCCACCCGTAGGTTACGATCCTCTGATAATGGTCTCCTAGTTGTACCCAGATTTAGGTTATGCACTATGGGTGGTCGCTCTTTATAGTGTTGCCGCACCAAAACTCTCTTCCCCTCTCTCTTCGTCTTGCTTCAACTCTCAACTCATTCAAAGCTCAATTAAAAACTCACTTATTTATTCAATATTTTCACCCTTTCCCGATTACTTAGGTGTGTCTGTGTTCTATTATGTTGCTTGTTTTGTTATGTTTTTGTTTATGTCTTCTGCTTTTCTTTTTGTATCCATGTGTAAAGCGCCCTTGGGTATCTTGAAAGGCGCTATACAAGTGGAAATTATTATTATTATTATTATTATTATTATGTTCACTGCAACAGCCTACCTAAAACAGCTAAATGGACCTGCTACAACTATCTAATTCCCTAAAATGTAAAATTTTTCTAAATTTTGTCCTAATTTTTTCTGCTACCACTATCCAGAGTGCTAATTTGAGCTAACCTGACAGTATTTCTGACATGATTTTTTGTAATCTTCACTGCTAAATTAGCTAGTTTGCTAAGATGAGCTAACCTAACAGGATTTCTGAGAGAATCCATATAATTCTCTATCTTTCTGATTGTTTTTTTGGTCATATTTACTTATAAAACGATCCTGCTAGCTAGTATGAGCTAAACTGACTGACTTTCTGAGAGGATTTTTCTAATCTTCATTGCTAAACTAGCTAGTTCACTGAGATGAGCTAACCTGACAGGATTTCTGAGATTTTTTTTATAATCCTCACAGCTACAATTAGCCACATAGCAAATATGAGCTAAGCTGACAGGATTTCTGAGAAACTCTTGACTGTTTAAATTGGTCAGTATCCTTCCTGTTCACTGTTAACATAAGAGCTGATGCTAATGTTTATTAGCAGTTTGCTACCCAGCCTGCTATAGAGGTGGAGGACATGGCTTTCCAGTTTGAGTCTATTTATAGATTCTGGTATTTTTAATTAGGTTTAAGGTGTAGAAATGTTTAAACGTTCATTTTAGTGGATGAGGATCTTTTAAGTAGTGTTCAAGCTAGCTTTTTGCCGCAGATAATATCTAAAAAGTGGCTAGAATGCTGACGGTTAGCTAATGAACCTCTATGTTCAGTCAATACTGCAGTTCAGTCCATCAAGAACACCTATATTTGTCTAAATTTTCTTTGTTCCTTGTTCTTGTTCCACCCTGTATTAAAAAATGAGTCATGTGCTATAAGAAGTAGACGTTTTGACTGACAGGTAATAATAATAAAAAAATAACCCTGATGCAAAGTGGCCATTTGATGAAATAATAGAGTCTTAAATCCACATATGACGTAAAGTCATTCGGCTCGGGGTGTGGTCCACGTGATTCTTTACCTATTGTTAGCGGTGTGGGTTGCCAGATCCCCGTACGACAGATTTGTACGGAATGAATAAAGACGTTTAAATAGCCAGCAAACGTCGCCATATGATTATATATTCATTGTCTACAGTTGATAATAATATTATAACAATGTTTTAGTAGTAGTGTAATGTTTAATACTTGTTTTTATATTTTATTATTATTTACCTTTCTCAAATTTTTCCTGTGAGATTAAGCTAGACTTATTATGTAGTGGTTGTTTAATATTATATGAGAAGTATTTTTTCTGTTTTAGAATTATTTTATTAGTATTGACTGGTACTGTAGTATTTGGTATTTATTTTTGTGTTTATTTATTGTTTTCTTCTAATAATAAATGGTATTACAAGGAACACGAAACTAACCAAAGAGAAACATCAGCCTTTGCTTTAAGCAATGATGGCCAATCATTTAGGAGAATAGCAAAACCTCTGAACGTTTCAAGTGCAGCAGCCAAAACCATCAAACTCTACACTGAAGCTGGCTCTTATGAAGATCATCCCTGAGAAGGAAGACCATGTGCTGCCTCTGCTGCATTTTAGGGACATGAGTCCCTAAAATCACCGGTTACAGTTCCGCAGATTATAGCTGAAATAATTGCTTCACGGAGCTCTAGGAGCAAACGCGTCACAACAACAAATAGTTGATTTGTATTACTTTACTGCCTCAAGGACTTTTTTATAACTGTGAGGTTAATAAAATAAAGAGAGATGCACTGAAAGCAGCTGTCTCCGGAAAACTTCTGAATGATGCCTTATGCGGTGTGTACTGTATTTTTAACTGTTTGATTGTAATGTAGACAAATTACAGTCGCGTGACTTTTCTGTGTTGTGGCAACCCAACCTGAAGCGCTGCTGTAAGGTGGGCCAGAATGGGCGGTGATTTGTATCTGACGTCACCGTATTTTCTCACACGTGATCGTGATAGGCGGAAATGACACTCGACATTTTTATGCGGAAGTTTTATTCGCCCATTATCCAGCGTTCAGGAAAATAACAGCGCAAATCCGAAGGAAGGGCCGAGTTTCACTCGAGTTCGCAACGCGGATGGTTTAGAAGAGGGTGTTAGCTTTAATATTAGCCGAAACACGTCGTATTTGAGTGAAAACTGGAGATTTAGTCAGCCGCTATGGCTGCCAACAACAACTTGCAGGTAAGTCAGTTTAACGTTACATCCACAATACCATTAGCTGCGTTCGTTAGCTACATGCTACAGACATTACACAGTTGAAGTACTTCATTGTTTAAAGTAAAATACTAATACTAAGCCTATAACAACCCAATTGCTGTTATTTCTGCGTTTTTTCTGAGCCGAGTCTCTCGAATCGCTTAAAGTCATCGGTAAGTTTTGGGTTGAGTCCTAATAACGTGCCTGCACACATTAAGTGCACTAGATGGCGCTCATAAGGCGTTACGCTATAGGGTGCCTATATAGTGATTACGTTGATATTTTGGATACAGCCTTAAGAACCGTCAAGCGTTATTTAGTTAACGTTGTTGACTTTATGTCAGTTGTTTACTTTCATTTTTGTAAATGGCTAGTTTATAACTTTTAATGAAAACCTTTCAGTTTAATGCTTTACATTATATATTGACATTTATACTTTATACGTCAAACTATGCAAATAAGGCAACTGTCATTTCCCCTTTCAACAAATATTAATATATGCAAAATTGATATTAAGTTACTATTTTTATACGTTTGTTTATTAAAATTTAAATGTGAACTTATTACTTTTTGCAGTTAAATTTATTTCATATTAATTTCAAGCATACTTTTGAGTTATTTTGTATTATCAGTGTTTTATTTTAAGTTTTTAATAAAAATTTGCTTTTGTGTTTAAAAATAATATTTTTAAAACTTGTATTATATGAAAACATCTAGTAATTTTTTTTATATATTTATTATGGTCTCCCTTTCTATTGAAATATGCTTTTGAATTATGCTGTGCGTGAGATTGATTGATTTATTTTAATTGAACAGACTAAACATCAAATGAAGTATGTTTTTATCTGATTACTTATTGTACAATGTACATTTTTAGTCATTAAAAATTGCTCATTTATATTTTTGTATTTGGAATGTATAAGATGCATTATTGTCATTTAAATGTATTTGTGTAATTTATTGTGTGTTATTAAGATAACATATATGATAAATTAATGATATTTTATATTAATCGATTTCTTTTGCAGTAATATTTTATATGTATAAATAATTAATGTACTTAATAATTGACAGTGTTATTTCGTAGTTTATTCATTTATTGAAATAAGTAAATCATGCAGCAGATAAATTTTCCTTCTTTTTATTTCCAAACCTTTTCATCCCAGTACACTAAATATATGATATAAAAGCGCTGCCAGTCTTATGGAATGACTTCTTTAGCCATTACAGTAAAAGCTGCTCCTTTGTGTTTTGCCTTTGTTACAGAAAGCTATCGATCTGGCCAGTAAAGCAGCGCAGGAGGACAAGGCTCAGAATTATGAGGAGGCGCTGCGTCTGTATCAGCACGCCGTTCAGTACTTCCTACACGTCATCAAATGTGAGTTCTGCTTTCTCCGATATGTACGAGTATCCTACACATGGGGACGGGGATAAGACGGGGCAATAAAGCTGTGTGTGTGTTTGTGTGTGCTCTCTCAGACGAAGCTCAGGGAGACAAAGCCAAACAGAGCATCAGAGCCAAATGTGCCGAGTACCTGGACCGAGCGGAGAAGCTGAAGGAGTATCTAAAGAAGAAAGAAAGTGCGCCGGCCAAACCCGTCAAAGAGTCTCAGTCCGACGAGAAAGGGTAAGAACGGACATCTTCCTGTAAATAATACCCATGCTGCATTGTTTTTGCCTTCTAACGCACTCATTTTTAAATGTGCTTCTCCGAAGAAATGACAGCGATGACGGAGACGATCCGGAGAAGAAGAAGTTCCAGAACCAGCTCTCAGGTTCCTCTTCTAGATCCTCTGTATTCGTGTGTTACGTTATAAATCTTGTTATTGCGTTAGGGCTGAACACAGCAGGGTCCAGGGTGTATAATATGGAGAGGTCTGTCGGACCTGTGGCTGGTCCCTCGAGGCCTGTTGGACCTTTGCTTGGTCCCTTCAGGTCTGTCAGACCTGTGGCTGGTCCTTTAAGGTCTGTCTGGTCCTGTGTCGCAGGGAACCTCTGGGTCTGGTGGACCTGTGACTGGTCCCTCAAGGTCTGTCGAACCTGTAGCTGGTCCTTCAAGGCCTTTCAGACGTGTGACAGGCCTCTCAAGGTCTGTCGGACCTGTGGCTGGCCCCTCTGGGTCTGTCAGACCTGTGGCTGGCCCCTCTGGGTGTCCCTAATTCCATGAGCACGGTGTGCTTCCCTAACGGGCCACGTTGTTGTGCAGGCGCCATCGTCATGGAGAAGCCCAACATTCAGTGGAAGGACGTCGCCGGACTCGAGGGGGCCAAAGAAGCTCTGAAGGAAGCCGTGATTCTGCCCATCAAGTTCCCTCACCTCTTCACAGGTGAGTCCTGAATGACCGGAGCGCGAGTCTGCGCTAATAAATCACATCATCTGATTCGTGTTCCTCTTCCCTCTCAGGTAAGAGGACTCCGTGGCGGGGGATCCTGCTGTTTGGACCTCCCGGAACGGGCAAGTCGTACCTGGCCAAGGCCGTGGCCACCGAAGCCAACAACTCCACCTTCTTCTCCATCTCGTCCTCAGACCTGGTGTCCAAGTGGCTGGGAGAAAGTGAGAAGTAAGTGGAGTCGTACCTGCCTCACTGGGACTCATGGGTATTTAAGCCACGCCTCCTTTACTGCGCCTTAGTTACATAGGCCACGCCTCCTTATATAAGCCACATCTGTTAGACTGTGATTGACAGGTAGCCAGGCCACGCCTCCTTTAATGGGGCTTTCAGATAGTGGCCGTGCTTCGTTACGGCATTAATTCATCGTCCCTGCTCTCGCAGGCTGGTGAAGAACCTGTTTGAGCTGGCTCGGGAGCACAGCCCGTCCATCATCTTCATCGATGAGATCGACTCTCTGTGCGGCTCCAGGAGCGAGAACGAGAGCGAGGCGGCTCGCAGGATCAAGACCGAGTTCCTGGTGCAGATGCAGGGTGAGAATCGACACCTCCAGCGACTGGTTTTGAGCCAAAGTGTGTCGGGTCTAATCCCAATCTAAATGTCCCGTCAGGTGTCGGAAATGACAACAAGGGCATCCTGGTGCTCGGAGCCACAAACATCCCCTGGACTCTCGACTCGGCCATCAGGAGACGGTAACGTTCTATAAGTAATAGATAGTCCCTTCTCTTTAAAAATCCTTCGTTAACAACCAGCTCATCACCGGCCGACCCATTATTCACTAATTAGTGACCAATTAAAGCTGAGTTCCAGGAGGACCGTCCTACACAGACAGGACAATGAGAACCTCCCTCTATTACTAATCCTGCCTGCCGCTCACATGCTGGGCGAGTGACGTGAGCGCTATTCAGGTCCTGCAGGACAGGTTCTTCAGATGGAACGCGGCGTAATGATGAGTCACTGCTGGATGCAGACGCTGCTTCCTCTTTAGATCTGTAAACACAGTAAAGGACTTGTGTAACTCCATCAGCTCTTAGGGACTTCATTTCCTAACGTTCTGACTCTTGACTCGCAAACCACTGACCCGACTCGGACCCGTACACTAGAGACTCTGGAAATGGACTGTACTGTTGTGGTTCTGAATTTTTTATTTTTCTATTGGAGTCATTCATTTTTATTTTGCTATCCTGATTTTTAGTTTGTATTGTGATTTTTCAAAAACTAAAACTAGGAACACTAGTAGAAAAGAACTTAGTTTTATTTTCTGTCATGGTTCTTAATTTATTTTTTCTTTTTCTGTTTGGATTATTATTTTTGCTGTGGTTCTTAGTTTTTATTTTTGTATTTGAGTAATTAATTTTTCTTTTCTATTGTTCTTAATGTTCATTTTTCTATTGGAGTTATTCATTTTTATGTTGCTATCGTGGTTCCTGATTTTTTTGTTATCTGTTCTGACATTTAGAAAATAAAAGTAAGAACCACAGTAGAAAAGAAAACTGTTGTGAATCTTAGTTTTATTTCTATCATAGTTCTTAATTATGTCTTAAATTGATTCTTATTTTTCTGTTGTGGTTCTTAATTTTATTTTTCTATTGTGTTTCTTAAATTAAGAACATAAAAGTCAAATTAAGAACCACAATAGAAAATCAAATTAAGAACCACAATAGAAAATTAAAAATTACTCGAACAGAAGAATAACAGTTAAAAACAGAAAAATAAAATTTTATTCTTCTGTTGGAGTAATTTTTATTTTCTATTGTGGTTCTTAATTTTATTTTTCGATCAGCTCTTTATTTTAGCAAAGGAGTCTTTATTTGTTGTATTTAATTTGTCTTTCTTACCTACCTCATCTCACCTGGTAAGGACACGAGCCTTGGTTTTTGTGGTTGTACGTTGCTGCTGTTAGTACTCCATCCGTCTATCGATCTGTCTGTCTAGAGACTTGTGACTCGACCGGCACGCTGAGGACTTGACACAGACTAACACTGAACTCCAGACTCGACACTGTCTCATTTCCTTTCTCCTCGCCTGTCGTTTGTGCTCAGATTCGAGAAGCGTATCTACATCCCCCTGCCGGAGGAACACGCCCGCTCCTTCATGTTCAAGCTGCACCTGGGCACCACGCCGAACAGCCTCTCGGACGCCGACTTCGTTACACTGGGCAAGAAAACCGATGGCTACTCAGGTGCCGACATCAGCATCATCGTGCGGGACGCTCTCATGCAGCCCGTCAGGAAAGTGCAGTCTGCTACACACTTCAAACGGGTGCGTACAGAACGGACCTGAAGCTGCTTACACCTATAAGGCACGTGTGCTTAGAATTCAGACTGCTGCATCTCCTTTAAATGTTTCTTATGGTTCAAAGGTACGAGGCCCATCCAGGGACAACCCCGACCTCATTTTGGAGGACCTCCTGACCCCATGCTCTCCCGGAGACCCCCAGGCTGTAGAGATGACGTGGATGGATGTCCCTGGAGAAAAACTCCTAGAGCCTGTAGTCAGCATGGTGAGCTCTTCCTGAGTCATCAGACACTCTGCATTTAGCTCTGATCAACCGCTTCTTTCCACCAGCAGGTGGTGATCTTTTGCCGATTGATTATTTTCATATTCGGCGAAGTTCGCTAACAGCGTGAAGCTTTGACGTTCCGGTACCTAGCAAAGTCACGAATGAGCTAGCAGAGTGGGACTATGACCTCCTGTGACTTGGTAGCTACCTTGCTACCTCACATAGTTGCTAATGAGCTAGCCGAGTGAAGCTATGACGTTCTAATACCTACCTTGCTAACTTATGAAGTCATTAATGAGCTAGCAACATAAAGCTGTGACCTTCGCCAGCTAGCTGAATTGCTAACGAACTAGCACCGTGAAGCTATGACCTTCTATGGCTTAATAGCTACCTTGCTAACTCACAAAGCTAAAACATTCCAACACCTGGCTCACCAGCTAGCTACCGCGCTAAATCGTTAAGTTGCTAAGGAGCCAATAAAAGGGAAGCGGTGACTTTCAAAGCTGCTAATGAACTAACAAATTAAAGCTATGGCGTTCAAAAACCTGCCTTGCCGGCTAGCTAACTACCCTGCTACCTAGCGAAGCCGCTAACAAAGTTAAGCTGCGACCTTCCAGGACCTGGTTTGCCAGCTAGCTACCTTGTTGAGTAGTGAAGTTGCTAATGAAGCTATGACCTCCTATTGCTTGGTAGCTACCTTGCTAACTCACAAAGGTGCTAATGAGCGAACAAAGTGAAGCTATGATGTTCCATCTGCCATTGAATATAGTAATACAAAGGTGTGTGTGTGTGTGTGTGTGTGTGTTACAGACCGACATGTTGCGTTCGTTGGCTAACACCAAGCCCACCGTGAACGAGCAGGATCTGGAGAAGCTCAAGAAGTTCACCGAGGATTTTGGGCAGGAGGGCTGAGGGATGCCGTTGTCCTGGCTCAACCCCCTCGTCCTGACTCCACCCCCTCATCCTCTGGTCTCGTCTCTTCTAGCCTCTCTTCCTGAACTTGCGAGTTTGAAGGACTGATACCGAAGCTCAGCCTGGATCCGTCTGCGTGGGACCGGAGATGCAAAATTTGCGTTTCTGTTCATATATTATTAGCTTTAGCTATTTTTTTTACTTTTTTTTTGTTGTTTCTTTTTTGGATTTGTTTCCCGCCGTGTGTTTCGTATTTTCTGTAAGATCTGATTCAGCAACGGAACCTGACACTAACCTGCTGCGATATCCGTATTTCCGTTTGGGCTAAGTCGTGACATTCTTCTATAGCGACTACAACAGCTAGCTACGCGATCACTTCCTGTCTTTAGTAGCTAGCAAGCAAACTGTAGCATTACCTCGCTTGGAGCTACTCGCTTGCTACTGAGCCAGCAAAATTAAGGAAAGACTAAACATGTCCTAGCATGGCTGCTAATAATCTAGTCGCTTCACTCCGTCACCTGGGTTGGCAGCTAACTATCTTGCTAACTGGCTAGCGTAGGTAAGCTATAATGTTCCATTAGCTGGCTTATTCAAGTAGCAGATTGTAGCCTCACTAACTAGCTAACGAAATGTAGCTTTGACGTTAAATCGTTTTGCTTGTAAACGTTCCAAGCCGCTACCATGCTAAAGGTACAAAATTGTTTGCTGGCTGATTCAATTAGAGTCCAGTAGCTGTAGCTTGTAGCCTTGTGCTAACTAGCTAGCGAAGTCTAGGTTTGATGTTAAATTATTTAGTTATAAATGTTCCAAACGGCTAACTGGCTAAAGATGCAAAATTATCCTAGCATGTTAGCTGGCTAATTCAAGTAGCTACCATTAACTAGCTAGTACAGTAGCGGGCTTGTAGCCCTGCTAAGTAGTTAGCAGAGTCTAGCTTTGACGTTAAATCATTTCGTTTGTAAACGTTTCAAACCTATAACGTGCTAAAGTTACGAAATTCTTTTAGCTGGGGTGTCCTAGCTTGTTAGCTGGCTAATACAAGTAGCTGCCATTACCTAGGGAGTCCATTCGCCGGCTTGTAGCCTCGCTAAGTAGTTAGCAGAGTGTAGCTGTGACGTTCCGTCACCTGGTTTGTAAACAAACGTTAGCTAGCTAATTCAGGATCGAACCAAACAGCAGGGTTGCGATCATGCTAACTTGATAGCAAAGTGTATCTCTGTCGTCTACTTTGTGTAGTAGCTAGCGTTGTCGATGTTTTCCCAACCAGCTAGCAGAAGAAGCTTCTGAAATTCCACTAGCTGACTCGCTAACTATCAGACCATGTAGACTAAATGGCTAGCAATGTGAAAATAAGTTACCATCGCTCGGCTAAATGGCTAGTTCACTAACGAGCTACCAGACAGAATCTATGACGTTCTGTCACGTGCTAACTCGCTCTCTTATCCCGGATTGATAGCTAGCTGAATTGATAGCAGGCGATGTTTCAGATCTTACAGAATGAAGTGTTAAGAGTTTTAATATCTGGTGGGAAATTGACGGAGAAATTTAATCGATCCGTTGATCAGAGATTCACCAGGTACAGCAGAGGAGCCTCACCTGGATCCCTCACCTTCAGGGTTCATTCTAAACAAACAAACAACAAAACAAAAATCCAGTTTGTAGAGAAATCACCATTTCCCTGGTCGCTAATAAAGCAGGCAAGTTGGCAAGGTAGTCGTCGAGCTAGCTTCTCTGCTAAAGCGACATAACGCAAGTGGCACCGGTTGGCTTCTTAAACAGCCTCGCTAATCCGCTAACACGACAGGACTTTGAAATTCAGGTTGCTAAACTCAGTAGCTTATGGTGGAGTATTAAATAAACCCTTCAGCATGTCGTTATTACGAGAAAATATGTTATTACGAACAAATATCTTGTTATTAAGAGAAAATTGTTGTAATTTTAAGAAAGTGTCGTTATTACGAAACAGTATGTCTCTATTACCAGAAAGTATCTCGTAACGAGAAAACTGTCATTATTACAAGAAAGTACGAGAAATTGTCAGACTTGTGAGAAAGCATCTGTTTTTACGACAATTTCTTGTAATAACGACATACTTTCTCATAATTACGACAATTATCATTTTCACAACAATTTCTCATAACATACTTTCTCAGTTACTACATCATTGTTTTTCCGATGTACTTTCTTGTAATAATGACACTTTCTCGTAATTACAACATAATTGTCATTTTTACGACAGTTTCTCAAAATAGTGACATTTTCTCAGTTACCTAATTGTTGTTTTTACAACGCACTTCCTAACGATGACGTACTTTTCTCGTAATTACGACATACTTTCTTATAATGACACTTTCTCGTAATTACCACGTACTTTCTCGTTTTTGCGACAATTTCTCGTGAGGCAAACTTTCTTTTACATAATGATGTTTTTATGACATTCTCGTAATTGACGTACTATCTTGAAATTATGATGTACTTTCTCATAACGTACTCGTAATAATGACATAATTGGTGTTTTTGCGCCAATTTCTCATAATGACGTACTTTCTCGATTACTACATAATTGTATTGTTTTTACGACATACTTTATCGTTATAACGAAATACTTTCTCATAATTACAGCAGTCTTGATAACAATTGTTTTTGACGTACTTTCTCGTAATGACACGTCTTATTATTACAATATAGTTTTCTCTTAATAACGACATGCTCTTCTCATAATAACATACTTTCTCGCAATTACGACTACTTTCTCCAGTACAACGATTTTTGTTTTTTACGACATACTTTCTTGTAATGACAACGTGCTGATGGTTTTTTATTCCGTGTGGCAGCGATACGCCAAGGTACTAGCTAATTCTGTTACTAGCCAACTGGCGAGCTCCATAAGTGGCTGCCACGATTTGCAAAAGTGACATTATGACATCCTACAACAACTAGCTGACGTAGTTAAGTAATATCAAGCATTGATGTTGCTGGCTGTCTAACTTGCTAACTGCTAATATGTAGCCAATATGCTAGCAGAGTAAAGCTTGGATCACTTGGTTTGTCAGCTAACTACAACTTCCAACTACTAATGTTGGTGCTTATCACATAGCTTGCTGAAGAGCTAACGTGATGCTGTGATATATTCCTAACTAGCCACATTGTTCTTCAGCTATGTAACGAAGTGAAAGTTTGACACACTGTTAATTGGGTTGCTAGCTAACATCCAAGTGAACTAGTTTGCTACTGAGCTACACGGTGATGCTGCAGTATAACAGCAACTTGCTAGCTAGCTTCAAATGGAAAATAAGACGTTACAAATACCTGGATTTCCAGCTAACTGATTTGCTAAATATATATCTTGCTAATGGGCTAGCAGAGTGATGCTTTGCCGTTCCGTCTGCTAGCAGACTGAAGTTATAACTTTCTAATCCCGAGAACTACCTTGCTAACTAGCTAGTTTGCTAAACGAATGGTTTTGGTTACGTAGAGGTTTGTACGATGTGTGACTCAGGATTTTGCGTATTTTGTCCTGACTAATTTGAACCTGTGCCTTCTATACGAACTCTAGATCGTGGAATAAAGCCACTGAGACTGAGGGGGGCAAAACGTTGATAATATTTGCACATTTCACAGTGTACCGTTTGATCGTGTACAGCTACATCGCGTGTGCTGGTGGTGTCGGGTTCTAGACTCTGTCCTTTTTGTTAGTTGAAATGTTCTTTGATTGGAAGCGAGTGTTAACATTTATAAACTGTTTTTTCCCCTGTTCTTTTATTATACTTGTGTAAATAAATAAAGTCTGAGATTGAAAGTACAAAATATAAAAAAACTTGATTCTTGAGTGCAATTGGTAGCTACTAAAGTAGCATGTTTATGTTTATTGTTATGGTTATTGAACGGTTTCTGTAAGCGATGTTGGTGCCGTTTGAGTTTAGCACAACGTCGAACTCCGTGTTAATCTCCCGCCATTTTCCAAGGTTTAGTGAAAGACTGACGGTTGAAGGAAGTTTCTTCTGACGCGGTGTTTAGGTTTTCGCCATCTTTTGCGTGTAAAGTGCGTATACTATGCCAACATTCGCTGTAGTTACTTAATTTTAGATAACACACAGTTTATGCACCCTTGGCCTTCAATCTACGCATGATAAGCACCGCTACCGTTAAAAAAGCGGTTACTGTTTTCTGAAGAATCCTCGAACTACACTTGTAGTGCCCTGCTAACCTAATGGACGTGTCAGAAAGAACTGCACGTCCCAGAATTGAAAGCACGCACTGTAGATCTGTTCTAGGCTCGGTTGTGAAAGAGCCTTTATTATCGATGTTGGTCAATATTGCACAATGTCTGAACTCTAGTTTACGCGAAAGTGCCTCGGGTGGAAAATTTTCGGTAGTCTAGAACTTGTAGTCCGTTGTGTCACGCGTTGTATGGTGCGTAAACGAAACGTCACACCCGAAGGACTACAAATCCCAAGAACGGACGGTGTTTCGGTTCAGTATGTCGTTGTGTTTGGGTTAGTAGCTTAGCATTGACCGTTGAAACGCACTTCGAGTAATTAAGGAGTTCTGTTGACGCGTTATTATAACGCTAAAAAATATCATAAGCAACAATAAGTCGCTCCAAAATCTGTTTGTATCTGAGTCGCCAGCAAGGACTTTGAACTTTATTCACGAGGCTATAACGTTAGCTTGTGTTTCGGCCGTAGTCCAAATAGCTATGGAAAGTATATGAAGGGACCTAGATTTAGTGTACAACGCCTCTATTGACCAGAATATATAGTGCACCTATATAGGGTTTAAGGAGGTGTTTTGGGATTCAGCCTTAATGTTCACCCAGAACAGGCTTTCTAGAGCTCAGTAATCTGGGACTACTTGTTTTCTAGCTCCGAGTGGTCGTTTCTGCTCTTAAATATGATTTTAATTTTAGTTTTTGCTGCTTTATTGGTGGCGTTTGTGTTGCTTTTGTACATGATATCGCCTCTAATCAGCCCCAAACCGCTTAAACTCAACGGGGCCCATGTGGTGGTGAGTATAGTTACTTGTTACTTGTTAAAAACACGCTCATTGACCATTAACTGTTTTTGCTCTGCCGGTTTATGTAACAACTGAAGTGCTGTTTATACTTAATGGCGCAATTGTATATAGATAATTAAGGTTTAAGTACATTTTAGGAGTCAGTGCTTGGATTTAATATTGTTCAGTCCTAATTACCTTATCAGTGGTTTCGTACAGAAATTCCATAGACACCTTATTACAGGGTTTGGTTATTTCAGCCACACCTACTGGTAACTGATCCATAAAACCAAGCTTACACGAGTAATCTGTATAGACAAAGACATTAGGAAGCTTTTTTTTAACACAGAAGAAAGCACCAGGAGTTCACTAGATGCACCCATGCCTTTGGGTGTGTACAAACTTTTAACCACGGCTCCGAGCTGTTGGTATAAGCACTCAATACGAGGGTCTGATCCACAGGTGACGGGAGGCAGCAGCGGTATCGGGAAGTCTGTTGCGATGGAGTGCTACAGACAGGGCGCCTTCATCACCCTGGTGGCGCGTGACGAGGTAAGGCCTTAGTTTTGGGGTAGCAGACGCCGTTTTGGGTTCTTGCCCTTCTCTAACCGTGTGTTTTCCTCTCCAGAGCAAGCTGGTGCAGGCGAAGAAAGAAGTGGAGAAGTGTGCTGTGAACGATAAGCAGGTCTGTACCAGCCGTGTTGATGTTCTGAATCATGTGACCTTCTTTTTTGATGGTGTCCCATTCTTGCATCTCCCAGGTGGTGCTGTGCATCTCTGTGGACGTGGCGAAAGATTACAGTCAGGTGGAGAGCGTGCTCAAACAGGTACGTCCGAACGCCATTGTTTTTCTTTAACAGATCCTGATCGGTGTGCTAACCTGCGCTCTGAAAACTGTATGTGTGTGTTCGTTTAGGCGCAGGAGAAGCTGGGGCCGGTGGACATGCTGGTGAACTGTGCAGGGATGTCCATCTCCGGGAAGTTCGAAGAGCTCGAGGTGCAGAACTTCCGGGTCTGTGTCAAACTGTTATGATGAATAAAGCGAGAGCTAAGAACGCGATCTGTGATTAAATGTTGTAAATAAGTATTTCCTTTGGCGTCCGAGTCCCAGTCGAGTCACATCTCTGGCGCTCGGATCTCCGGCGTTTGAGTTCTGGTTGAGTCGAGTCTCTGCCATGCAAGTCCCAGTTGAGTCGAGCCGAGTTTCTGGTGTGCTGTGATGAATTTTGAGGCTCTGGCGTGCATTCCTTGATGATTGGAGTCTCTGGTGTCCTGGTCCTGGTCGGGTTGAGTTTCTGGCGTGCAGGTCTGAGTGGAGTCGAACCACTGGGGCTCGGGTCCCTGGTGTTTGAGTTCCCGCCCAGTCGAGTTTGTGGCATGAGAGTCCCATTTGAGTTTTGAGTGTGCTGGTCTGTTTTGAATTTTGAGGCTCTGCCATTCGACACTCGGACTGATCAAAACGCAAATGCAGTCAAACCTCAGCATCTGCTTCCCGCTGTAAGATGCTGAAGTGTGTGTGTGTGTGTGTGTGTGCAGAACCTGATGGAGGTGAACTACCTGGGCAGCGTGTACCCGACGCGGGCGGTGATCGGCACCATGAAGGAGCGCCGGATGGGCCGCGTGGTGTTCGTGTCCTCTCAGGCCGGTCAGCTGGGACTGTTCGGCTACACGGCGTACTCGGCCTCCAAATTCGCCCTGCGCGGCCTGGCCGAGGCTCTGCAGATGGAGGTGTGTGTGTGTGTGTGTGTGTGTGTGTGTGTGTGTGTGTGTGTGTGTGTGTGTGTGTGTGTGTGTGGATTATTAAAGGATCAGTGTCCTGCAGGCGTCAGGTGGGTGTGTTTGATGTGTGATCGCCTCCTGCAGGTGAAGCCGTATAACATCTACGTGACGCTGTCTTACCCTCCTGATACGGACACGCCGGCGTTAGCGGAGGAGAACAAGACCAAGGTTGGTTTACAGACATGGGGGGGCTGGCGGTGGGGCTGGCGGTGGGGCTTTTCTTTACCTGTGTGGTGTTTATTCATAACTGGCCCTCTGCTTTGTCTGTGCTCAGCCGTTGGAGACCCGGCTGATCTCGGAGACGTCGGGGGTGTATCAGCCCGAGCAGGTGGCCCGGGTCATCGTCAGGGACGCCGTGGTGAGGCTCCATTATTATTCCAGACAGCCTTATTCCAGATTAGGTTAAGAAATGTTTTAGTTATGCTAATACTAGAGACATTTAAACATGTAAGAGGATTTCTTTCTCTTAAATCATACGCGTTCAAAAAACGTAAAAAGGTTTTGAATTTGTTAGTCTTTTATTTTGAAAGCATTTCTTGTGGATTTTAGTGGTGCTTGATTTTATTATAAGTTTCCAACAATAATAATGATGTGTGTTATGGTTTACTTTTTATTATTATTTTCTACTATTTATATTTAAATGTTAAATATTACACATTTTAAATATTTTGGTTAATAATTTGTCATTAAAAAGTTAACTTTTGCTTATTTTTCTGTTCTGGTTTGAATTTCAGATTTTGGTTTCTGTTCACTTATTTATTTTAGGCTCATGCACTTATTGTTTTTATTTTTTATTTTTTATGTAGACTTGTGTAATCTTTAAATTTAAATGTTTTGTTTTGGTTTCAGAGGAACTTGTAGTTTGTGTTTAGGTTTTATTTTAGTAATTTCATTTATTATTAATTATAGTAACATTCAGAAAAACGTGGCTTATGAGAAATGTCATGGTTTTGAATTTTGTCTTGTGATTTTTATGTTTTTAGTTTGTATTTTGTTTATTATAAATTATAGAGGTGTTTAAAAAGTAAAAATCAGCTATTCTTAGCTTTTATTTGCTTTTTTGTTTTTTGAATATTACATTTCTTAATTTCTGAAAGCTTTAAAAACAGTCTTTAAATTTTATAAAATCTAAAACAACTTTTGCATCTACATTTTATTTGAATTTTAGCTTTTGATTGTTGTTGTTATTATAATTATTATAGAGATAGTTATATAATTATTATTATTTTTTTAGATTTAGTGTTTTATTTAGTTTCCTTCCCTTTTTTGATGAATGTTTGATTCCAGAAGAGATCGTTCTGTTCTTTGTCTTTTTCCTCCCGCAGCAGGGGAACTTCAGCTGCTCTGTCGGGCCTGATGGCTACATGCTGTCCGCTCTCACCTGTGGCATGTCACCTGTCACCTCCATCACTGAAGGACTGCAGCAGGTATTCATCTTAGTGATCGACTGTATCGTGTGTGTGCGTGTGTGTGTGTGTGTGTGTATACTGTATATAGTGCGGTGAATATCTGGACAGCCACTGGGGGGCGAGCTTCTATAGTCACTAGGCTGTCACGGTTGCCGTTACAATCCTGATAGGTGTCTGGTCGCCAGTTAGAAGGGCGTCTACATACTTTTGGAGTTTGTGTTTTGGTGCAGATCGTGACCATGGGGCTGTTCCGCACCATCGCTCTGTTCTACCTGGGCAGCTTCGACAGCATCGTGCGCCGCTGCGTGATCCAGAGGGAGCAGAGCAAAGCCGGCGACGCAAAGAGGGAGTGACGCCGACGGGCCGGGCCCTCATCGTACACCACGCCATCACGCCGAATTCACCAGTACAGCTTCACTAACCCGGTCTGACCTTGTCTTATCGAGAGCTGATTTTACCGTTATGGGAAGGGCTGCGTCTCAAATCGCATAGCGTATGAGATTTGGGACGCTGCAGCTCATAGGGAGGCCGATCTTTTGGGGATTTTCCCTCTTTCAGACGCTCCGGACCAGAGGAATACTTAACGCAGAAGGTCGCCGTGGTAACCACGTGAACTAGGGTTCGAACCCAGGTCCACACGGCTCCTGCCAGCCTGGTTCTGGCCGCAACAAGGACCCGCCACGGCGCAGAAGTGCGTCGGTTTATAGTAAAGCGTAACCGTCGTCACCGTGCAGACCCGGGTTCGAGCCTAGGCGGTGCCCCTGATATACACAGTGTCTGAGGGAGGGAAGGTCAGACTTACGTTTGCCCGAAGTGCACCCCCTGGTGGAGGCGTCGGCACAAATTGGCGTGGAACCTCCATTGGGGGATAAATTACTAAGCTCTTCTCATCGTTCTGTAAAATCAGGACCCTGTGCCAGAATCTTCAGCCTCGTTCCTTGTTAGGCCGATTGTCTTTGTGTTTAAACGCAGACCTTAAACGGTTATGCTCTGATCCAGCGTAAAACATTCCACGCTCGTTAAGCTGCCCTGGGTCCCGTGACGAGGTGCTAACGAGGTGTAAACGAGTGAGAGCGGGACTTGCTGGATTGAGTCTCGCCGCCTCGAACGGAAATAGAACGTCTTTATGCTGTTTAAAATTAGCAGAGTCCAACGATAACAGGCTGAACGATTCGTTAAATGACTCGATGACCTACGTTCATCGTGATCGACTTGGAAAACGTTTGCGTACCTGTGGCACGGGTGAAAAGGTGCCAATTCACAAGCCTACCACCAGGGGGTGACACACACAGACAGTTCCAGGCCCCGAGCGATAGGCTGGTGCCCCGTCTTAGACTCCAAACCCTCCTGCGGTATAAAAACAGAAATGACAAGATGACTGCAGCGCCCTCTGGTGGATACGAATAACATCAGTTTTTGCGGGATACTGAATTTCAAATATTTTCAACGCATTGTATGGAAGCAGGTGTAACAATCCCCACCCCAAATGATGAACCCGAGGCAGTAGTGGCAAGGAGAAACTTTGTAAACGAGGATGAAGCCCCGAGAGACCAAGACTCGCCCGATTTAAGTAAAGACTTCATAGGCGTAAAGTCGAGTTTGGGAATCGCGTACAACTAAGCGTTCACGTTAATTAAATAAAGCGTAACGTCGAGAAAGCCTTAGTGTGAAAGCGGGGACGATTCTCTCGTTTAACTGCGAATCAGGACGCGCTAATGAGTAGCTAAGACGCGAGTGGACGTGCCGATTATCGTTAACGAGGACCGAATTATTAGAGCAAAAGATTCCAGCGCTTTCTTCGGAGTCAAGAAAAGTTCACGCGAATCCGTGTTACAACACTATTTTGGACAACGCCCGCACATGCCAACGTTTCCTATGATCAAGAAGCGACAATACTCTTAGTCTGGCATCCCTAATAAATAAATAAATAGGTGTTCGTAGTTCACAGAGGCATTGCATTTGTGTTTTAATCACATTACAGATGTGTGTGGTCCACTCGCAGGTTGCCAGATCCTGCCTATCAAGCCCTCACAGCTTCCAGTTGGCAAAGCGAATCTTCTTTGGAACCTCAGAATTTGAACGCTTCTTAATCCCCCTGATTCAGACGTCGAACAGGCCGTTCAGAATTTTTGTTCCCAAATTCGAACATCGTTAAAACCCGTGCACGCTTTCCAGTGTTAAGTTCAAACTCCGAGCTTCCACCGTGTTACATGAAGCCTATGCTATTCTCCTTGACCACCAGATGTCGCCAGATTTCCCTTTGTGCATTGCCTCGGTTCGAGCTTCAGATTTTGGAATAGGCTCCGAGTACGACCCGTTGCCGTCATAAGACATTCCAGAAATATCGGCACGTTCCTCCATGGCGTTTGCTTTGAATCGTCAAAGCTATGCAAGCGCCGGACCTTTTCCCCTTTAGGAGCTCTGTAGGAAAGCGAGACCAGCTCGGACACGTTCCAGAGGCTTTTGTTTTTGTTTTGCCTTGTTAAAGCTTGTTAACGTTTCACCTTGTGCCACTGATGAATTCGTTGCTTTCTGTTTTGTTACACGACAGACAAATAAACACTTTTTAAAATCTGTGTGGTGTCAGCTAGTCATTTGCTAGGGGCTTTTTCTTTTCTTTTTGAGACGTCGTGACTGCAGCAGTGTTGCTGGGTAAGGGTTCCTTCCTCGCTGAACGAACGACTTTAAGATTGGGTGGAGATCATTTCCCTGCTCCTCTTTCAGTGTGGAAAGCATTGATAAAAAGATTGGGAAACTGGACATCGGGACAAGAGGAGGACTGGGCTGGACCGAACACCATAACGAAGTGCAGAACTGACCTTAACTCGATCTCACCTTTTATCCCCGCTGAGAGTCAGGACCTGTTCCAAAATGCAGCTTTTTCAGCTGAGTGAGGTTATTCTGCTGATCCCCAAGTTTTTGGGTGTAATTTTAATTGAATAAGCAATCCACAGTCAAATCTCGGGCCTGCAGCACCATTCATCAGCTGGAAGTGAGAGCAAACTGGGGCAGGACAGATGAAAGCACTCGAGCGTGTTTAAAGCAACGAGAACCGAATCCAAACGCTGTAGCGAGTAACGCTGACTTTCCTCCAGGCCATGTGGAGAAACTGCAGCGCTAAGCGTCTTTGGGTGGAGGTTCTGCTCGGAGATCCGAATTCAGCTCTTTGGAACAAGGATTGTGATTTAAAGGGGACATATTACGTAAATATATTTGTGGCTGGAGAACATGCCAAATCACAAACTACAAAATCAGAGGACCCAGTTATTTCTGGGAGCAGTCTAGGTGTGAAAACGTGGCTCAATTTCATATGTCACAAACAGACTCATTAGAGTAACCCCGCCCCTTATCTACGTGGCTCCACCCCCAGCTCGTTCCACGGCCTCAGAGGGGCAGGAGATCTTAAATGTAATAGCTTATACTTAATTACTCTAGTTTTGGAACATGGTACTTACGCAGCGTTGTAAACGTGATATCTTTTATTTTTTAACGTGTTCCTGCAGGGGGTGCTGTTGCACGTTTGCTGATGAGTGACTGAAGGAATTTGGGCTGTGTATCACCCCATGGTCGTGACCCAGTCAAACTGAGCTGTTGCCTCACAGCCCTGGGTTTGATTCCTTGATTCCTGGCCTGGATTCTCTCTGTGTGGAGTTTGCATGTTCTCCCCAATGGTTGGGTTTCCTCTGGGTGCTCTGGTTTTCTCCCACGTTCCAAAGACATGTTGGGTCAGTTCGTGTCTTTGTGACCCAGTGGGAGTGTGTGTGCCCCCTTCTAGGGTTGGTTCTCGCCTTATGTTCTGTGTTGCCAGATTGATTTAGTTGAGGTTAAATATTTAAACACTTGATCTGATTAGGTTTAGTCCTTAAACACCAGCGTGAAGTTCAGGATCACGGCACTATTCCTTTAATATGGTCAGGGGGGTGTGTAGGTGTGCGTAAGAGGAAACGCCTCATTGCTGCGCGTGGCTGAGTTGGGGGGCGGATCTGTAGCACACACACACACACACACACACACACACACAGGCCGATCCAGAGGCACGCAGGCTCAGAGCGCGGTGTGAGTGACCGAGCCAGTCGGTGCTCTCGGCCGGTGATGGTCGGTAACTCGAGGCTGCACGCGGACATTTTGGCACAGTGGGCGTCTGTTTGTAGCGCGCGCGAGAATGTGCACCGAACACTAACTCCTCCGTTCATCCCACCGATAACGCTGACGTTCCGTGGCGCGACATGGCGAACGGAAACCTCTACGACAACCGGTGCATTGTGGAGCAGTACCTGAAGCACAAGCTG
Organism: Ancistrus triradiatus; assembly: GCA_025084515.1. Lineage (NCBI taxonomy): Eukaryota > Metazoa > Chordata > Actinopteri > Siluriformes > Loricariidae > Ancistrus > Ancistrus triradiatus. The sequence goes on from JAJAGP010000325.1 coordinate 376,984, forward strand.
TGCAAGAACGGCAAGGCGAGCTGCTACGGGAACGACGAGGACCGGGAGAGCGTGCACCGGGCTCTGCGCGAGGCCGGGGATGAGCTGGAGCGCCTGTACCGGCCGGACCTGGCTGACATGACCAAGCGGCTGATCGGGGCGCCGGAGGACGCGGAGCAGAGGCGCTTCCTGGCCGTGGCGGACGAGCTGTTCCGGGACGGCGTCAACTGGGGCCGCGTGGTGGCCTTCCTGGAGTTTGGGGCGGCCGTGTGCGTGCAGTGCGCCGCGGACCGGGAGAGGGGCGCGTGTGCTGAGAACGTGGCGCGCTGGATGGCCGAGTATCTGAACGGACCGCTGAGCGGATGGATCCAGGACAACGGAGGATGGGTGTGTTAGGCTTTTTTACTTTTTCAGAGCAGGGAGAAATACATAAATAAAATTACATTTTTATGCTGTTGCTGCTGCTGCTGTTAGTAGCAGCAGAAGATTTGTTATTAATAGGAATAAAATAATAAAATGTTATGTCCTTTAAAATATCGTAATCATTGATATAACTATATAAGAATAATAGGCCTAATGATAATATCTAATAATAAAAATGTTATTTGATTAATACTACTACTACTACTACTACTACTACTACTAATAATAATAATAATAATAATAAATGGTGGTATTGAAAATGATAGTAAAAATGTTATTAGAAATACTAATGATTAATTGCTAATAATAATAAAAAAATAATAGTAATAATAAATGGTGGTATTGGAAATGTTACGTGGTGGTTTTCGATCTCTGGTCGCCATTTGTGTGGAGTTTGCATGTTCTCCCTGTGTCTGTGTGGGCTGCTCTGGTTTCCTCCCACATTCCAAAGACATGCAGTAGGTCAGTTGGTGTCTCTAAAGTGCCCCTGTGTTTGCGTGCGTGCCTTGTGATAGATTAGCACAATGTCTGTCCTCCTACAATTTGATCTTTTAAGAGCGTAATCAGTTTTTGTACTGGAGTAAGAATTTTTAAGCGTGTTTTATTTTGTGAGCCAACCGAGTCATAACTTGTTTGAAAGAGCCGAGCTTTCTTTTGATTCGTTTGATTCATGAAGCAGATTTGGTGAAGAAAGACAATGTTTTTAGTCCGATATTGAACTAGATATAGTCCTAAACAACATTTTATCTTACATCAAACAGCTTTTGTGTAGGAGTCAGGAAAAGGTTTATTAAACGCGTGAGTCGATTCGCTTAAAGGAGTCATTTGAGGAACAGAATGGTTACCTCTAGCGCTACGTTCCGAAAATGATTCTTTGGAAGGAAATAATGAATCGCGTGAATGTGCTTGATTCATCTCCTCGGTTTTGGTCAAGTAAATGTTGTGTGTCAGATTTTAAACTAGATATAGTCCTAAACGAGATTCTACCTGTTAAGAGTGTAATCTGTCGTCGTGTGAGAGTGCGAAGGAGCTTTATTAAACGCGTTCCAGTTTTGAGTTGATTCACTTTGAGGAGTCGTACAGAAAACGAGTCACACCGGACCATTTTGGTTCCCTCTTGACTTTCCCAGGGCTGTGAATCATGTCGTAGGTATTTGCTGATCTGCAATGCCACCCCAAGATGCAAAATTGTGGAGCTTTTGTTGAATTAGTTTGGTTTGGTGCCATTTCTGTTCAGAAACTCGGCATGCAGCTTGATTCTTAGCGTGATTAGCGGAGCAGCGTTTAGCTCTGGCGTACCTTGCTGAGCCCCTGAAGCTGTATAGCCCATCGGTCAAGGCATGTTTTAATCTCTAGGATCAGTGGCAGCTCTGAAGGTGTTTTGCAAACCCCAACATAATCTCTGGATTAGCTTTTCAAACAACTTTAGGGGATGTGAGACCTAGCTTTAAAAAGTTGACCCTGGAGCATTTGTATTGAGTGGCTTTTGATGTCATTACACACACCTTTGTTTACGTTAAAGCGCCACCATAAGCCTTAACACTTTTAGGCGATCGAGCGTGCTACATAAATAAAGATTATCGTAATTATTAGCCTCAGTTACCTCACATCCTTTGGTTCTTGGTAGCTTAGTCTCTCTTTAATGGACAGCACAGGAAGAAACAAACCAAAATGACTGTAATTCGAATGGGAGCACGCTAACACTCACCCGTACTCCTGAAATTCCACAGATGTGAGCTCTCGCTAACGCCATGTTTCAGTATCATGGCACTGAGAAGCTTACTGTGTAAGAACGTTCAGAGAAAACATGTTTCTTCAATCTGAAATCTGAAACGTTTCAGATCTGAGTTTCTCTGTACCTGCAATGATACTGAAACCTGGCCTGGTCAGACGCTACAGAGATGGAGTTTAAAATGTCTGAATGAGAGCAAGTCCAACGAGGATCGTCTCCTAGCCACTGCAGCAGCGACCCCTTCAGTCAGTCGGTCGGTCGGGACGTGGACATGGCGAGCTCTGTTCGTTCCTCCGTGCAGATTCACTATCATTGTAGAAGTCTAACAGCAAACAAAAACACCTTCAAATAGGAGCATAAACAATTTACAAATCTTAAATTGGATCAAAAAGCACATTTAAAGCAACATACAAACATGGAATTGGATCAGTGTTGACAACAACATAAAAAACAACGTACAAAACTGACACTGGGTCAGAAGGTCTAGAAAACAAAGTCAAAAATAACGCTGTTGTGGCGATACCTCGCATCTCGAACCCAACATGCAACTCGAGCCTCACCTCACCAGAGATGAGAGACAAACCGTGTTAGCCAATCATGGAGGGTGGACGTCTGTGATGAAGGTACTTAAACTTCAGCAGGAACTTAAATCAGTTCTGAGACCTTACAAGAAACAGTAGTGGATCATCTGGAAGGGTGCCCAAACTTTTGCATGACTATACTTGTGAAACTGAGAGTGAGAGATGAACCCAAGGTGACCCAAGGTGAAGAAAGTACGTTATAACCTTGGATCACAGAGCAGCTTCTCTCCGATTTCAGCTGGAAATCCCCCGGCTCGGCCTCTCTGTCCTCCCTCTGTTCTGACAGGATAATGGACCTGAGCAGGAGGAGGTTCATTCAGCACCTGTGTTTATTTCTGCAACATTACAGGCCTTTCTGGATGATTGGTTGCGTCGGCGTCTTTTTAAATTACACCTTTTTTCGAGTGGGATGATTTTAGTCCAGACGTGGTGATCAGTGCGAGGCTGCGTCCCACAGAGACCTACGTAGGAGAGCCTGCGCCTCTGTCGGTTAATATAGCCTCAAAATGTGCACAAACGAACCATCTGCTCTCGTTTTACTCGCTTTTCCTCCCAAACTTACTGGAAATTATGCAAAACAGTTTTCAAATGTTACAGGGCAGACTGCAGAGTTTAAAGTGATGTAAAAAAGTGGATGGAAAAACCTTTCAACACAAGGTGAAAATCTCAAATTGGATAGAAAGCATAAAACATAACCTCAAACTGAGTAGAAAGTCTTTTGAAAAACCGCATAAAAATCAAATAAAAGCCTCGAGTTGGACAGAAAATGTTTTGAAACCAATTTAAACAGAAGAACTTTTGAGAACAAGGTTAAAACTTCGTATCCGATGGAAAACCTTTCAAAAACATAATTAATAACCTCACTCTGAGCAGAAAACAACGTAATAACAACATATAAAGCTCATACTAGACAGAAAAACAAGGGAAATATCCTTTGAAAACAACATAGAAACAGCAAATTGTTTGGAAACTGTTTTGAAAGCAAGATAACCTAAAACTGGACAGGAAACTAAAAAAAAAAAAAAAAAAGAATAGTGGAAAACCTTTTGAAAATAACATGAAAATTAAAAAAAAGCCTCAAGTTGGATAGAAAAACTTTAGAAAACAAGATAAAAACCTCTTATCAGATAGACAAGCTTTTAAAAAATAATACGCTCACTTTGATCAGAAAACAACATTAAAAACAATGTAAAAAAAGCTCAAATTGAACAGAAAACGACAAGGCACAAAACTCAAATTGAGCGAATACCCTTTTTAAGTGAAGAGCAAACTGGATGGAAACTGTTTCAGAAACAATAAAAACCTCAAAACCTAAACAGTAACTTTTTGAAAACAAAGTAAAAACCTAAATTCATTGAAGACCTTTTATAAAATGACAAACTTGAAATAAAATTATATAAAACCTTTTGAAAATTATGTTTAAACATCAAAATGTCAGAAAACTGCTTGGCAACAAAATCTAGGAGAGCATTAAAGCAGAAAGTTTTAGCAAAAGACATGAACGTGTGTACACCAACACTTTCTGGGAATTATATACAACAGCATGACAGGACACAAAAACATTAGTGTAGATTAACGTTACTAAAATAATGTCGTGGTGGCCAGAAATGTTTTGAAAACCATGCAAATAAACTCAATAAATAACGTTCAAAAACACCATGGATGGAGAAGTTGAACCATGTACACCGTTATTGTGTTCTGAAAACTGTTTTAGAACATCAGCGTGGACGACCAGCTCTAGAAAATGTGCATAAAACTAATGTAAAGCCGGAAACTTGTTTTAAAATGATGCAATAACGTCAATGTGGACAGAATACGTAAAAATAGAACGACAGTTTCACTGTGACTATAATTTGAAAAATAGCAATAACTGGAACACAACATGAAAGGATCAGATGGAAGGTGGAACCTGAACAGCAAGCTTTTTAAAAGTGACATCTAGAGTCATGGTGGACAGAACGCTTCTCGTTACTCTTAACAAGATCAAATTGGAGCAAACAGTGAATACATGCAGCTCATTAAGAAGTGATATCATCATCTTTCTGAGACGGCATGGACGCAGAGCTTTGTGAGAAGCTGGAAGCAGGAGCGTCATTATTCCACATGAATCTTTTGTTCTGCTCGGTCCTGTGTGTCTGTTTATTAAAACACACATTGTTTGGGACAGCATTAATACCGTCCACTGTTCTCCCACACACACGTTCCACACCCTTCCACCCTCTGGAGACCCTGCTGTTTTTAGTAACGTGAACAAATAAAGCAGACGACCTGGGTGTTGCTTTCCTGAGAGCCTGATCTTGGGTGTGGACGCATTTTGACTTTAATATTACATTTTCAGCATTTTAGCAGACGCCCTAATGCAGAAAATGACACATGATACAGTCACCCTCATATATGTGTGTACACACACACACACTCCTACTGTGGAAATTGGGGAATCATTGTCCTCCATGCAGAATTGTTCATGTTTATTCCCATTTCGTAATGAGCGCCAATGTTCTGCTCTCCATGGCCGTCCACAGATTTTCTGCTGGATCACGTTTAGGTCAGGGCTGTGGCATGGCCACCCTGGGACATTCACCCCCCTGTCCTTAAGCCACTTTTGTTTTTTTAGTTTTTTCGTGATGTGTTTAGGGTTGCTGTCGTGCTGGAAGGTTGAATCCACTGCCCACTTCACCAGTCTAGCAGCAAGACAAAGGTTTCCTCAAGAATTTGGTTGTACTTGGCATCATCCAGTGCCTCGATTTCTGTCCCAAAACTGCAACCTTGGTCTCATCTGACCTTAAAACCTTTGGCACATGGCATCAGAAGCACAAAGATGGCTTTGAGTAAAGTTGCTGTCACTGGTTTCTTGGTAGCTGCCATGATCAACATCCTAATTGTTTGGACATCTGATTTGGAATGACGGCCCAATGTAGGCAAGGTGTTGGTGGTGTCTTTGCATCTTTCTCCTGACTTGTGCCCTTTCACATCTTTATACCCAGGCAATGTCTGAAGGAAATGTCTTAACACTTCTCAAAAGCAAAAGGTACGTTGTTTGTTGCCTTCAAGGCTGCCATTCTCTTTTCGGTCACCAGGTGTCACCAGGGTTCGCTCGTACTACTTTTAAGTCATTCAGACGTGAATGAGATGTATATAATTTATAAGATTTTTCCTGATGTAATTCTTACAGAAAATGGAAGCTGGACGTTAAGCGGCGTTTCAGAAATGCTGCTACGTTGTGAGGAAGCCATATAAATACACTGCGGTGAATATTTCATGGCGCTCTGCCGTGCATTCGTTAGCTGGCGTCCATCTGTCCCGTCGCTCATTAGCACCTATGGGATCGTGTTCCTCGTAAAGCCTCGCTGACATGAATTACAACCAGCGCCGAACACATGTTACTGAAAGATGCATGAGCTGAGTAACGGCTTTGCTAACGACCTTTTCCAGGAGCCGGCGATGTTTCATCCTGAGCGCCAGCAAAAGAAACACAGGAAGAGAAAACTACCGAGGTGCATGCTCAGAAAGAGTCCGGTTTTGGAGGGTTATCGTTGCAAGAGTACACGCTTAAGCCTTTAGCACAGTGTGAGCCATGTGAGACCCCAAACGCAGCAACGAGGTCTTCAGGTCAAGGCCTCCCCAGTGAGAGCCAGGCTGAAACGAGCTGACGAAATGCGAGAGATGCTGCGATAATGCGTCACCTCCCACCAACAGAGGAAGCTTAGAGCGCAACAGCGTCCAGCCCACCCTGATTAGCTTTCAGTAAGGGAAAAGGTCACGCCCGAGGCTCCTGCTTCTATATTTGGAACGTGGCCGGTGTGACTCCAGCTTCATTGTGTGCCTCTGTATTGTGTGAACTAGTTGTGGGAATTCCTACTTGTGAGATAAAACTGCTGAAGCGTATACAATCAGATCCAGAATTGCCGACATCCTCGGTATGGTGGGATTGAAGATACGGCGCAAGAAGGCACTGGGAAGGCAGTTTGGACCTCCATAACAGAGTGCCATGATGCCATGAATTGTAACAAGGTTGGTGCTTTGGCAGAAAAACAAACCCATATCATTACAGATCCTCCACCATATGGCACTGTAGGGACCTTGAAGGTTGGTTGCCAAAAAGCTCAGACTATAGAACCTGCATCCAGTTAGTCCAGTAGCTTCCAGAGAACTCCAGGTGCTTACATTAGTTGTTAGATGAGCATTACTTTGCTTGTTGTGGAGTGAATCTGGTGTCTTAATTGTAAACTTGGAGAGGTTACGATCCCAAAAATGATTCTAGAACGCCAAACGACCATCGGCTGAGAAGGACACGGGCAAAGTGCAAGCAGCTGGCATGACAAATCAATAATGCACTTTTGTCACTCGCTGACAAATGAGCCATGTTGCAGCACACTTGGCCTCTGGGGCATTTGCTTCCTGTCATACATTTGGTAGCTTAGGATCGCCAAAAAAAAATCCCACCCAGAGACCTCTGGGCTGAGCAGAATGACACAATGTTCCAGTCTAGACCGAGGACACGCTCTCATTTGGAAACTTTCTCGAGGTGAAACTGGTCATTTCTGCCACATGGTAAACATGACACAACCTAGGTGAAACCAGTCATTAGTGTGGTCGGGAGACTCCACGCCAGCGCCTGTTTGCCACCTAACAAGAGACCAAAGATTCAGATAGAAGCCTTCAAGTATATTTTATTTAGATACACTGGTGGCATCATTAAGTTCTGGCCAGTCCTGGATGTATTAAAAATAAAGCTATTGTATGTTTTGATGCAGAAACTGGAAGCTCTGGTACTATAAAAAACTGTAGTCTTTGATACTGGATACTTATGGTAAAGGAACCATAATCTTTGGCCCCTTAATACTCAAATTGGAGTCTTTATTACTAGAACTAGCAAGCTTAGTGGAACCAGATATTTGGTTCTGGATTGAATATATGTGGGATTTAGAACATGGATCTTTGGTACTGGAAATGAACTGTTGGTGGCCTTTGGTACCAGAAACTATTGGTACTGTAACTATAAAAGGTTCTGGTATCAGTATTGAAAACTGATACTGGGCCTTTGGTGCTGGAACTTTACTGTTACTTTAAATGAACGCTTTGGTATTGGAACTGGAGCTTTTGGTATCAGATATACTGGAACAGGAATGTTTGGTTTTGGAACTCATGTCTTTGCGACTGGAACTGGCACCTTTCATTCTAGAATTGGAGTCTTTGTTACTGAACCTGAAACACACTGTAAGGGAAGTAGTGCTGGGACAGGACTCTCGATACTCCAACTTTACTGTTGGGGCTTTGAACTGGACTCATTGGTAGTGAAATGGCAAGCTGTGCTACTGGAACGGCAGTGTTTGGTGCTGGAATTGGACTTGCGGTACTTCAAATTGGAATCCTGGGAAATGAGGATCGAAACTTTGGTCCTGGAACTGGAGCCTTGGTTACATGAACTGGGATCATTGGTAATAAAGCTTTAATTTTGAAACTAGGATCTTTGGTTTGGTATAATAGACCTGTAGCCTTTGTTACTTTATACTTTGGGACTGGACTTAAAAGTTATGGAAAAGGAACTGTAATATTTAGACCATTAATATTTCAACTAGAGCCTTCATTACTAGCACTACTGGAACCAGTTATTTGGTTCTGGATTGCATATGTTAGAGATTTGGAACTGGGATCTTTGCTACTGGAGATGGACTCTTGGTGGCCTTTGGTACCGGAGCAAGTTGGACAGAAACTATTGGTACTGTAACTAAAACAGCTTTTTGGTTCTGGAACTTGGCTGTTGAGTCTTAATCTTTGCTACTGGAATTTGTACCTTTGTTTCTAAAAAGTCTTTGTTACTGGACCTGAAACAAATTGTAAGGTAATAGGTGTTGGGATTGGACTCTTGATACTCCATCTTGACTGACGTGCCATCAAACTGGACTCACTGGTAATGAGATGGCAAGCTGTGCTATCGGAACTGGAGTGCTGGGATTGGACATTTGGGACTTGAATTGGACTACAGACAAACTGGGAACTAGGATCTGTGGCATCAAAACTGGAATTTTTGGTATTGGATTGGTGGTCTGTAGAAAAACCCGGTTCCACTTTCCTCGTACCAAATGTTCTAGCAGTTTTTACAGTGGAAAGCCCTGTGGTTCTGTCTGGTGAACTTGGGTTGGGTGTGATGTTTTGTTTTTGATGTGCCCGGCCCAATAAAGACTGGGTATGGTAACGTCTAGACATATTTATGAGTAAATGGCAAAAATGTCATGTCGTAGCATGGATAGAGAGCACACGCCCTCGGCACAGGGTTCCTTTTGTCTTCGTGTTATTAGCTGTAAGGATTCTGGATAACGATTAAGGATAACGTTTCCCTCATTTGTAATTCCAGTCTCGTTTTCGTCCCTGTCTAACGCTAAATGAACTGGAACCAGATACTCACACGTTTCTCCCATTACAAAGGCTGCGTAGGCAGGAAGGCACCAATAACATCAGGCGCCGCTGCAATAGCAGTAGCGATTAGCGCTCTTTGATCTCCGGGAGATGTTAGAGGGAGGAAGAGGGTGGTGTGGAAGGGAAACTTTAATCAAGTGACAGACGCCCTGTTTAATAAACGTCAGAAGGCAGAGCGTGGACCGAACAAGAACCAGACCACATCAGTCAGACGGCCCAGGGAGCTGAAACCGTCTGCCACATCCGCAGTGCTAAAGCTAACAACGTTGTACAACCTATCAAGTAAATTGGCTGTCAGGTTGCCAGGTCATCAACATTATTGCGGCCCCTGGGAGAATCTGGGTTGTGTGGAGCTCGTGCCGCTTCCTCGCTCACAATCTGAGAAAGTATTGGCACCTTTTTGCAAGTAATATCACAGCTTTGTGTGGTCAAATTTCCAACTTTAAAGAGTGCATATTACCATGAAGTTCTTGTTACCCATGATGTGATGCATCACAAGCAAACGTGGCTACCCAAACAAACTGCAAACCCCACCCTTGAGTACTATTAAGCAAAATGCCTTTGGTATTGGATTTGAAAATGTTGTGCTTGTAGTTGATATTTTGAAACTCGACTTAAAAGTGTTGTACGCAGGATATTTGGTACTGAAACTGCACCCTTGGTACTAGGAATACTGGAACTGGACTCTCCTAGAGCTTGAGCTTTAGGTTGGACGCTTTGGTTATGGAAATTGAGACAGTAGCACCTTAACTGGACTCTTGAATTAAAAACTACTGAAACGTCGAAATGTGGTACTGGATCTGGGTCTTATTGGACCTGTGCTGCAGAAAGTGGACAGTTTGGAGCTTTGGTACAGGATTTGGAGTCTGGATTCTTTACAAAAAGGAACCCTTCTGGGTTTCATACATGAACGTTGATGGGAATTGTTCGAGATTTTGTCATGGAAATTCAGTCCAGACTCTGGCTTGGACTCGCACAGAACCCCTTTCCTGATTAATGAACTCTAAGTACTTGGGTAAATCTGAACCCATGCTTCAGTCCCAAAGGTTCAAGTTCCAGTAACAAATGTGTCTAGTTCCAAAAGCAAAAAATCCACATCGAGTGCCAACGGTTCAAGTTTCAGGACCAAAGATTTCACGTTCAGTATCAAAATAAATTTGGAAAAAATGAAAACATGGGAAAGAGCTTTGTTTTTTGTCAACTGAACCCGATCCTATTGGTCACTGCTACTTCTGTGTGAACCTCACCTCCTCTCTGCTTGCTTGTTTTCCTACCTGTGGGTGTCTGGCTGTCAATTTTTTTTGGTAAACACTTTCCGAGCTATCTCTCGAGCTCCTCTCTTGGCTGCGCTACTCTACATTTACAGAATTTCTCGCCGTTCAGTTTGTCATTCCTGTGGCCAGAACGTTGCCGTCCACTGTTTTTATTCCTGACCCAATCTGGCCGGGCCTGTCTGAGGGCAGCAGAATGGTGTAACTAGTTCAACCACAGGGACTGTTACTGTCTCACTGTGATCCTCTTTTGTCACCGTGTCCACCCACGCTTGGTGTTTGTTAACCGGTCTCTTTTGTAACCAAAACCAAACCCAGACGTTCTGCTCATCACGCCTCCAGCATCACCAGCAAACCCATGGTAAATCCCAAATGTTCTCAAATTGGAGATGATGCCAAGCCAAATATGTGCGACACTGGCCGGATAAGGGTCAGTAAGTGCAACAGTTGGGGTTGTGGACCAAAATTCGCAAGGTCTTGTCGGTATTTGTAATAAGAGCCATAATTGGGGCAACTCCAGCCAACCCTGCTCGTGTTAGATTTCAGTTTCAGTTTTGGGTTGAGTATAACCTGAATTTGGGCCAGCACTGACATTGTGTGGCATGTCCTTCATTCCTGACTAACCCCTGAAATGAACGTTTTGTAGAAATTGCCCTAATGGCTGTCTTTAACAGCCCGCTGTCTCTTACAACCTTGTTCTAAATGGCAGCGACCTTCAGAGCTGTCAGTGGGCTTTGTCCACAGGCTCCGAGGTGTGATCGCGGCTATTTCGGTCTCTGTATTTATCCAAAGGAACCTTGTTTGGATCCTGCATGTCTCCAGTGGTCCAGTTTGAGAATAGCATGGTGAAACCATGGGACCTGGGAGCTGAAAGGAATGTCTGTTATGTTTGCTCCTGTTTGTCGTGCGACCAGGTTTTATTCATAGCTCGATCCCAGTGGACATTCCTTTACCTCATTTCCTCCCACACCAAATTTAACTGTTTAGTTTTGTCCTTGTTATGTTAGAGGTAAACACACCTGGAATAAGTTACTTTAGTCACTTTCAAACATCACAAATCTTCTAAGAGGATAAAGCAAATTATCATCAAAACAAATCGCAGAACTCCAGTGATGATCCTTCTTTTCGAAAAGCATATACTGCATTTCAGAGTTTCAAAAAGCATTTGGTAGCCATTTCATGGGTGCTGTGTTTAATTCCAGGGTTGCCAGATTCCGCGAAAGAATCAAGCCACCAGGTCTATGGAAACGAGCCCAAAAAACTGAAACAGGTGACCAACTACAAAGTCAGAGGGTGACCACTCGATCAGTTAAAATAATCATAATGATGTGTACAGTGGAACCTCAGAATCCTAGAAAGCTCTTCAAACTCTGATTTGTTCGAAGTCAAAATCGATAATGTAAATAGGATTAATCTGTCCCCCAAATATTTTTAATGCCTGTATTCGTATGTAATTAATTATTAAAAGCATGAATAAAGCAAAGGACTGTAATACAATAATAATAATCAACAAATAAATGAATAATTGAAAATAAAGTGAAACTTTATAGCCACTGAGGTGAACCCAGTTTCGGCACGTCTTATCCCTGGGACATCGGTGATCGGTTTGCATCGTGCATCGTCTTTGAGTGTTTTATCCAGGGTCCCCGTGGTTTGGGGACTGTGGTAGCCTAGCGGGTAAGGTACTGGACTATGGACCAGAATGTCCAGGGTTCAAATCCCACCTCTGCCAAGCTGCCACTGTTGGGTCCTTGAGCAAGACCCTTAACCCACAATGGCTTGGATTGTAAGTCGCTCTGGATAAGGGCGTCTGCTAAATGCTGTAAATGTATTCTTGTAGTGAAGAGGTGTTCTTATTCTTATTCTGAGGTTCCACTGTGTTTACCTTTTAATTTTAGGGGTTGAACACTGCTACACTTTAGAAACGGGGCCCAGAAGCTGGCAACAATATTTGACATCGATATTTGTAAGTGACTTTATTATAAAAACATGCCCAGAGATGTTTGAATAAGAATAAGGGGATACATGCGCTGAGAAATCCGATTATTATTCCTTAATCAGATTCCTAGACCTTAATCCGGTCTGAGAAATCGTCGTCTGCTGTTTAGAGGACCACTTGAAGTGCATGTAAACACACTCGGTGATTTCTGCTAGTTACGCCAGACGCTAGGTGCGAGTGAGTGTCTTGGCGCCCTGTCAAGTGTCTGTTTCCGTCCCAAGCGTTTCCAGGACAGTCTCCAGACGCAGGTGAAGACAGAGCCACTTCAGACAGGCTCCTATCAGCTGATGGTTCTGTAGCTTAGTGAAGGTGAACGGCAGGGCAGTGTTGCCACTTTCCCAGCTTCCTCTCCGGTCGTCTGCAGGGTACAGTGAGCGCTCACCTCCTGGGTCTGTATCAGTGTCTGTAGGAAACAAAGTGGGATTGTTTGCCTCAGTAACACGGTGCATTCCTCTAATTCCTCCTCCCACATTTCTGGAGCGGAATCAGCTGGCTTGAACTTTTCCCTGCTTTCTTCAGCGCTAGCAGGCCTGCAAAGAAGCAAACGTTTTGGACTATGAACAGTGCACATGTATCAGTGTGTTATCTCATTCAACGAACAGAGACGTAATGAGTTGAACAGGGACTTATAATCAGCTGTAGAATGATTGGCAACCTCCCTCTTCCGGCCTAATAGCACGGGGTACAGATAAGCGCTGTTTCTGATTAATCGTTGTTTATAATAGGAATGGGAAGTCACTCTGGCTGGTGTGCCATAAACAGCTGGTCCAATTTTAAAAAAGGCTTAGCATGTGTAGTTTTCCTGCCATAAATATGACTTACGATGTTTTGTTTTATTTCATTTAATGTCATGAATATTGATTTTCTTCATATTAACTGCGTGAGTACTAGTAGCACCACATTTATTTACCTGTTTAAAGGTGAGACTGTATCTCCTGTTCTGGAAATTAGTCTTCTATTATTAGTGGACTCAGTCCCTCTCGGTTGTGTGCAGCCACCGGGGCGTTTATTTATGTTTATATTCTATTGTGAACGTTTGTATTTTGGTCCTGACCAGAGAGGGATATGTTTGTTTCTCAAGTGCCTCCCGCCCGGCCAGACGATACACAGACACAACTGGCTCTGGACTGTGGACTGTGGTGGCCTAGTGGTTAAGGTCCAGGGTTCAAATCCCACCTCAGCCAAAAGCTGCCACTGTTGGGTCCTTGAGCAAGACCCTTAACCCACAATTGCTTGGATTGTAAGTCGATCTGGATAAGGGCGTCTGCTAAATGCTCTAAATGTAAATGTCTGTGGTTTAACGTTGAACAAGGAGAAATCAAAGTTTTTCTGGAGGTGCTTCCAAATGGTTTGTTGGCACCGAGATGGCATCTACTTCCAGATTTGGAACTCCATCTTCTAAAAATGTCCAGATATTTTGACCCGTATATTGGTTTAACTTCTTAAACAGATTTCTGGCAGCCTTTGGCTGTTCTTTCCTTCTAGGGAGAGCAGCGCCCGTCCTTCCTCTGTCTGTGGACAGTTTGTGTTATCATCTACACTGCATATCAGAGACTGTTTTGATTTTGGAGGACGGGGGGTAAAAGCTGGGTTCTAAGCGGTTGTTTTCACCACCTGTGTATTATTTCAGTCTTTGGTCCGTGAGGACAGTACCATATGAACTCCTGCCACACCCACACTGCAGGGCTGATGGGCTTCAAAGCAGCGCCGTAGGACTTCTCAAGTAGATGACTTGTTTCGGCGTTCCCTAAATGGGTATCGGAGGACTGCTCTAAGCATGGTCTGTTTTTATACTGTAGATAAAGTTCAAAGTGTGAAACCTGGCTCCTTTGACCACGTTGCCAAAACTGTGACGGGATCATTCGAGGTTTTTCTGCAGAATCTTTCACCCTGTAAGGGGAGACCTGGCCCGGGGGAGATGTTCAGTCGGGCCTTTTGTTATTGTAGCTTTGATGGATTCGCGATCTCGCAGCTATTTTGCATTGTTTGCCTTCACCCTCTGAGATGAAGGCTGAAGAGTTCTGGGGCCGCAAAAGGCGCCATTAAACTCGAGCCGTCAGCGGTTAAAATGTAACTCGAACTCTTAATTTATCTCTCCATTATATCGCTGGCTTGTTTTACAAAACGAACAATGCCATCACCGGGCTGTTGGATGGGAATTCGGTTTGATGGTCGTGGTACGATGACCTGGTGTTGGGACGAGTCAGTGCTTACGACTCCTGGCTAGGGGGAGGCTGTGAAATGTTGGGACCTTCAGCTTTTAACACATGTAAAGACTTCACAGGATGTCTGAAAAGTTTTTCTCAGTTTTATGCCACAGCAACTAAGGTACTGGTGTACTGAATGATGATTTTTATTTATTACAATTAGTTTTTTTCATTTATTTATTTATTTTTATTATTATTTTATGTATTGGGCTACTGAGCAATGATTATTATTTATTAGAATGTTTATTTATTTATTTATTTATTTTATTTATCGTCTACTGAACAATAATTATTTATTAGAATGAGTCTTTTTCATTTATTTATTTTAGTAATTTTTTTTATTTATTTATTGGTCTACTGAGCAATGATTATTAAGTTTTTTCTTTCTTTCTTTTTTATTTTTTATGTATTTATTGATCTACTGAAAAATGATTATTTGCATTTTTCATTTATTTATTTATTTTATTTAGATTTATTGGTCTACTGAACAATGATTATTTATTAGAATTTTTCTTTTTTAATTAATTAATGTTGTTGTTGTTTATTTTTGAGGAATTTGGTCAAGACATTAATACAGTTGAATAGGCACAAGACAATAACAAACAAGAAAATGAATAATAACAAATATCCCAATTTTATAATAACAAAATTCCTCAAGGTTTTTAATTTAACCCTCCTTGTAACCCCAAAGATGACACAACACACAAACACACAAAAAATACAAATATTATTATTAATATTTGTGTTAAAAATTATACAAATAATACATAATACACTTGGGGTATTTATAAAAAAAATAAATACAATTAAAAATATAAATAAAAAAAATTATTTTAAATATTTAAAACTATTTTAGATATCTAAAAAAAATGTATAAATAAAACAAAAAAAGGGGAGGGGGAATTCTCAGAATATAAAAGGAGGGGTCTCCATTTTGAGTAAAATGCAGCAGTGTTGCCTCATAAAGTAAATCTCATGTAATTCAATGTAATGAATGGCATAACGTCCCGAAACCGTTGTGAAGTTGGAGGAGGTTTCCAAGACTTCCACAGTAGCAGAACCAAAAATACATGACTTAAATCACATGGTGCTTTTATCATATTTGGCAGCATGGTCAAAAATAAAGAGAGATGATGCCCAGTGTTAGTCGGTGCCACACAGGAGAGGTGTCTCCTGTAAGTCTGATGATGTAACACCAGCACGGCTGACTGTGCTGTTAAATTAGGATCCGCTGCTTGAGGATCTCGTGTGTTGAAGCGAGAGCTTGCTCAACACTCCGGATTACATAATGTCATTTTTTCCAGCCTGTTCCATATGGGCCTGACTGAATGTTTGGCCTCGTTCCTGCTCGGAACGTTTAAGCGGCTGTCTCGCTGTTTATTGTAGTAACCAGACGTCTGGCGGCGCTCCGTGTTCCACTGGATCCGGCGTGGAAATCTGAGCTCATGTGCAGACCTTCTTCGCTGCTGATGTCACTGGAATTTACCGCCTGTTTCCGCCTTAGCATTGTCGCCAAAGCCGAGTCGCCTGGTTAAAGGCTTACACGCTTCAAGGCGCTATTTATGATTTTTCCCAACAAGATGTGGATTACAAACTCTTGTTTTGGATCGAGTCCTACTACAATATCCAGACACATCCCAGTTCCGAACGACACACAGTTCAGGCCCTCGTTTAAAACATCGTGCTGTCTAATTCGCCATCACAGCTCTTCAGGTCTGTTGGGGGATCATCCCACGGTGCCCTAACGCCGACCCGAGCCCAGCCCTGCGTCCAGGGCATTCCTACACCTGCACCTCAGGGTTCTCCTGGCATTGGCACCCGAGACCAGCAACCCTATCCAGGAAAAGAGGAGAATAACGATTAAATAGTGGTATTGCTTCATGTCGTAGCCTCCTTTGTAAATATTTTTGAACGTTGAAGACGGATGGGACGGTCACGGTCGCCAGAGCCGAGGGAAACGCGCTCCTCCCTCGTGCATGTCTGTAGACACAACAAGCTACGCAGGAATGTTACGTTCCCACAGCCTTTCATCCAGCCTCCGGTCTCGGCTGAAGGGGGAGTGCCTGCAGGGAATTCTCACACTCCGACCATAAAACCGAGGCGACGCTCGTGGGCGTTGTCCGCAGCCGTGATGCTATCACTCTGGCTCTTCTCATAAACATACATTATGTGCTCAGAAGTCACCGTGCGCTTGTTCCATATCTGAAATCGTGGGTACGAAGACGCTTCTGTTTTTCTCTGCTGGAAGATCCTCTACTGTCTTGGATTTGCTTCCATTTAGCCACAATAAACAGAGTGAGGTTACAAGCTGTAAGACGTCTGTGCTGGGAAAACAGCTCAGCCCAGCAGTAGCTAGTTCAGACTGGTTTCTGTTACTGGTTTGGGAACAAACACTAACAATTTAGGCTACAATTCACTACACCAGTGAAAAAGCCTGACTTTAGCTTAGAGCTGCTAAAACCCCTTACAGATCAGCATTAGCTTGGATTCAGCTGGATTCTACTGCTCTGCTATTGGTTTAAACTGTGACGAGTGCCTCTATAGGCCCCCCAAAGTTGGCAAAATCACCCCCGGCCACCTTGTTTATATGGGGTCGAGCTATTACCTGCCCTGCCTTCTAGCATGTGTGGCTAACTGAGTGCTAAGTCCAGCTTTTATCCTAATCCTGATTTCCGTCCCCTTGATTCGGTTTCTAGCACGTTGGCTATTTCGGCGGTAACGAGCGACCCGATAAATGTCCTTGAGGTTGTAAAACACCGCTCACTGATCGTGACCGTGGCGCTAATCTATCATCTGATTAACAGACGTCCTGCCAGGTCATGCAGCGTGTCTGACGTTGGCGCTATCTGTGTGCGATGACTCGGCAAACCTTTAGCTCGTAGCCTGCGTGCGTCATAAGGCCGTTTGAAAGCTGCAGATAGAGTAAGTGCAGCTTTATGAGATTGTCTGGCAGACCTGGTTTATTTAACACACACACACACATTAGGGAAGAAACCACTTCAGATACTGGAGCTCCTTTTTGTCAGGGTTGAAAGCTTTCTTTTCTAGCTTCGAAAAGCTTGCTTGTAGTATCTTTAAAATAAGCAAAACAAATACAAGATGTCTTGTTTTCCACTAATGAAAATGAAATATGATTTGTTCCACGTAAATCTTGTAGTTTGTGTCTCTCAGGCCTTTGTTTTAGATGTTGAACACGAACACAGACAAGGCAGAATTGGGTTAATACTTCGGATCGGTCGCATTCTCAATCAGCGGAATCGATTTTTCTCGTACCGTCCCCGAACTCCGCATTACATTAGCTTGGAATTACAGGGGCTTGAACCTGGGATCTTCTGGTCCACAGTCCAGTGGCTTGACTGCTGCGCTAACGCCGTCCACCACAAGAAAAGCAAAATGCATTCGAGGTTACTTGATTTAATCTCGCACTGAAAAAGCTCAGACCTTCAACTGAGATGAATGAATTCTAAGAAGATTGTTTACCAAACCTAATTTACTTTGGGTTGCAACAATCAAGAGTGCCGTTGCTTTTTTTTTCAGACCTGATTTACTCGAACCCACACCAGCCTCCCGCTGGGCACCTGCGCTCTCCTGGAGTGATGGATTTATGACCGCATGAAGGTGGATCGCCGTAAAGAACATGCTTTCAGCCTAACTAGAAGGCATATTTAAATATTTATGAAGGCATTTTGAGAGCAGCCTCGTATAGCGAAGTATAGGCATGGCGTCATTATTCTGGCGTGGGTACGACGATCAGGAGACTGTAATTAGCAGCAGAAGAGATTATTACCTGTTTTCAGGCTCGAAGTGTAAACTGTTATGTCTGCAGCAACCGCTAGAGTCTAAATCCCGTAGCATGTTTGTTCTGGACCGGCTCCCGTCTCATGATTGCACCGCGTTTGATCGTTCGCACAATGCGCTTCGCTTTTACCCTCCGGGCTCCGAAACCAAAAGTCAGTTTGCTCTGCCCACGGGACTGAATATAGTTCAGTGTGTGTATGCCTGCATCCCGTTACTGTGTCATCGTGTCATCAAAGCAAAGCGTGTGAAGCAGAGGTGTGTATTGTTTGATGCATGTGCGTTGGCCTTAACAAGGTACTCGATCAAGATCTAGGTCTTCTCATAAGACGTCTTAACTGAGCTCAGATTAATATATCACTGAGAAAAGCTCACGTGGGTGATAAAGGCTGGAGGGAGCAGCCACGGCAGCACTGGGACTTGAACCACGGACCTTCTGGTCTGGACAAATGTACACATTCAGCATTGGCTTATTTTCCGTAACCGGTTCACATCACAGCTAGTCATGACGGCGCTCCGAAATGTTTTCAAGGGATAAAATCTGGAGCATGAACTGAGTCATGATTTTTAATCACAGTCTCCTTCATCTTCTTGCCTTTCATCTCTCCGTATCCTGCATGGCTAGCGTTCCATAAATCAGGCCTGATCTGCAAAACACGGCTGTCGCTGTTGTAATGCCTGAGCTTCAGAAAGAGGATCAAAGACGCTCCTTTGTAAAGGTTATTTTGCTTAACTGGAAAAAGGTGGACATGCTAGAACATTCCAAAGCACTTGTGTCACCGGAGTTTAAGTTCTGTTTGCCCATTAGAACCAGAGTAAACGCTGTAGTGAAATCTCCAAATAATTACGTATCCTAATGTAAAGTGTGTATATATATATTTAGTGTTTTTATATTCTAGAACCAGGGCCTTACTTCTCCAGTGTCTTTGTTCCATTCCGTACTAGAACTCTAGAACGTTCCTAGTCTTGCTCCTCCTATGTGTCTTTGTCCACTTTATCCAAGAACCAGGAGAAACACTCTAGGACATTCGTAGTATTGCGTCTTTTAGGTGTATTTGTCCAATCCTTTCTAGAACCAGGATGAACACTGTAGAGCATTCCTAGTCTGATTTCCCTTATGCGTCTTTGTTCCATTCCATTTTGGGACCAGGGTGAACACTGTAGAACATCCCTGGTCTTCCTTATCCTGTGTCTTTGTTCCATCCCATTCTAGAACCAGGTTAGAACATCCTAGCCTTACTCTTATTTCCTTTCCATTCTAGAATCACGACAAACACTCCAGAACATTCCTAGCTTTATTTCTCCTTGGTGTTTCTTTTCATTCTAGAATCAGGCTGAACACACTAGAACATTCCTGGTCTTATTTCTTCTAGTTGTCATCCTTCCTTTCCAGTCTACACCCAGGTTGAACACTCTAGGACATTCCTAGTCTTAATTCTCCTGTGTCTTAGTACCGTTCCATTCTCAAACCAGGACAAACACCCTAGAACATACCTAGTCTTAATTCTCATGTGTGTCTTTGTTCTGTTTGCAACCAGGTTGAACACTCTAGAACATTCCTAGACTCCAGCAACATGTATCCTTTTGTTCCATTTCTCTCTAGATCCAGAGTAAACACTCCAAATCATTACTTATCCAGTGTTTTTAGAGCTTCAGCTGTATTATATTCTAGAACCACTGTCTGAGTTATAGTCCCAGTTCCTTAGGGCCCTGCGACAGACTGTCGTCCCATCCAGGGTGTACTTTTGAACAACAGCCAGGGCTTTTTCAGTAGTAAAGAGTTTTTGTTCCATTTCATTTCTAGACCCAGAGTAAACGCTCTAGAAGGTTTCTCAGATAATTGCTTAGGCAGAGCTTATGTCGTTTAGCTGTTCTAGAATCAGAATCGCACTCGACTTGATAATCCAATGTGTAAACCTTTACTTATGGGTGCTCGGGGGGTGCAGCGATGGAATTTGCTAGATCGCCACCACACAGTCGCCCATGCCTGAGGGAGTGAGGGAGGGAAGGTTGGAGAAGGGATCATCTCCCTGTCGGTTCCTGGATGGACACGCTGAGCCTACTCCGTTCCTCTGTGTGCATCTGTTCTTGTCGCAGAAGCTGTCAGCAACCACGGATTGTTCTAAGGCACTCGCCGGTCAAAAATTTACAAAAGAAAACCGTTTTGAAAAACATATTCTGTGTGTTTATAGTCTAGGACGTCTCCCAAAACACTTCATTGCACTGCTGTGGTGCCTGTTTTTAAAAAGCTTTGACAAACTATGGAAAAAGAAGAAGAAGAAGAAAAAGCAGAAGAATGAGTGTAATGGAATCAGAAAAGTGAAAGGTGTTGCAAAAGCGGAGCCTTGTGACTGGCGCTGGTGTGAAACTGTATTTATCCAACAACAGCAGGGAAGTGTAATGGAAAGACGTCAGGCTCGACTTGAGGTCACATGTAAGGGATTTGTGTGTGTGTGTGTGTGTGTGTGTGTGTGTGTGTAATGATGAAGCAGAGCGTGATCTTCTGCTTCTGCTTCTTCTTCTTCTCCCATCCCATGACGATCAGCCGATCCCTTCTTCTGTCAGAAGGCCCTTATGACCCCTTCATACTCTCCATGTTCCCAGAATGCAAGGGACACATGACATCACATGATGTAGCAGGCCTGCATTCTCAGCAGGGATTGGTCAGAACCGATGATTATTTACTCGTTCCTGCATCTTTCAGCGTGTGATTTATCCTGCCCGGGGTCACGCTGGGGCATGAACTAATTCCTCACGTCAAACAAACCGAAATCAAAACAAGAACTGACAAGAACTCCAGACGCTTTCAGAGGACTCATGACTTCAGCGTTTGAAGCTTTGAGTATTACAGCTTAGAACCAGAGTAAACAAAGTACAACTTTCCAAAAATCTCTCGAATGGAAGCGTTTATGGCTGTATGGTTCCAATCCATTCCAGACCAGGGTGCACACTCCACTTTCTTAGCCATGTATTAAGAGCTTTACTCTTATCCAGTCTAGACGTGTGTCCAATGTGTCAGTTATTTATGCCCGTTCTGTTTTAAAACCAGGAAAGGAAGACCATATACAGTTAGGGGAGGGTATTGGAAAGGTCTTCACGATACTAATCCGTCACATCACACTGATAATTTGAGGACAAATTGAGTCTAAACCCTGTACTGCGCCATCTACAGGAGTGGAGATTGCAGTTTACGGCCAAATGCAAACGTGTTTTTCTTCCCTCAGACAAAATCGATACTGAAAATCCATGTAGTATATCACGATATATTGCTGTATGGATTTTTTAGCACAGCCCTGATAGAGGTCCTCCTCGTTTTATGATGGACTGACTTATGATATTTTGACTTTATGATGGGAATCCGATAATTAATATAAATAATAACATAAGCACACATTCAGCAGAAACCGTACTCTGAATTTTGAATTTCGTAGGGCGTCACGTGGGGGACGTAGTCAGGGAAAGCCTCGGTCACGCAGTAACGACATGAGATATTCAGCACTTTATTACGCAATAAGCTTTACGTTACTGACTTTGTTTTAATCGTGTTTAAGGAACATACTCACTATAATGCACTCCTCGCTCGATTTTGGAACTCGGCAGTCCGTGACGTAGGGGGTTATGTGGTGGGAGTGATGAACGCTGGGAAATGTAGTGAGGAAAAGCTGCGGTCATAGTTTAAGGCAGCTATGCTATGACATGTAGAGTAAATATTAAATAATAAATTCAGCTTACGATGGATTTGTCGGAACGTATCGCCAGCGTAAACTGGGGAGTACCCGTAGCCAATGTTTGTCTTTTGTAGTCTGTCTGGAACTGTGGTAGAGATGCTGGAACGCTCCAAAAGAGCACATCTGTAATGTTAGGAATAATCACGAGAACCGTGTGACTTTACCCTACGTCCTTTTTACTCCAGTAACGTTGAAACATCTGGGCAGCCGGAACGTATTTACCCACGCTTCCTCTCATTCTTACACGGGGACTTCCCTCGCTATTACAGGCTGCTCTGACAATGAAACGTTTCCTATCGGGATTCGGAAGCAGTGGTACCGTGTTAGGGATCGGTACTTAATTCGGGGTGCAGTTGTGTTGAAGAGGAATCGAGGTTGGCACAAAATTAAAGGATAATTAGAACCACGAGGGAGTTTAAAGCACTGGAGGTTATCGACTGATACCTGATATTGAAGGTGATGTTGGAGATAGTGCTGGTGTTTCAGAGCTCCATGGTCCAGGATTCAGTTCCACAACCAAATTACTCTTTGTACCTTCACATGTTCACCCGCCAGACACACTGGTTCCGTTCCGCCGTAGACGTTCGCTAGGACATTGGCTGATGGCTCCAAAATGCCTATAGATGTGAGAGAGTGATTTGCTGGACTGTTCCTTTGATTGTTCTTGAACCTGGTTCAGGTTGCTGCTTGTAGTTTGGTGTGTTTGACGGCCTGGCGGCTCCACACACCCTCTAGATATGGGTGGATGCACGCACAAGGTGTCATTTTCTTTCCACGGTGTGTTACCATGAATAGATTGGAATGTTCCCCGTGCACCCCCTTGACATTCTTCTGGCCATTCCATTTCCTGGCACCTCCCAAAACCATGCCAATAGTTGCCAATAGTTGTAATTTGTAAGTGATGACCCTCAATGGAATAGATAGATAACAGTAATGCCACCGAGTGAACTGGCACATGCAGGTGAGCGATGCCCGGTAATGGAGTGCCGCCCTGCCGAGCGGCTGTTGTTGTAAACTAGGTCGGCACGCTCGAGATTTCTGTAAATATGGGCCGTGGTTCCGTCTCTGCACTACTTCATTCCCCGTTCTACCCCGAGGCGGTCGAGCGGGTCTGTTATGTAAGAAGTGATGTAATCACGCCACAGCCGTGGCCAACAATCCCAAACTGGTTCCTCCGCTCCGCTCCCCTCCCCTAGCCCTGATCTGCATGACTTCAGCTGGAGGTTTTTTTTTCCTTCTTCTTTTTTTCGACATCCTGCCGAGTACAGAGCTTCCCGTTTTATTAGGAGCATTCCTCGGGACAGCTGTGCTCGAACCGGACATCCTCCTTCCTTTTTTCAAGAACTTTCTGTTTCAGGGCCACGTGGGTTGCTGGGGTAAACCCAAGGTCCCTGCGGCGGGTACGGTCAGGTACGTGAGACGTCGTGTTTGTGAGCAAGGGCTTGTTTTTGGAGATAAACCATCTGGTTCTAATCATGTGCCCTGGCATGTTCAGACAGGTCTCGCATCTCGAAATGACCGCAGACCCCCCAGGTTGCTGTGCTCAAACCATTAAACTTTGGGTTTGCAGCCCGCAGGTCTGTGTGGGGGAGACGCATTCCTGCCACTAGAGGGAGACGTGAAAAAATGGCACGCACCCAGAAAGAGCTGTAGAGCATAAGCAGAATGGTGCAGGGTTCGGTTTTATTAGTTCCTGAGTTGGAAGATCCTGATACTCAAAATATTACTTTAATACTAAAGATGTTTAAGTGGAGTACCAAAAATGTTGGCATCATCTATGTGCCAGGTCTAAGTGTGCCCTGGATGGGATGCCAGTCTAGCTTAAGGTATCTTAAGATAAGGAATCTTAATTTTAGCCAGTGAAGGTGTTCCATACCTCTTTATCCCAGCTCAATGTCGCAGGGAGTCCATCCTAAATGGCAGCACGGGGCACAAGGTGGGACCAACCCTAGACACGGTGTCAGCCCATTGTTGGGCATGTGCGCACACGCACACACCGACACTGGGCACTTTACCCGAGGAAACTCACACAGACACGATGAGAATGTTCAAACTCCTCATGGGAAGAATCTGGCCCATTTTTGGGCAAAACGTTTTTGCCAGGGCCTCTGAAGTCCAAGAGGGGGCGCTGTTGAGGCGAGAGGGAGACGTCCACCTTCCCTGTATCTGGGCAGCGTCAGGCCTCAAACTCGGGTCTTCGCACCTAAAGCTAACGAGTTTGCTAGCTGATTCTTTAACGTGATCTTTTTTTTATTTGTTTTTACAGGACGGCTTCGTGGAGCTCTACAGGGGGCAGAAGGACTCGGTGCTCAACAGCTCTTGGCCATCTTTGACCACCTCCGTTGTCACTCTGGCGGCGCTGGGCGCGGTCGGCCTCACCATCGGGGCGTACCTCGCCCAGAAATGAAGGACTTTCTCTTCTCTTTCTTCGTACCTTCAGAAATACAGACGCCATAATGGCTACTTCAGCGAACACGATAACGTAAACACAAAGGAATGAGCGCTTTACGAAGATTATACAAACCGACAGACGGTGGCTTACGCAAATTAGCCCCGTTTGAGGCATTGTGTCATCCTGACAATCGCAATTTGTCTGTGGAGTCTTAACGCACACTAATTTATAGTCGTTTGTTCGTTAGTTAGCGTTTCAGACAATTCCGCCCATATTCGATGGTCTAAATTCGCCCCCTAGTGGCAGCCCGGTGTGTTTACATTGTCTCCGAAGACATACCTGCATGTTCTGCTACATTTACGTCATAGATGGCAGCGTTTGTGATCTAAGACATAGGGGCACATAAACACGAAAGACGTTTGTTTTTAGACCGAAGATTGTTACGTTATTAAGCTATTATGGGTTCTAGCTTCAGGTAGCTAGTTTACCAACCGAAATTATTGGGACAGAATGTCTGAAATATAGTTTGTACTTGCTTTTGGCTGATCCGTTGTATTGTGCGAAAGTTTTGGTGCCCCCGATCAAACTGGACTCTTACACGACACGTTTCTGTCGATTGTAATGCGTAGCTTTTTTTGTCTACAGAGAATTATCAGAGTTTGACATTGGCGCCCCCTACAGGCCAAACAACATCTTATTTAGCATAATGATAAATTGGATGATAAATTTATTTTTCATAATGCCGCCCGACTTCATTAAGTAGTCGCTGGCTTATTAAAATGCGCTGAAATGTGTGGACAAAAGTATTAGGACACACCTCTTGATCGTGGCCGCAGGTGCATAAAACTCAGCACCTAAAGGCCATGCAGTTTGGTGGCGGAGGGATAATGCTATGGATCTGTTTCTGAGGCCTCTTAGTTCCAGTGAAGGGAATGTTAATGCTTCAGCATAACCAAGACATTTTGGAACAATCGTACTTTGTAGGAACAGTTTGAAGAAGGTCCTTTTCTCTTCCAGAGCACAAAGCAAGGTCCAGAAAGGCACGACTGGGTCCTGACCTCGACCCTATCAAACATCTTTGGGATGATTGCAGAGAGATTGTGAGCCAAACATCAGTGTCTGAATTCACAAATTCCATAAAAGCTCCTGTACATGTAATGTGTGGGTGTCCCAATACTTTTGTCCTTATTATTACATTTAAGCTTGTTTCCCGTGTTAACCTGTCATGTAGAAAATTGAAAACGCGTCGTTTGAGCAGGGGTGCCCACGGACTGCATGTCCTTAAACGTCAGTGTCTGTAAAGTAACTCATTTAAAATACGACTGAAAAAAAGAAGCCTTCAGTCCAGTCTGACGTTCGCTGGAAGCCGGAGAGGCGACTCGAGAAACTTCATACATGTTAAGCAGTCCAGATTTGAACTTCTCGGCTGTTTAAAAGTCCGGGCACGCAGTCAAAGAGCCGGTGAAGTCATTTAAATGCACATAACTTTACGTCCTGAGCAGGTAAATATTCATGGAGGGTTCAGCAGCTTCACGATTGGGCGTGGGTCTGCAGAGTGGGTGTGTGTATTATATATTTATTTTTAAAAATATTTTAACAAACACGTGACAGGAATTATTTTAACTTGCTCTCTGTGTTGATGCATCGAAATAAATTAGGTTTTATTTGTGAATAAAAAAAAACCTGCACAACTCTTTATGCGGGTGAGGCAGTGTGACGGGGGCACCCCTGGCTCCGGGTCTGATGGAGAGCTGGCACGCCCTGGCACACGCTTACAAACAACCTGTTACAGCTTCTGTCCATAGTATCTCTCAGCTTAAAAAGACTTTTATTTTGCTTTTTCGTAAGTCAACACAGCCTGTAAGGTGCAGTGACATGAGAAGGGGCGTTCCACAGACAGCGGAGACATTTTAACTCGGGGTTCGGTCGTGTGCGGATTAAAAATAATATAAAATAAATGTATAAAATATAAATATAATAAGGTGAGAAAGTCAAAGAGAATGTGTATTTATAGACAAATTGTAGGCAACAAAAATGTATAAAAATAAAAACAAGTTTTGTCTTAAAGTACTTTGATTTGGACTTCTTTATAAGCAAACGTTACTCGGAGGAAGCGCCGAAGCTCCCGTTATGGACATCAGTTGTTTATTAAAAACATGTTGTATTGGATCTTTTTAACGTGCTTGAGCCACTTTTTTCCTTTCAGTGGTGATTTTTTGTCTTTAAACGTTTTGTTTTGTAAGCATTTGTAAAGGTGCTTAAAAGTGAACACGTTTTGTTTTTGCTTTTCCTTGAGCGAAATCAATAAGAAATGAAACAAATCACCAGATTTGCTTTAGTTTTCCGTCATTAGTTTTATTTATTTTAGGTACCTGTAAGATATTTGGAGAGCTAATTTTAAAATATAGAAAGTCTTTATTAGAATTCTATTTAGCGTCCTAATTGCTGCTCACTTCAGTGATTAATTGTGAACTGTTACATAAAGTCAGAAGCCGGAGCTCCTCGTGGCTTAGCGGATATTTATGAAGCTTTGGAGTCACCCGTTACCGTAGCGACGTGACCCGTTTAGTATTGAAGCACTCGGTGTTGAACTCATTTGTTTGGTTTTTAGGTGTTTATTAGGAATTATTAATCCTGCTGCACTAATAAATATAACCCTGGAAAATGCTAACCTTACGACATGTTCCATATAATAACTGTGCTTGCAGTAACACATTTCCACCAGAGGGGTCTCCAAATCATTCGATCCTCGAATAAGCTGTGTACAGCACATGTAATTGCTTTTCTTGTATATAGTCTTTCTGTTAGCAGCTTGTGTATGTCTTTGTATTTTGCTTATTTTTATTTATAAAAATCTCCACATATTTTTGGTCTTATAATTACATTGGATGATGCCTTTTTTCTTATTTCCTTTTCATTTACTTTTCTTCTTGCTTTTTATTTTTCTATTCTTCTTTTTGTTCATTCTTTTCTTCCCTTCTAATTGGTTTTATTTGCAGCTTTTCTTTATTCTATGTTCTATAAACCAGTTTTGTTTTTGTCATTTTTTCCTAAAAAAAGATATTTTTCTGACTTTTTCTGTTTCTTTACTTATTTACTTCTGTTTTTTTCTTTTATTCATTTTGACTTATTTTTACGAAGTTGTTTTAACTCCCTATATATTTTCTTTGTTTTCCTGATTCTCTTTATTTGTATTTTTTTTATCAAATATTTGTTGAACACTGTTTTCCTGCATTATTTTTCACTTTGTGATTTTATCTGTAAAATTTGTGCCTTTTTTTTTACATTCACTTACATTTTTCTTTTTTTTAACTTTCTTTTATTTTTAAATTACTGCAGAATGTTTCCCACCTAATTTGCCTTATTTTTTTCTTAGTATTTTTTTCTTTTTGTTCTTTGCTTCTGTGCTCTTCTGCTGATTTTCTTCTTTTTCTTATTGCTTCCTTATTTTTTCTTTTCCCCACATTTGTAGTTTATTGACATTTGTTTATGTTTGTTACTCACTGTTCACACACTGTATGATCTTATGTTCACCTCTACTGTCTGAATGACACACACACACACACACTCCTTAAAATAAGCTACACACCATTTTCTTGCTGCAATAACACAATAAATAATCCCAGTGAGCCAAACGTGTTTCCTGGGTGATTAATGGCTGAACTGATTCTGATTTATTCGGTTTGATCATTAAAGGATTTGATTTGTTAAAGGGATTTTTTAATCACGTGTTACTAAGGAAGATTTCAGTAATAATGCGCCCTTCATGCAGATTCTGTCATAAGGCAGACTAATTGATTTTACCGCCATCTGGCGGTAACGTTTTGGAATTGCATCTCTCTCTCTCTCTCCTTTCCTTTCTCTGTGTTCTTATTCTTTCTCATCTTCTTTTCTTTCATTCATTTTTTTTCTTTCTTGCTTTTATGTGTCACGTTTTCTTCCTTCCTTCCTTCCTGTCATGTTTTTGTCTTTCATTCATTCATTATTTTTTCTTTCTTTATTAATTCTATTTTTGAGAGCAGGTTCTCTCCGTGTGCTTTTTTTTTCTTTAATTTGACTGAACTTTGATAAGAGAGGACAGCGGCTCTGCTCTCTGAAGATCAAAGGCGCTGCAGAACTCGGAGCGTGAAGTGAAGCCTTTGTTCTGTTAAATCGACGGAGTGTGAAAGTTCCTCCCTCAGGCCCCTCTTCGTCGTCGTCTTCTTTTTTATTTTATTTTATTTTATTTAATGTGCTTTTGGTTTTGGTGAGAGCTGATGGTGTGAGGTCACCTCACGCTGGGTTTGGTTCTGAATGTGTGAAAAGCTTTTTGCGTTTCCCTGAGGAATCTCCGGCCTCCCGAAGCTCGACTTCATTCCTCCGTTAAATAAACCGGCAAGAAAAACCTCAAAACCTCACAAATACAGGAACCACTGGAACCTCATTTTGTTTATTTCTTACTGACTTTCTTCATCTTTTTGTTTGTTTCTCATCTTTCTTTCTTGGTTTCTTTCTTATTAATTTGTCATATTTCTTTGATTGTTTTTTCATTATTATTTTTGTCTCATTCTCTATAATGGCTTGATTTCTCTTTTAGCATCTTTCTTTATTTTTCTATTTCGTTCTACCTCTCAATTTGTTTTACATTTTCTTTCTCATTTCCTTTTGTTTCCATTTTATCATGTTTTTGTTCTTGCTTTATTTAAAGTCCTCTTTATTTCTTTCTTTCCTTTTGTTATTTCATCTTTTGTTTTTATCTTGTTTATTGTTTTAGTTACTTCATTTTTTCTTATTTCTGTCTTTATCCTTTTTTCCCGATGTTATTTGTTCTTTATATTTAGTTTTCTGTGCTTTCTGTAGTTTCCCCCTTATCTTTGTTTTTTCTTTCGGAATCTTCACCTGCAGAAATGAATCCAGGTCAGACTTTGAATCATCATTGATTAGATTAATCAAAATAACACACAGCATATCATTTTGTGTTTATTGAAAGTTATACATCAATAAAAAATAACTTTAGTGTTTTAAATCTACCCGAGCGCTTTTTCCCTTCTTTCATTATAAACTGACAACAAAAAATAAACATTTACAACAGTTTGTATTTACAGATGTTTTACAGCCTATTTACACCCGGCGGAGCCAAACATCTTTAAATCCGAAGAAATGAACGACTCAAAACTGTAGCTAATCAAAAGCTAAAAAAATAAAGATGATTTATAATACTTACAAATAAAATCACTACGTTAATGATCAGGCATGTGCTGACGTTACAAAGCAAACCTGGTCCACATCAAACAGGTGTTTACGAAGTTACGTTACAACGATTCACATCAATAAGTTGTCTCAAAAGTTACGAATATTAACTTTCGTAAAACCAAAGCCTAACCCTTGCAAACCAGTTCAATCTTACGTGAATTGTCATAATTTTGTACTTATCTTAAACATTCTCCTAAAGCTAACCTTAAACGTTACTATTATAAATAATACCTCCACCCGTAACCATACGTAATGTTTTATAGGCTAGGCTACGTTGTGTAAAACATTACTACATCACATTACGAACCAAACTCCACCCAAATCAATCGTAAATTGTTACGCGTTAGCTACAGCGCATTTACGCAACCCAACTCCTATGGAACATTACGAACACAAACGTTAAGCCTTTAGCTAGCCATTAGTAATGTTTCGTACGAACTGTTACGTTGTGTATTAAGAAAATTGTTACGTCGCACATTACCAACGTAAAACCCGACAAAAAAACATGCCATTTTCGTTCAACTGAGTAACGCAAATCTTTGACAACTCGAACCATATAAAACGTTCCCAACGTTTACCGTTAGCTGTTTGTAGCTTTTCGTACTAATTCACGAATACGTCTCACTTACGTAACAAACAGCACATGCCTAACGAAAGATTCAGTTTGATACGTCTAATTCCACGTTACACGGAATTAAAGCTACAGCAGTGCTTAGAAATATGAGATGATTGGTCACCATAAAGTAACGATCACTAACGTAAGAATTTGTCGTACATGCTGAACGTACTGCCAAGTATTTTGGATTCCCTTTAGTGTTTGGAGTACATTTACGAAGGTTAAAATCCTTCGAATTCTAAGTTCCGTCAAAATTCTCAGTCTTTTAATAATAGTTAGTTTGTGTGTAAGACGTCATTACAATAGAAATCTTGGCCAGACAGTGCCCTCTGGAGGCAACGCCTATACTGCGTCAAGCTGATGGATGGACGATTGGTGGATTGTGTTTTGTGGATTTGGAGCCCTCTCTGGTAGAACGGTGTTACTGCAGGCCTCCTGATTTAATATCATCTCAGGTTTCCACGTTTCTCTGAGCAGTACAAACAGAGACCCCCCCCACACGGCGCGACTCCATTCAGAGCAGCTACGTTAAAGCAGGACCGAACCTTTATACCGTTTATTAAAATAACATCCGTGATCAGCGCCAGTCACAAAACGATCCAACCGGCCCCGAGGCAGAACTCCGGTGTTTCCGTAATTCTCGCTACTTGTTGGTCGAGGCTCGTCTTTCAGCTTTATTCTCCCTCGTGCAGATCCCTGTGGAAGCAATCAAACAAATCCCATCGATTCAGCTCGTTACGTCTTAAATACCGAAAAAAACCCAAGTGCGGTGCAATGGAAATGAGACGCTGGTACGATCACTACTGCTAATATCAGTGCTAAAGGACCCGATGATTCACTGATTCAAACACTAACCAGAATACCTACAATCATGACAAAATGAGTCGCTGACTCAAACAGCAGCAAACAAACTAACCAAATGATTCACTGATTCAAATACTGAGTCACTATACAAAGAGCAAAAACAGTCATTATCGGTTTCCAACTGATTCACTCATGTTAACACCGACTCACCAAGCTAACCAAATGACTCACTGATTCAGAAAACCCTTTGCAGTCGATATTTGTGCTTTCTGTTGATGCTGGATTGTTACTAAATGATTCAAACATAAACGTGCTTAACAACTGTGGAGCAGACTAACCAAAAGCCTCACAGACATGACCAAATGATTCACTGATTCCAATGCTGACTTGCTGAATGAGTCTGGAGCCAATGGGCCAAACGTTTCATTATTAAATGACTCCCTGATTCAGCAAACCCTTTGCAGTTGATATTCATGCCTTCATTTGATGTCACCAAACGATTCTCTGATTCTCTGACCTACTGATTTAGTCTGGAGCAACTCACCCAATAATTCATAGACAGGAACCAAAAGACTGACAATCGTGACAAAAATGATTCATTGATTCCAACACTAACCATCTGATTGCATCAGGAGCGTTTTGACCGAAAGACTCGTTGCCATGTTCATTTGATTCACTGATTCACACCCTAGCCTATTAAACTACAGCTGAGCTAACTAACCAAATGATTCACGGTCATTATCAAATGATTCAGTGATTTAAATAGAGTGACT
Organism: Ancistrus triradiatus; assembly: GCA_025084515.1. Classification (NCBI taxonomy): domain Eukaryota; kingdom Metazoa; phylum Chordata; class Actinopteri; order Siluriformes; family Loricariidae; genus Ancistrus; species Ancistrus triradiatus. Next base: position 408,933 of record JAJAGP010000325.1, read on the forward strand.
GTACGACTGATGAGCAAACTGAGCAAACGATTCAGTCATTACAAAACGATTCACTTATGTCGACAGTGCAGCAAACTAACCAAATGATTCACTGATTCAGAACCGTGTGGAGTCGATCTTTGTGATTTCACATCAAACCCTGAGCTCAGGATTAACTCTACGTCTATGTTGGGAGCTCAGGTAATACCAGAGCTTAACTGGTGTGCATCACGGGCACCCTGTGTTGCCAGTGCCTCCCCAAACAATGCCTAAAACCACAGATGACAAACACAAAGAGGACGAGTGGAGTTCATACCTGCAGGACTGAGCACCAGAGCCTGGAGGATGTCTGAGAGCGAAATGATGCCCTCTATACAGGAGGTATCATTCACCACCACCAACCTGTGCACCTGCACCACACAACACACGCATCACCGCACCCGCACACACACAATGGAGTTATTTCATTATATGTGTGTGTGTGTGATTGGGCTTCACCTCTGCTTTAACGATCCTGTCCACGATGGTATCGAGGGTCTCGTGTCGGCCGCACTTCACCACTCCCTCGAAATACTGAGAGCGGTGTTTCAGGGCCTCCGTCACCGTCATCTCCAGGTTGTTGTAGGTTTTCTCTGCTGCCAAGTTCTACACACACACACACACACACGTCATTACCTTTGCCCTAGTCTTTTTATGCTCCTGTAATATAAAGATGTAGGCTGTATTCACAAAAAAGCTGCGTGCAAACGATACATATATGAATCAGGGTTGCCAGATCCCAAGAGAGGTCCCAAAAATCAGCAAAAACAAGCCCAAAAGAAGCAAACTGCCTTGTACATGAATTTAAAGAAGTCCTAAATTGCTTAGAATAAGTGGACCTGGCAACGTGGCACAAAAAGACAGACTTGTGCTTAAACTCCCGCCTCTGCCCGTGAATCCGCAGCACTGATCGGCTGTCTATGGCCGGGACGTCCAGAGTTGAGACAGATGAGCCCTGTTATAATTATAAGTATAGCTATACTGCTTAAGATGTTGAAGTGAGCAGCTGTTAATGGTACCACCGTTAGATGTCACCTGTGTTTATATCGGTAACATTCACACACTGCACAGATGGAACTGGAACACCACAGTTATCTTGTAGCTTAATAAAGAAAAGCGGAGCACTTACTATGACGTCGAATTTGGAGTAAATATCCACCACCTTCCCTGTGTTGACATTAAAGGGAAATGAGAGATGTAATTTAACTCGGTCCCAGTCGGTCTCTCCGGACTGGATTGATGATTGTAAGCAGCAGCAGTTCCTTACCTGCGTTATCGACGACGGGCAGCGCCGACACCCTCCTGTCCACGAACACGCTGAGCGCTCTGATGATGGGCGTGTCCGGCCGGATGAAGGCGATGTCGGCGTACGTCCCGATGCCGAGTTCGCTCAGCGTCTGCTTCATGAACGCCGGCTTGGGCATCTCACACACCTGGGACAGAGCGCGCCTTCGTCAACTCAGCTTCAGTTTCATGAGCTCAAGTTAAGGAGAACGTTCGATTAGCTTACGAAGAGCTGCAGGAACTTGAGGATCCTCTTGTGAGTCAGGATGTAGAGGACGTTCCCCGAGCTCGGGTCGATCATGGGCAAGCGGTGGATCTTATTTCTGATCAGCGAGTAAACTGCGTCGAATATGCTGGAGGAGAACATTTGTGTCGAAGTAATAACGAGAAAAAAAAAATAATGAAATTTGCTGCAGTACTCACTAGTGTCCTGCAGAGGGCGCCAGATTATACATATTATACTGTACATTACAGGTAAATATAATCGTTACAAAAGCTAAGAATTGTATTACTAACAACCAATACAACAATTTCAACATCGCAATGTAAGCTACATCTGAAAAGAAACCCACAACAACGAAAGAAGCGGAGCTCACCTTGCTTCAGGTGAAATGTTCACCAGGGGCCTGTACGTTTCCTGCAAGTACAGATCTGTCCAAAGAAAACAAAATTAGCTACACAAATGAAGAAAGCGTTTTAAAACAAATGCGAAAATGAATCCTAACCTCTCCACGTCTCGATCTTGTGCTCCTCCAGTTCGTAAATCTGCACCTGACCAAATAAAATCGTGTAAAATCACGCCACAAACAAACTCGACCCTTAGATGGCCGATTACACGTGTCAAGAAAAAACAAAAAAAGAAAATTCTGGGGGCAAAAGAAAAAATACAAACAAAGTAAGAGAAGAAAACACGATATAACTTACAAATAGCGGAATATCCCTAACTAAATTCTATAGTTTAATTCTGAATTATTTTCTTATTTTTAGTTTTTGGCCCTTTTCCTTTTGCTCACTTGCACTTTGTGTTACAAACGAACGTGACTTGGTTTTGTCATATAAACCGGAGGCAGGGTAGGGGACTGTTAGCGTTGCAGAGTGACAGCTCATTGGTTGTAGGCCTACTTTTTATTCAGTACAAGATTCAGGGCTCCCTTAATGTATTTTGTTTCTTTATTTTGTTGTAAAAAAAACCTGTTGAATAAAATAACTAGAACACGAGTGCGTTATCGCAAATAAGGTCACAGCTGTGATGATCTACGGCACACTGCTTGCAATATCTACTGCTTAAATTATTCTTTTTTTCAATCACTACACAGGCACAACCGAGGATTAAAGGTTTTATAGAACCAAACAAAAACAGCCAAAACAAATCCAGACATCTACAGTGGTGCTTGAAAGTTTGTGAACCCTTTAGAATTTTCTATATTTCTGCATAAATATGACCTAAAACATCATCAGATTTTCACACAAGTATTACAAAATACTATACTTGGTCATTTATTTATTGAGGAAAATGATCCAATATGTGAGCCTTTGCTTTCAGTATCTGGTGTGACCCCCAATTTTGGCCCATTCCTCCGTACAGAACAGCTTCAGCTCTGGGATGTTGGTGGGTTTCCTCACATTAGCTGCTCGCTTCAGCTCCTTCCACAACATTTCCATTGGATTAAGGTCAGGACTTTGGCTTGGCCATTCCAAAACATGAACTTTATTCTTCTGTAACCATTCTTTGGTAGAACGACTTGTGTGCTTAGGGTCGCTGTCTTGCTGCATGACCCACCTTCTCTTGAGATTCAGTTCATGGACAGATGTCCTGACATTTTCCTTTAGAATTCTCTGATATCATTCAGAATTCATTGTTCCATCAGTGATGACAAAGCCGTCCTGCCCAGATGCAGCAAAAACAGGCCCAAACCATGATACTACCACCACCATGTTTCACAGATAACGCTTTTCTTTTAAAAAACCAAAAGTTCTACTTTGGTCTCATCCCGTCCACAAAACATGCTTCCAATAGCCTTCTGGCTCGTCCATGTGATCTTTAGCAAACTGCAGACGAGCAGCACAATGTTTCTTTTGGAGAGCAGTGGGCTTTCTCCTTGCAGCCCTGCCATGCACACCATTGTTGTTCAGTGTTCTTTCTGATGGTGGACTCAATGAACATTAACATTAGCCGATGTGAGAGAGGCCTTCAGTTGCTTTAGAAGTTACCCTGGGCTCCTTTGTGACCTCACCAAACTATTACATGCCTTACTCTTTGGAGTGATCGTTGTTGGTCGACCACTCCTGGGGAGGGTAACAGTGGTCTTTGACTTTCCTCCATTTGGTACACAATCTGTCTGACTGTGGATTGGTGGAGTCCAAACTCTTTAGAGATGGTTTTGTAACCTTTTCCAGCCTGATGAGCATCAACAGCTCTTTTCCTGAGCTCCTCAGAAATCTCCTTTGTTCGTGCCATGATACACTTCCACAGACATGTGCTGTGAAGAGCAGACTTGATAGATCCCTGTTCTTTAAATAAAACAGGGGGCCCCCTCACACCTGATTGTCATCCCATTGATTGAAACAACTGACTCTAATTTCACCTTCACATTAACTGCTAATCCTAGAGGGTCACATACTTTTGCCACTCCACTAATATGTAATACTGGATCATTTTCCTCAATAAATAAATGACCAAGTATAATATTTTTGTCTCATTTGTGTAACTGGGTTCTCTTTGTCTACTTTTAGGACTTGTGTGAAAATCTGATGATGTTTTAGGTCATATTTATGCAGAAATATAGAAAATCCTAAAGGGTTCACAAACTTTCAAGCACCACTGTAGGCGCTAATGAGATGTGAATAAAGAGGTGGAAACACGTACTAAAGGAGATTTGTAGTATCTGTGAAGGATTCGGATGAAGTCTGTGATGGTCAGCATTCCTACAAAATAAGTAGAAATACACAAATCAATAAACAAAGACCCGACTTTGGGTCGGCACGGTCTCCATAACCTTAGGTGCTGCTGTATGGGTTTATGAGGATATTTTGTCTGATGGCGTTACTACAAAGCCACGATGTTTACTAAAGCTGGTCGTGTGTGTGTTTCCTTACCCACAAAGCTCTGTGTTTTGGTTTCCCACAGTGGTGCAGCTCTCACTCCATTATTAACGAGAGCGAAGAAGGCTTTCTTAACCTGAAGACCAGAGCAGCGCTGTTACTCTTTTATCTGACCCATGCTGGTGTCATTGAGGATGGACACCTGGTGAACTGTTACCTGTAACGCCGTATCAAACACCACAAGCTTCGAGCTGGTTGGAATGAGGTCGTAGCACTTATGCGATTTCATGAAAGACGTATAAATATCAGAATCAGGCTCTGGAAGAACAAACCCAGCAGAGCTTTTATTCACACTGAAGGACTCATCACTGTTAGAACAGAAAACGTGTCTGCTTGTTTTTGTTTCTTACCTCCATCAGTGAGGCTGAGCTTCTCCAGCATGGCTTCGGTTGAACCGCGCACCTGAAAGCAAGAAGAAAAGGTTCATGGAAAGAATACAGAACATAAACTATTTAATAGAAGAAACAAAGAAAAAAACTAAAGAAAGTAGCTGGATTAAAGAATGTCAAAAGAAAGAAAGAACATGTATAAAAAGATACAAAAAATACAGCATAATCACGATATAAAACATTAACAAAGAAAGGAGAAAGGAAAAAGAAAGAAGAGACAAAAAAATAATAAAAAAATAATGAAAAATCAGTGAGGAACCACAGGATGCAAAAACAAACCCAAGAAAGAAAAAAGACAAAGAAAGTAATAATAATGAAAAAAAAAATTAACTAAAAAATGAATTTAAAAAAAGAAAGAGACAGAGGGGGAAAAGATGAGGATAAAATATTAAGAGAAGAAAGAAACAAAAAAAGAAATAAAAAGTGATGAAAGGAAAAATGCACGACAAAGACAGAAAATACTGAAGAAAGGTGAAATAAAATACAAAGAAAAAGAAACAATAGTGGACATAAATCCCACCGCGTTCTATCGTAGTTAAAGATAGTGCTCACCTGGCGGGAGGCGGGGCTTAACTTTAAAGAGGCGGGGTTTAACTGAGAAGGGCTCGTGCAGGAGGCGGGGCTCGGTGAGGCGAGGCTCAAGCGCTGCAGGCCCGTATCAGGAGGAGAGGAGAGCGAGCGGAGACGCCCCTCATCCGGACCGAAAGCCTGAGTCGGGGTGGTGCAGGGAGACGGTCCAGAAGCTACACACACACACACACACACACACACACACACACACACACACACACACACACACACACACACACACACACACACACACACACAGTAAAAATAATACAAGGAACAGGAGACAAAAAACAAAAAAAAGAAAGAAAGGTAATGTCACTGACAAAATATAAAAAGAAAGACAAAGAAAGAAAAGGTCACAGCGCCCCCTAGTGATCACACCATTAATGCCCCCCAGAGCTCCACTGTTCCTCGTCCTGTTACACCAGAGAGAGCACGCTAGCATAGGCTAATACAGCTCTCACACCACACAGCCACATGCTAACTGTTAGCGCCCCGTGAAAAACGGTAAGGAGACGCTAAGGCCAAAAAAAAAAAAGGAAACAGTCTCTGGATTAAGATTTCTTTTTTATCACAAATAAATAAATAAAAGAATCATTGATTTATTGATACAGTGGTACTAGAGTTGGTGTGTGTGTGTGTGTGTTCCATAAATATCTGTTCTAGACCAAACACAGTTCTGTCACACACTATCTTTACAGTCTGGACATAAACACCGGCTCGTCCTTGATTAAACACACACTGCCACTTCCAGCTCTGTTTACCTAATCACACACTGCTCTGGCACCCCGCCACCCCCCCCACCCCGTGGTCTAAAAGGGGTCGTACGCCCTCTGCAGGGCCCCAACATGAACGGGACACATTGCTGCACACGTTCTAGTAATAAAGAAGAGAATAAGTTCAGTCCGTTTATTGTTGCTGAGGTTTAATCCTACACTGGAGCCACAAGTCTGAAGCCAAATACCTACAAACCTCCCCTGGCATTAACATCAGCACGAAAACCGGGCACCGGGAGCTTCAGCACCAAGCACAATGCCAAGGGTCAGATGAAGTGGCGTAAAGCACACCGCCACTGGACTCTGGAGCAGCGGAAACATGCTCTGTGGACGAGTCTGGGTGTGGCACATGCCACGAGAAGCTTACCTGCATGACTGCCAACTGTGCCAACCGTAAAGTTTGGTGGAGAAGAAAGAAAGGAAGAAGGAAACAAAGAAAGAAGAAAAGAAGGGAAGGAAGAAAGTACAAAAGAAAGGATGAACACGAGAACAAAAGGAAGGAAGAGCAAAAGGAAAGAACAAGAGAAAGAGGGAAGGAATGAAAGAATGTAGCAAAGAAAAAAGAAAGAAAGAAGGAAGGAAAGAGGAAAAGAAAAAGAGCAAAAAGAAACAGAGGAAAGAAAGAAAAAGAGAAAAACAAATTGGCAAAGGGAATACAGGAAGAGCAAAAGACAAAATCAAAAGTAGCAAAAAGGGAAGAAACCAAATAATAAAATTAAAAGCAGATTTAAAGAAAGAAAGAAAAGAAAAAGAAGGCTGGAACAAAGGAAAAACTAAGAATGGGAGACCAAAAGACAACTAATATAACAAGAAAAAACAACAATAGAAAATTCTGGGGGAAGGAAAAAGACAAAATTAAAAATGAAGACAAAGTAAGAGAAGAAAGCAGGAACGGAACATACCAACTTAAATAAAAGCTCCTGTAGGTGCAATGTTGAGGTGTCCTAATACTTTTGTTTATATAAAGTACTAGCTCAGCAGCAGACAGTTTTTCACCTCGTGCTGCTTCATAATAACAATAAGTCATGCTAAACCACAGGACCAATTCATCAGGGTACTTCCTGCTTCGAGTTTCAAGAGTCTGTCACAACAGGAAGTTACTGAACCTCAGCGCAGCAAAATCAATCTGAGATAAGCAAATCCTGCTCAATAACTAAACCTGAGCCGGGGGCATCAGTCCGATCTGAGGGACCTGCTGCAGGGCTCCATGCATTAGCAGAAACAGCTGGACTGTGGAGCAGAGATGAACCAGAAACCTCTAAGCTTGAGTATCAGCAGGTCGAGTGGACACTGATGGGCCCTCACCAAGGCCCCAAAGCCACTCTGAATAAGAGTCAAGGAGAAAAAACACTATAGTGATCTCAGATCCAAACTCAGATTCAAACAGTGTAGAGAACAAAATGGTCAAAAACAGGGCCTGTGCTTCTGGCTCAGAGTCTGGAATATTCATGTCATCGAACCCAAACAGAACCTCGAGTCAAAAACAAGGAACGAGCCTGAGTCACCACACGGCGTTTAAACCAGAGGTGTTATGTTTTAAGAATGAAAGGAAGGAAGGAAGGAAGGAAGGAAGAAAAGGAACAGAACAAAAGAAAGAAAGATCACAGGAAATAATGAAAGGAAAGAACAAAAAAAGTAAGAAGAAGAAGAAGAAGCAGAAAATGAAAAGAAAATTTAATAGAACATAAAAACTACTATAACAAGAAAAAAACAAGAAACTTCTGGGTGAAGGAAAGAATCAATGGGAGTATCGTCTCAAAACAACTTCATAAAGATCCATCTAAATATAAACTGCTCTACACCTGGGCCTACAGCTCTAACGGAGTAAGGCCCGCGGCCACAGTGGCAGGGAAAAAGCTCTCAAAAAAGGAGAACTCCCCCGTCTCTAGTGATGAACTCTCGTACCGTCGGCTCTTACCTTTACGGGACCTGGAGAAGATCTTGATGCTGGTGGAATTGGAAGGCGGCCGGAAGATACCACTGAAGCTCAGGCGGCGGGGGTACTTAGGAGGAGAGTCCTGGTGGGAGGACGAATAAGGGAAGATGGTTTTTGGGGAGTTCGGACTGGTGCGGGTCCGACCGGGGGCGGATATGGGGCTGGAGGGTTTGGGGGGCTGAGATCTCAGGAAGAAACTTTTAGTGGGGCTCGAGGAGAAGGGTTCATCAACCTGGAGGAAGAACGTACGTTAAAACCCGTCTGACCGGGCAGATCCATGAACAGCAGGGGGCGCCGCACATACAACGCATCCACTACGAGAACAGACTGTACACTTTTGAATTAACTCTAAGGAATTATGTTATTTTTATTCACTTTGGGCACAGCTTGGATGTAATGGCTGATATAAGGATATTTTGGTGCTGTTACTGGAACCGTCGGTACTGGAACTAAGAACAGCGTAAACGTAAACAAACCAGCCTACCTTTAAATCCAACGTTTAACACGCTGAGGTTCTTCTCGACAATGCTACGAATGCAGACGTTTCCCTTTCCCATCAGAGGTGCGGAGGTTTAGCGACTCAAATCAGTAGGAACTGTAGAACGGTTCCTGTTCTAAATGATGACTAGCATTTAGAAACAAAAAAGAACAGTTCTGCTCGGCAGAGGATCAGCTGGACATGACGTCGCCGTTCTCAGCGCTGGACGAGCTGAACCCTGAACGCCTGTGACCTTCAAACCTTTGGCTGGAGTTCAGATTTAATCCGTAAATCCCTCAACGCCTTTTTCCAGGCTGCTTTTTTATTGGTCCGGATTTTATTTGCGCCCTGGAACCTCTGTTCAGACCTAGGCCTCAAGAATCTCAGTGCACTAAAACTGGAACCTTTGGTACCGAGACTGGTACATTTTGTCCTGTAGTTCATGAGTCATGAGGAAGGAGCCCGAGTTACCAACAGAAAGGAAAAGAAAAAAGAAAAGAAAAACAGAAAGGACAAGAGAAGAGAAAAATAAAACAAAAAAAGAACAAAAATATAACCAAAGAGCAAGAAAAACAATGACAAAAAAAGAACAAAAGAAAGAAGCAGAGAAAGAAAAGAAAGAAAGAACGAATGAACAAAAGAAAAGAAAAGGAACAACAGAAGAATGAAAGAAAGAAAGAAAGAAAGAAAGAAAGAAAGAAAGAAAGAAAAGAAATGAAAGAAAGAACAAAAGAAAGAACCAGAAACCTGTGTACTGGTGCTGGAACTGAAACCCTTTTTTTTACTGCTGATGGACCGTGTTAGCTTGGTAATTAAACGGGGGGTTTCGGTACTAGAACGTGTACCGAAGGTACCATGTACAAACTGGTACTTTGATACAGGAACTGGTTTGTTAATTAAACTAATCGACCTTTTTTTTTTTAACCAAACCCAACGACCTTTAGTAACGAACTGCTGACCTGGTGCCATTTACCTGAGGAATGGAGGTAACCCGGCTGGCGGTGCAGCCACCTGAATCTAACCTCACCCCCTGCTGCTGCTTTCCTAAACACACCTGTTTGTCCTCCAAACACAACAAGCATGCAGCAGAGCTCCGGGAAAGTGTGTATTCATCAACAGAGCATCTCCGTCTGGATCATCGATGGAACGACGGTCAGACACAAAACCTGGAGTAAAGAGCTCTGGATGGAGGTCCGACCAAACTGTGACATCATTAGTATCCGTGGCAACGGGCTTCAATATGTTACTGCAGAGTATCAGTAATCAATAATCAATAATCTCATGTAATCACACTCATTATAATCAAATGGTACTAAACCTGAAAGCTTAGGTACTTGATAAGACAGCTCTATTAATGGAACGGAGTTCTTTAGTACTTCTTTGGAACGGGAAACTCTGGACTAGGACCGTTACGAATTGGAGTTGGGACACCTGGTGCCTGAACTGGTAGCTCTGGTCTTGGAAATGAATAATCTTTGGTACTAGAAAGCAGAACCTCTGGTGCTGGTACTTTAACCTCTGCTAACAGAACTGGAAACTTGAGCTCAGTTTGGAGCTTGTCCTGCAATTAGACCTTCTGGAAATATTGGTACTAAACATATGGAACCTTTGGAACTAAAAGTGCTAGCTTTGGTAATGACCTGAAACTTGTAGTACTGTTACCAGGGCCTCTGGTACTAAAACTGTAACCTTTGCTACAGTAAATGCTAGGATTGGTACTGAAACTGGTACTTTAGTTCGAAAACTGTGGTCTTTGATATTGGAACCAGGGACTGGAACTAGAAACTCTGATACTACAACTTCAACTTTTGGTCCAGGAACTGGAACATCTGGTACTGAAACTGGTGCATTTAGTAGTTGGGCCAGTCAGTACTGCTACAGGAACAGTATTGGTACTAGAACTGGTTGTTTGATGATGAATCAAAGGAAATGAAACTCAAACAAACCTTTGGACCAGAAGCTGGAAGCACTGCTGCTCAGTCTGGAAGGTTTGATACTGGATCTGGGGCAGGCGGCACCATTAATGGAACCTTTTCTATTGGAATTTGAAGTCTTGGTACCAGAACTGAAGCCTTTGTAACTGGTACTGCTGCACTGAAACTGGTAGATCTGGGACTTGAACTGGTTCTTTTGACATTGGAAATGGGGCGTTCGGAACACATACTGGCACCATTGGTTCTGGAACTGGAAAGATTGAATGCAGAACTGGGGAAATACTGACACTGGGACGTTTTCTGCTGGAACTGGGGCTTGGAAAGTTTGTTTCTGGTACTAAACCTGGAACCTTCAGTAATGAAACACGAGCGCTTTTTGGTACCAGTAATGGCACATTCAGGACTGGACACTGAATCTTTGGCACTGGTACTGGGTTCCAACAGGACCAGTCATGCTGTAACTGGTATTATTTGTACATAAATTATTACATTTAAGTTACGCAATAACACTAGTACCATATAATGATAATTAAATCGCCAAGTGGTCGCTAAATATCCATGTGATGTAGATCTCTTTACCTTTGGCGTTCCAGCTTTATCGGCTTTGTCCTTTTCTCCATCCACAAGAGGCGAAGCGAAGGAACTCAGATCCTGAAAAACAGCACAGCGACCAGTTTTAGGTTGTGTACCGAGGCTTACTCGTGAAGAGCGCCCGCTTGGTCTCGGAGGTTTTTCGTTCCAAAGTCTGGCGTCTGAAGGTCGAATGCTTCTGATAAAGGATCAGTTTTATCTAACAGAGTCCAGACAGAAAAACTATTTGGTCTGTCATTTATCTGTAACTTATCCCCGATGGTGACTTCCCGCAGCGTTTCTAACCCTGCCTGCACTGAGCGAGCTCTAAGGTGTGGCACTGCCATGTTGGCATAGGTTATACAAACAGATTGGGCGGACACTTGATCTGAGCGTAGCTACAAATACTTGACATGTTTTCAGTCTTTAAAGTCAAACTGACTGTCCTGATTTGTATCAGGATCGTCAAGGTCAGGATACTCTCAAAAGAATTTCGACATACCCGCAGCGAGGGCACAAACGGACCAGTGAGAGGGCTCTGTTTTGTCTCTTAAAGTCTTAAAGTGTACAAAAACAGCCTGAAGAAAAAAATAACTACTGCATAGCGTGCAACACGAGAATTCATCCATCCAAATCGCTTATTTTAGGGCCGGCAATGTAAACCGTTATTAAATAACATGTAAGAGCAGGTACTAACTGCGGCGCAATTTGCACAATGGCCGTAGCTGGAGCTCTGCACCCTCTAGTGGCTAAATGACAAACTGCTACTTCAGGCGCATCGTTCTAGGCACAATTTGCAGACAGGCCGCATTAGTTTTGAGATACGACACTACATTTGATGCGATATGTGGTTTGTGATGGAACCCAGAGAGATCCTAGTTTCGTACCAAGCCTGAACTGGATAGAGCGAGTATGAAGTCAATCAAATATTTAAATCGGAAAGCGTGTTAAATAAACAGAAAATGAATCGGCTACGCTACTTAGACCGCAGAACAGACTGTGGAAAATACTAGAAGAGAGAGAATAAGCAGAAGATAACATGGTGCAGATGCTACTTAAGGCCAATCTGAAGAGCTGTGGCTTTTTTATATAGTCCTTTCCTCTCTTTGAAAGCTGAGATTGTCTCCGATAGTTAACGGATAACTGGAACGTCGTTAATACTAAGGATGTTTCGTTGGTCCCGTGCCATAAAACCCCTGATAACACACGCCACCCAACGCTTCCACACGGCCAGAGAACGGACTCTCTAACGTCACGTGCCGGCGATGTAAGACAATAAACGCTTTTCCTCGATAATCATCTTAGTTCATGGTTTCTTCTCCGAGCATAAAGCAATTCACCCAGTTTTACGCCTGCACTCTGCACCTCTCACGTTCCTGCACTCTTGAGCAGAACTTTGGTCCTTTAGGCTTTGCTGCTTTGCTGAGAGACGTTACCGTCGCCTCCAGCGATAAAGCCTAGCTAGATAGAAAGATAGATATTAGGCTGTCAAAGCTAAGGCTTTAATAACGTGTCTAAGCAATAAGGTTTTAACACCCATCATTTGTGCCGAGTAACCACAGCATGCACCCGTACTTACAGGCTGCGTCCCAAACGCTATAATAATCCTAAACTTCTAAAATCAGGACCCAGCCCTCCCGTGAGAAACGCATCACTCCGATAACTGCTGTCACGGTTTGTTCTTCTATTGACTGAATTCTTTAAAAGTATTAAAAGCAGCGGCGTCATCAGACCCACAAAATGTAAAAACACAGCGGTAATACGTCCCGGATTTCTAAGCAGAGCTGCAGGACGACTCACTCAGATTCACCACAGGCACTACGTTTCCCATAATGCCCCAGCACCCTTTGAAAAGCTGGAGCGGCTGACGCTTTCAGTCAGAGCCAGTTTCTTTCCTTTCTGCATGGATTATCACAAAGGCCACCTCACTGCCATAAGGTTAATGACAGCTCATATCTCTTGTGCCCCTACCACTGATTGGCAAGCAGAGGGGTAACAGCTGTGCCCCTCTAAATTCCCTGTGCCCAGTCCTGCCCCCGAGTAACAGCTTTCAGTCGAAGCTTATATCGTCCACTCGTAGTGCGTTCAGTCTCAAACATGATTCTTATGATTAACGTAATTAAATATCCACACACACTTTTGTGAGATGATGTTAGAATTACTCACACCTTTAAAACCCTAATCACATGGCTGACGGCTGATTCAGTTCCACCTTCAGCTCTTCTATTGTTGGGCTAATTACAGAGGTAAGGGACCGTCTGAGCGCTGGAGTCTCACACAGGCCGACAGCAGGCTGTACTCGGGCTGGGAGTACTAACCTTCAGTACCGAATTAACACTCTCAGTACTAATCAGCACCGAATGACACTATTTATTCCTGGATTAATGCCTGCAGAAATGAATGAACTCATTTACTCACGGATTAACACCAACACTACTAATTCATATTTACAGAACTGACTTAACACCTACAGTACTAGATTAACATCGACAATACTAATTAACACCTGTACTACTGAATTAACACCTACAGTACTGAATTGAGACCTACAATGCTAAAGTAATACCTACAGTACTAATTAAAACTTACAGAACGGAATTAACACCCCCAGTACTAATTAATTCCTATAGTACTGAATTAACTGCTATAGTGCAGGATTAACACCTACAGTACTAAGTAATACCTACAAACCTAAATTATCAGCTACAGTACTGAATTATCACTCACATGACTCAACACCTCCTGAACTAATTCATACCTAGAATACTGAATTCATATTTACAGTACTGGATTTAGTACTAACAACACCTAAAGAACTAAATCAACACCTACAGTACTGGATTAACACACAGAACAGGCTTAAGACCTACAGTAGTGGAATAATACTGCTGAATTAACACCTACAGTACGGGATTAACATTCAATTCCGAATGATCACTCAGTATGTATTAGCACCTGATGTACGAAATTAACACCTAGAGCTCTCAATCAACACCTACTGTACTGAAGTAACACCTACAAACTGAGTTAACATCTACAGTGTTGAATTAATGAATACAGTATACTGAATTAATCCAGTTCTCAACACCTCCAGTGCTGGATTACCACATTTAGTACCAATCTAACACCTATAGTACTGATCAACATCTGCAGAACCGAATCAACATGTAGTGCTGAATTAACTCACAGGACTCAACACCTGCTGAACTCCTCATTCATTCAGACTCACAGCACAGGATTAACACCTAAAGAACACTGGATTAACACAGTCGGTACCAAATTAAAACTTAGAGTCCTACTTTAACACGTCCGGTACCAACTCATACCCACAGAACCGATTCATCCCTAGGGGAGTAGATTAGTACTGGGTGCGGACTCCAGAGCTGCAGGGTGTGCAGGTGTTCGCTACCCCCCGGGAGCCTGGTTCTGCAGCTGGGCAGCACTCACTCCTGCTGTTATTAGCTTAGAAGGTTAGAAGCGGTTATTACCAGGTGCCCCTCTGACGCACTCGTTCAGCCTCTACCAGCCTTAATCGGGCTCCGGCCGGACTGATCGCTTTAAGCTGTTTCCGTTCTCTTACTACGGTTGATATTGTTGTAGTTTTTAATGCTTTAGTTCCTGTAGTTGTAATTAGAGGAAGAAGGGAAGTTTCCTCACAGGCATGTGGAGGCGCAGCGCTCTCTTCTTCTTCACGCTCTTCACTCGGGACTCGCTCTGCTCTTTATCCGCCGCCGTGCTGCCCATCGTCTCTTCTTTCTCTTCTCCCCCGCTTCTCTCCTCTTTATCCTCCCTAAATCACTAAAGTGTGCAAAAGAAGCTGAACGGGAGCTCGAGCCGAGCTGCATTTACGGAAGCATGACTAAAATGGAGCCAGTCCAGTTCCTTAATCCAGTTTGCGCTCTGATCCGGGTTGCCAGATTGAACTAGATTCAACCCAGAGCCACATGTTTAAAAGAGTGGTACCGCCTCTGTAGCCACGCCCACTTTTAGCGAGAGAAGAAAAAGAGTTTAAAAAAGTCGTAAATATGCAGAAAAAACATGAATAGCGTGTCATAGAAAAGCAAAAAAAAGGCTCAAAAACAAGAAGTGTAAATAAGGAATCACAATCTTGTAGTGTTTATAATAAAAAATAAAAACATGACTAATGAAGTAAAATAACTAAACAAATATACAAAAACGGTGCTCCTAAATAAGTTTAAAAAAAAAAAAAAAAAAAAAAAAAAAAATCACTAACTTTAAATTAGTTAAAAACTCTAAAAAATAAAATAAAATAAAAAAATACATATATAAAAAACATTTATAAAATGATAAAACAACATTTAAATAAACATGTAAGAACACATAAGTAAAAAGTGAGTTTGAAAGTGTGAAGTGACATACGTAACTGTTAGAGAAAAGCAAAATAAATGTTTTTAGTGCTTAATAAATAATACAAATTAACATTAAATAAAAAGAAAACTGCATTAATAACCAGAAAAGACTTGCGAAATGAACGTAAACCAAGTAAACTTAAGATAATGCTACACTAATTTAATAACACTGAATAAACAAAAATGATTGTGAATGAAAAGTAATAAACGTGTTTAAATAAAATAAACGTGTAAAAAAAAAACAGAAAGTCGATGAAAGCAGAGTTAAAACAATACAAAATTAAATGTAAAAAACTGTTTACAAATTTTAAAAGTCGCGTCACACAAGGGTTAAAGTGAATCTTAAAATGTAAAATAAAACAGGCTTTAATATAAATAAATCAGATTTTATGAAAAAGTAGTGTTAATTAGTTTTTTTTTTAAAAACCACTATAGATGTGAAAGAATCCAATCTGGCAACATTTGAACCCGCATTTAAAGAGCAGCTTCTGCTGTGCCAGGTACGCGCACACCCCCGTGGGTTGCCAGATTCCTCCAGTACGGTCATGATCGAAAACTCCTCCTCGAAGTCGTGAAGAAGTGCGAAGGAAAGTTTGGGCTCCTGTACAAATGATTCGCGCTCCTGATTTCCTAAATGAAGCGCTACGTTTCGGCAGCTTTACTGAGATGACTCTCAGTTTGTCTGTTAAATACGAACTAAATGCAAATACGTTACTTCTAACACGTGAACACGAAGCAGCCGCAGAGCAGATCCACCTAGTGGTCGTTCCTAGAGTTACAAGCAGCGCTCAGGCTTTATTTCAGCTATGATAGTGCATATTGTCTCAATACTTCCGGTGTATCGTGTATAATCCTGAACTTTTAGTGCAACAGGAGCGTCGTAAGGAGGAGCTTCAACAAACACACACCAGGATGGAGTGAAGAACAGGGGTCATCACACACACAGCGAGGGAGGAAGAAGACACCGACCAGCCGTGATGTAAAATATTTTATTTTTCTGTAAATGTTTCCTAAATTCAGAATTTCAGATCCTCGAATACCAAACCCTATAGTCGCTCTGTGTACTTCAAAAAGGCTTCATTTTCCAAAACAGACCTACTATACAGCGGGGGGGGGGGGGGGAGGGGAAAAAAACACCATCGGGAAGGGGGGAAGGAGGGGATGTAATGTACAAGACGAGAAAAATATCGAGGAACGATTTTCTTACAGCTGTCCAAAATATTTACAACTGAGTCTTTTTTGAGGAGAGGAAAACAAACCATGCCTGTACAACCGTGTAACTCGCTGTGTACAAGAAAGAAAGAAAAGAAAAAAGAAGCGTTTGGCTACAAAATTCAAGTAGGCGTGCGCTGTGCGACCGATACGCCCCGGGACGGCGAGCTCAACCGAACAGACGCTCACAGGCCGCGGCGGCTCGTGCTGGAGTCGGCTTTTACTTTAGAGCGCAGAGGCTTCTTTCGAAACGCTCCCGAAGTTTTCTTCCCCTAACCGTTCTGACCCGGGATCGGGTCCTAAAGCTGCCACCCCCTCACCACCCGACCTCCCCTCCCTCAGACGCCTGCACGCGATGCCTTAGCCGATCAGAAGGCACCCACGCTCTCATCGACTGGACTTCAGCTCCGCCCTGCCCCTTCCGCGCGAGTCGTACGACGTTCTTACGCGGGCGCGGCGATGAGGGAACGCTTCGAGGACGATCACGGACTCACCGCAGCGGCACAGAGCCGTGTGAAATAAGAGGCGGGACCGCTGCTCAAAAGCAGGAGGACAGAAACGAAAACACAAGGCAAAGCAAACCCCGGCCCGTGACCGCACCCCCCTCCCGCCCCGCCGCCCCCTCCCCGAAACGAGCACGTCTAAAAACATCAACATGAATAAAAGGTAGTATTTGGTCGATGGTCATTCCGATAGCTTTCATTATGTACAATTTATTTACATGGTCGACGTAACAGAATCTTCAAACGGTCTGATTTTCGTTTTTTTTTCCTTTTCCTTAATCCGCGTCACATTAAAAATTCACTCGTTCACTCACACGGTAATAAATACAAAAAACATCTCACACACACACACACACACACACGTACGCACGCACAGGAAAAAAGCATTAAACTGACTCATGGAATCAAGTATTCGTCGTCGTTTTTCATCCGTTCTCTTCTCTTTTTTTTTTTTTAGTGCAAGTTACTTTTTGTTTTTTTGTTTTCCCTTTGAGGAAGTCCGTACATTCTTCATTCAGTGATGTTCTACGTTACAGGGCGTGGCCCCGCCCACTCTCACCAACCGATAAGGCATAACCGGCACAGTGATCTCTCTCCCTCTCTCTCTCTCATCCCATTCGCTGGTGAAATCTGCCCGTCACTCTCTCTCTCACACACACGCACACACACATGGCACACGCAGGTCTGTGGGACCGCCTCCGGAGAACGCTGGCTCCACCCCTTCCCCCATCCTTCAGTTCATCCACTTGCGGCAGTTGGGCGCGGCACACAGGCACGCCGTCTTGCTGTGGTTCTGCACCAGGCCCAGTCTGTAATCGTAGCACAGCTGCAACACAAAACCAACACGGCAACAACGTCAGGGGGCGGGGCCGGCCGGGGCGCATACTGAGCCTCAACTGACTGACACAGCTGGAGTCTCTGAACGGTAGTTTGCCTCTACCTGCACCTTCCACTGCATTCCTATCAAATTTCTACTTGCATTCAGGCTCTTAGAGCAACAAACATGGACTAGCTAACTGAGCTGAGGAGACAGACAGACGGGATGGACACGAACACAGGACAGGGGACACACACACACACACACACACACACACACACACACACACACACACACACACACACACACACACACACACACACACACACAAAGACAAGCAAGAGAAAGAGACCTGAGCTCATATCTTAAGCTGCATCCCAGAACGTATGAAGGTTTTTTTCCCTATAGGAAATAACGGAGCTAAAACTCGCATCATGTAAAAACTCATTATCAGAATCAGTTATGGAACCCAGGTTCACACTGATTATTAAACAGATAGAATTACAGTGTGTGTGTGTGTGTGTGTGTGTGTGTGTGTTACCTCTTCTCCTTTCTCGATGCGTCGATTGGAGCTAATGATGATTTTGTAGCCTCGCTCAAAGGTCACCACTTCTGCCACGCAGTTCGGCGAGCAGGAATGATTGATGTACCTGCACACACACACACACACACACACACACACACACACACACACACACGTTCCTATTGCACCCACACACAGAGCCTGACCCCCCTAAGCACCAGCTGAACACCTGACGGTGCATGTTCGTACCTGGCAGGGCTTCCGGAGCAGGTGGCATCGATCACGTACTCGCCGTCGATACGGAACATGAACGCCGCCCGGTTCTGAAAGAGCAGAAGGGACGAGCCGGGTCAGAAGTGACACTCTGTTTAAATATAAGAATGGAGGCGGAGGCGGTTGCTATGGGATACGCACCTTGGTCTTGTAGTGCAGCTCCTTCCTCATGGCCACTTCGTTCCGCAGGATGTTCCCCAGGTACTCGATCACCATCGTCTGCTTCTCGATGTCCCGAGCAGCAAAGAGCCCGAGACCCTGCACACCCAGTCACATTAAGCGCGCGCACACACACACACACACAGTCTGTATAGAAACAGTGCGAGGATGAGCTTCGGTACCTGGATGCGGGAGTGAGCGAGGTAAACGTTGCTCCTCCATTCGCTGCTCAGTCGGCGGTACTGAGACGATTTGGAGTGAACAAAGTGTTTGCTGTGAGACGACCCGCTCTCCAGCGGCGCCGAGTTCTGGATCGCCCCCGACACCCGGTTCCACACCGACAGGATCTCGAACCTGCAACAGAAGAACGTTTAAAGATTAGCTAAAGAACGCTGGAGAACAAAAAGCACAGCAAATAGGAATCCAGACTCGGACCTTTGGCACTGCGGGTAGCTCCTGAGCTCGGACCGGGCGCAGCCGGACGGGTTGATGGATAAAGGAAGCTCTAGCATCGGGTTCCGGCCGTAGCGGAACCGGTACCTGGCACACGCCTGCACACCCGGTAGCTGCAAATGCACAAACACACACAGATCAATCGAAGGACAGTACAGGGTGAAACCCAATTATTATTATCATATTTTATTGTTATTATTAATTACTTTATTACTTTGATTTTATTTTGTTATTATTTTGCTGCTACATGTTGTTGTACTATTATATTATTTTATTAATAGTTACCATTTTATTACTATTATATTAATATTGTATTATAATTTATTATTATCATCATTATCATCATTATATGCTGTTATTTATATAATTATTTCCTCATTTTATTATTATATTTATTATTTATTTAATTATTACTGTTATTTTGTTATTATTTTGTTATTACCCCTTTATTAGCTTTATTATCAGTATTTTATTATTATTATTTTATTGTTATGGCATTATTATTACATATTTATTGCCATTTTACTATTGTTGTATTACTTTTATTAATATTTTATTATTATTTTATTTTTACTATTATATCTTATTATCTTTAATATGACTTTATTGTTAGTTGATTATGTTTACGCACTGATTCAGCGATGCGTGTGACTGCAGACACTGTGAGGCCAAACAGATCGACGCCCTTCAGGTAGATCGGGAAAAGCCTGAGCATCCCTGTTTCTGCTCTCCGCTCTGCTACAGATCCCAGGACCTTATCCCAAACTCCTACACACACACATATATACAATAATAATAAGAATAAATAAGAAAGAAAACATTCCATAACACACACGTATGGATGATTCTAGAGGAGGCCGCACCTTTAGCCGTGCTGTCGGTGAGCAGCAGGTCGTCGTACCCCTGCTCCAGGACTCGGATGCAGAACTCCGGGCGGCCCTGCCGGTCCTCGACAGTACAGACGTAGCGGCAGCGGCGCCGGCCGTGCCTCATGCTCCAGTAGAGCCGAGTGGCTTCATACCCGGGTGGGAAAATGGCGTTGGACGAGTGGAAGTGGGGCATGAGCGCGGCCGGGAGCTGGCCCATGCTGTGGAAGAGCAGGCTGCCCACGCGGAACGTGTGCCCCAGCTCGGGCCGCTGGACGGCGGTGGCCAGCTGGCGCAGCTCGTCGCGCTGGACGTAGACGCGGCGGAACACTGAGAAACAGCGCAGCTGCTGGTCCTCCAGGTGCAGGAAGGCGCCGGTGCCCGACACGCGGGGCCGATGCTGGTGGCACAGCATGGTCTTGTCCTTGAAGAAGGTGCAGCCGGCCTGCAGGGCGCACGTGAAGTGGTAGATGTTGAGGCAGCGCAGGCGGTGGCACCCGCTGGTGGCGCCCAGGCGCTGGCAGAAGGCGCAGGCCACGGTGCGCCCGCGCTGGCGCGCCTGCTCCACGTTGATCAGGGCGCCCGCCTGGGTCTCGTACACCTCCGACGACCAGAGGGCGCAGTTCAGGTGCACCCAGGTGTCCAGGTCGAGGTTCAGCAGGCGGGCGGCGCCGTCCGTCACGCCGTCGCCCTCCTGGTGGCAGAAGCAGCAGCGGCGCCGGTCGCGCAACGACGGGCACGGCCGCAGGGACGAGTGCAGCTGCACCAGGAGGTCCTCCGGCGCCTTTTCCGCGGCCGGGGAGATGCACTTGGAAGCCACCACGTGCAGCGTCCACTTGCGCCAACGCAAGCCCTTCCAGCGCTTCCCACCGTGGTGCCACGCCCCGACTTCAGGGTGGCCCTGAACGGGAGGCTTCAGCTTCACCGTGACTCTCAGGTTCTGCGTCTCGGAGACGCCGGGCTCCGCTTTGGGCTGCACGTTTAACAGGGCCAGGCTCGGGTCCGGTTTGGGCTGGAGCTGCACCAAGCAGTGGACGTCCAGAGAGGACATGTTGTTACTGTACTGGTGCTGGGCTCTGGACGGGTTCTCTTTGAGAGACTCCGACAGCAGGGACGCGGACGTCTGAAAACAAGAACCCGCTCCCTCATTAACCGTTCAGCGGATCCCTTTCATTTAAAATCTTTTTTTGGGTAAGAGAACGAACCTTGGCATCTGCGCAGGCTTTGGACTGGGCGGACGAGTGCAGCACGAGGCAGCTGCGGCTGCAGAAGAGCAGATCTCCGGCTAAAGTCGACTGGGACTCCTGCAGACAAAACAGAGGGCTGAGGACAAAGCTCCGAGGGGAGGAAAAACCCCAAACCAATAATAAAACTTGGTCATAACCTCGTACCTGCGCTTTACCCGGTTGATCTTTACCGGGTTTTCTCACTCCGCTCCCCACGATCACCACTTTGCAGTGACGGCACCACTGCGGTTTCGGACCCGGGCTGTTCGGGCCCTCTTGATAGCTCTCTCTGAACCGTGCCGGACCTGATTGCAACAAACAAGCAGCCATGAGGACACTATGGACACTATGGAGGACACAACGCTTTTTTATCCTCTTGGGCATGTCCCCCCCTTTTCCATCTTCCCAGTCCAGCACTGGGGCGTAACAGCGGGGACAGAAGGGCCTCGTTTGCATTTCATAGAGTCCAATTCTGAGTTTCGATTTCAAAATGGTGAAAAAAGCGCCAAACGTTTAGGTATAAAGAATATCTTGTTTTATATTTCAGCTTCAAAAGGAATCATTTTTACGTTAAGCTTTTTTCTTCCCATCTAAACCTATTAAAGTAAAAGTTACACAGTGCACTCCAATCTAGAAATCAGATACAGAGAGCTGGATTTTACTCCAGTAATCGGATTACTCATTGCATATATACCAGTAAGCCGACTATAACGTGCACGAGCCTTCCACCACGGTTGCCAGGTCCTCATATTCTCAAGACTTGGCTTTATTTGCGCTCTTTTTCCATCGACTTACCATTGATTCGCACAGGATCTGGCAACCCGGGAATGACACGCACCACGGAGTTAAAAGCAGCGAACCGCCTATCGAACACTTTGTGGAGACTTCTTCAGAAAATCAAGAATTTGATTATTTCAAGTTAAAGTGTGAAGTTTGTCGCACATTTCCTGCCTGAGTCGTGTAAACCCGGAGCTTTAACATCACCTGATTACTCAAGGGAAGTAAACACTTCTGATTTCCTGTTTCATGTAAACACACCCATGGAGCTGGGGAAAACCGAACTCCTCAGTTCTTACTGACCATAAGTCACCTGTGCTGCTGAAAGGATGAACCTGTGATCCAGAAGGAAAGGAATCATTGTTACATCCAGCTTTTGACCTATAATAGGTTTGAATGGGAAGACGAGCTTCACGTATAAATGATTCCTTTCCTTTTGGATCACATTTTCATCCTTATGATCAGTAAGAACCGGGACAAGTTTGGTTTCATGTCCACGTTCACCGTTTTAGACTCTTGGAATTCTGGAAGCACGTCTCGGGCGACTGCAATACACACAGCTGCCACACAGCGGCGCTGAGATCTAAGATGAACGGAGGTGTACTCACTCCTGTCAGGTTTCGGGTGGCTGTGCAGGTTCTGCTGATGCTGCGCCGCGGCTTGCGCGTTCATCCGATGGAGATGGCGCTGCTCTGCACCCTGCACCAGGGCCCTGTGGGCGCCCAGAGCGGCGTGCGGCCAAGGCCCGCCGCTCACTTCGTAACTGCTGGGGATCTTGACCCGGATGAGCTCGGCGATGGCCGCCACCACGTCTGTGATGTTCTGGAACGAGAACGGGCCGTTAGAGCGAGAGAGCGGCGCCGCTGCTGACATTACCTCGGGCCCGGCCCGTGCCCTCACCTCGGCGGCTGCGGGTTTGAGGGTGACGGCGATGGAGACGAGGTCAGGATTGTTCCCCGTCGTACCGAACGCCGAGAAGAACGAGGAGGAAGGTTCGGTCTTGATGTCGCTCAGCCTGGCGCCCGAGCCTGGAGGAAACACGTCGTGCTTTAAGAGAAATCCCAGAAGTGTTGGGTTCTTCAGGAAATATTTCATCCACTTTCCCTACCTTTCCCTCTGGATTTGGGGAACATGGGCATGACCGGAGAGAGGCAAGGAGACGGAGGCTCCTGTTTGACCAGAGACAGATCCGGGTAGCGGCTTATCTCCATGCCGACCACGCTCTCTGGAGACGATGAGGGGACGAAACTGTCCGGCGTGTCCCTGTCCTCGCAGTGCTCCTGCCCCCTGGACGGAAAAAAGGAACCATCGTTCAGGTCACCCAGAAGGATTTAGACACTCACAATTAATCTGAATTCACGTCACCCTTACCTTAATTATTACATATTAACAGAACTGAATTCTGTATACAATCTACTACTTGTTTTCCGCCCCCTAGTGATGAGCAGTAGACAGGGTTGGGAATGATTTGGGGAGTCAAAGCTCCTTAGAAGAGAAGCAAGAGCAGGTAGAGCTTACCTGAGCTCCTCCTGGTTGTTGTGCGGAGGGGTGGGCAGAGAGGCAGGAACGTCCACTGTTTTGGGTCCGTGAGCGAGGGCCCGGGCGAAGAGCTCCTCCTCCGTCTTCAACGGCACGTGCAGCGGCCTCGGAGGGAGCCCTTTGGTCACTGCGGGGAAGAGAACAGCTTTAAACCGACCAAACCGCCTTGACCCGAGCTTCCACCCGGAACGTCCCTCACCATCATGGCTGGCGACGACGACCGCTTTGCCGGCCAGCTCCTCGGTGGTGGCGAAGCCGTTGAGCAGCTTCTGGCGGGCTACGGGGGGAGGGGTGGGAGGCAGAGAGGCCGGAGGGGTGGGAGGGTTACTCAGGTTGTTCTGCTGTTGAGAGAAGGGAAACGGCGGGTTAGGAATTCGACAGTTTAAGGTGGTGTTATAGGCGAGTGAGGTCGTACGCACTTTGTAAATGAGCTGCGAGTAGTAGTCTGACATGCCGTCCAACGAGGCGCTCCCGAAAGCGCCCGAGAGCCGGCTCTCCCCGTCCAGCTGCCCACCGCCATAAGGCACAAAGTGGGCGAAATTGACCCCCACCAGAGGCTCCATCAAAGGTAAGAGAGAGAGCTGCTGCTAACAAGAGGGGTAAAAACATCTTAAGCACTGTTACCAAACCGGTCGAGGCCAGTCCAGAGGAGCGTCCGTCTCACCTGCTTCAAGTTGGTCATGAGGGGCTCGGTCGAGGGGAACATGGCCTGCCTGTCGTCCTCGTCCTTCTTCCTCTTTTTGGATCGCGGCGCCGGCCGGTCTCCGCTCTTCGGGGTTCGCTTCGTTCTTTGTTTCTTCTTGTCGGTGAAGTCGGGGTTAAATGAGAGCTCCCGATCCGAGAAGGTCTGAAAAACACAGGGCAAACGGTTTTATTTCATTTATTTCTGAAACCACAACGGATCTGAACTGATCGAGACTCGGAACTGACCCCGCTGCTGTCCACGGAGCTCTGTCTCAGAAGAGCCTTGCAGTCGGCGGGCGTGTCCTCCTCGGACTTCTGGAACTGCAGCCCATGAGGAGGAGTCTTCTTGTTTTTCAGAAGGTGCTTCAGGAGCTCGTTGCCGCCCTCTCCCTTCGAGCCGCCGGCCGGGCTCTGGCCGGCGGGATACGGCGACGCGCCGCCTTTCTCCCCTTCCACCTTGACCGCGCCCAAGTCCATGTCCTTCGGACCGTGGCAGTCGCTGGCCTCTACGGCTTCCAGTTTGATGTTGGTCAGGATCCGGTCGTGGACGTCCTGGCTCAGGGGCATCTCTGGGCCTCCGTAGCAGCTGCCGTCGGACAGCTGGCGCTCGAGCTCCGAGTGGGGCTGGCTGCTCTGGGAGCACGGGGTGGAGGAGCCGGGCTGGGAGTTCTCGCAGAGCTCCTGCTCTCCGAAAAGCAAGGGGTTCCTGGTGGGCGTGGACGACGTGTCCGAGACGCAGGGCGTCAGAGGGGCGGTCAGGTCCGAATGCGGCGTGGACGGCGCCCTCAGGGATTCCGGCTCGTCCTCGTTCTTGTTCTTGCGGTTCCGCTTCTTCTTGACCTTCTCCTCTGGGAAGATGTTGGAATAGAGCTGAGACAGGGACGGAGCGGAACCGGGAAAGTTCGGAGATGATTCGAGTCCGAACGGGTGACCCTGTCCCGCCATGTTTGGACCGGGGAACCTCGGGGGTCTGGGAACAAAATTAGGCCCGTGAGGTACTTGGTTGTCCGAGACGAAACCCGGCCTTAGATCCTGACTGAAGGGTCCGTTTCCCATCATGGGTCTAGAAGGCGAGGTTAGGATGCCAGGCTGCATGCCAGGCTGCTGGGGGAACCCGGGCCCCGAACCGTGCTGCTGCATGAAGTCCTGAGGCAAGTTCTGGTTATAAAAGGGCATCTGGGACAGAGGTCTTCCGCTGCCGTCCTGCTCCATCTCCATGCGCTGTTTCAAGCGCTGCCGTTCCACCTCCTTCATCAGCTGGACCCGCTGCCGCTCCTGCTGCTCCCTCAGCCGCTCCTTACGCTCCCGCTCCTGGAAGCCTTCGCTGAACGGGTTGGTGTCGTCGAAATTGACGTGAGGGGACTCCCCGGCGACCTGCCCCTGCCCCTGCCCCTGCCCCTGCCCGGGCCTGACTAACGCCGGCTGAGGTTGGCCCTGCATCATCTGCATCACCTGAGGGGGAATCCCACCCTGCATCGGAGGGCCGACGGGCGGTCCGGGACGCCAGCCGGGCACATTGGGAGCTTGGCCCGTATGCATCGGCATTGGCACGGTAGGACCCACGACGGGTTGGTTCATAGGGCCGGTCGGCACCACGCCCGGGTGACCCTGCATCGGCATCCCGCCGGGCCTCATGGGAGGCTGCATGCCCCCCTGCTGCTGCTGCTTCACCCGGTATTCCTCGATCAGCTCGGCGTGCTCCTTCTGCTGCTTACGGATCTAAACACGGACAAAGAAAGGAAGGAGATCAGCAAATAATTAAGGCGAGGATTAAGGAAGAAGAAGAAAAAAAAATAAATAAATAAAAAAATAAATTAAAAAAAAAGATACCACCCAAGATTAAAAAACAACAACACAGAATTCAGAAACAAAGATTTAAATGAGAAAGAAAGAAAGACAATGGAAAAAAAGAAAAGCAAATAAAGACAAAGAATTAAGCAAGAAGAAAAAAGGCAACCCAAGAAAAAAAAAACCCCAAACAAACAAACAAAAAAAAGAAACAACAACAACACAACACAGGATCAGGGAGGAAAGCAAGATTTAAATGAAGGAAGTAAGAAAAACAAAGAAAGAAAGAAATGCAAATGAAAAAGGCAAAAAAAATTAAAAATAATTATTTTTTAAAACCACTAAAAAAACCCACAGGATTCAGAAAAGAAAGCAAGATTTAAAAGAGGAAAGACAGCAAATAAACAAGATGAGGATTAAGCAAAAATTTAAATATAAAGAAATAAAGAAATAAACAAAAATAAAATACAGACACAACCCAAGATTTAAAAAAAAGGCAGGACTCAGAAACGAAAGTAAGTTTTAAAAGAGGAAAGAAAGAAATAATTTTAAAAATAAATAATTGAGTCCTAATATGAAAAGCAAAATCATTAAAAAAAAAACAAAAAAAAGTGAACCAGATCAAAAAGTATGCAAGAAACAAAGAAAAATATGTGAAATTTTAATATATAAATAAACAAACAGATAAACATTGTTAGGGTATCTATTCTAGAAATTAAATTAATTCTAATAAAACAAACTAAAATAAACAGAACATGACGCTCAAGTTCGAAACTTTTGATTTGGTCGAACAAACTATTTATTACAGTCAGTGTATAAAATGTTTCCTATTAAAAATGAACAAAATAAAAAGAATAGCTGTACATCTGCAGTTTAAACAAAACATGAATCTTAAAAATGCATCTCCCTCTTTAGAAGGAAAGAAAAAAAAATTGTACCCTTATGTATTATAATTTTTATGCTACAAACGGCGTTGGCACAGTTGCGTCACCTGCTCCAGCTGTTTCTGGACCACGCCCTGCTGTTCCGTTACGTGTTTCAGCTGCTCGGCGTCCTCCTCCGCAAACTTGCGCCCGGCCTTCTTAGCGGTCCTCTGTTTGGCAGACAGGGCCTTTTTGGATTTCCGGTGCGCCCCGATCTGATCCTCCAGGAACTTCTGCTGCATCTGGAGGAGCTTCTGCGTCTCCCGGAGCCAGTCCTCGTACTGCACCTTCTGGGCGTCGTCTAACGGAGGAAGCGTACGTCAGTAACTCAGTACGTCAGTAACATGCTCAGCGAGACCTAAGGCTAGAAGCGGCTTACTGGTGAATCCCTGGCCGAAGCTGGGCGGACTGGGCCGGGTCATGTACGCGGCGATCTTACTGTCCTGAGCGGAGGGTAATAAATTAGATAATTAATGACAGTTAAATCACACATGGAAGGGACAATGGTGACGAGATCAAAGGGGCACCTGTGCCACCGGCGGCGGCTGTGGAGGGACACAGGGGTCCGGAGTCTGCGGTCCCGGCCCTGCTGGAGCACTAACTGGAAACCTGAGGAAAGCAACGACAGAGTGATGCAATCAAACCCAGCTCTGATTCCAGTGAAGCAGCAGCTCGTACTGAACTCACTTATTCATGACCATCTGGGACATGCCCATGTTGTTCTGAACCATCACTTTATTGATCCCCTTCAGAGCCACCATCTTCGCCTTCATGATCGGATCCGTTATGGTATCGAAATCTGAAAGAAATAACACCTTCTTACTATCAGAGTTTAATTCTGATTCACGATGCAGGGTTAAAATGTGAAACTACTCATAACCGTGCACAGATTCCTGTCTAACGATATAACGCATAAAGAAAGAAAGCTGAAAGAAAAAGGAAGGACATAATCAGTAAAGAAACTGAGTAAAGACATAAAATGGGGCTGAATAAAGAAAGGATTTACAAAAGAAATGAGTGATGAAAGACAAAATTAAAAGCAAAAAAAACAAGGCGAAGACTAAGCAAGAAGATGTAGGAAAATATTAAGTAAAATAAGTTTTAAAAATGACTGGGGGGGGGGGGGTACAAACCAAGATAAAAAACAAAAAAAAAAACCCACAGGATTCAGAAATGACAGTAAGATTTAAATAAGGAAAGAAACAGAAAGAAGGACAGAAAGAAAGAAAAAAAAGAGGAAAAAAAAGCATACACACAAGATAAAAACAGAAGATTCAGAAATGAAAGTAAGATTTAAATGAGGACAGAAAGAAAAAGAAAGAAAAATAATAATAAAGGTACAACCCTAAATGAAAAAAAAAGATTCAGAAATAAAAGTAAGATTTAAATGGAGACAGAAAGAAAGAGAAGCAAATAAACAAGGCGAGAATTAAGCAAGAAGAAGAAAAAATAAAGAAAACAAAAATACAACCCAAGATAAAGAACACAGGATTCAAAAATGAAAGTAAGAAAGCAAAAAGATTTTAAAAAGTATGCAAGAAAAGAAAACAATCAAAATTGTAATCATTATTTTAAAAACTATTTAATTTTTGCATTTAATTAAAACCTAAAATACAGAGATCTATTCAAATTTAAATAAATAAACAAATAAATAAAAGGTGTAGGTGTGTCAATTCTGGAAATTCATTTAATTCTAGTAAAACAAGAAGTAAACGGCCCTGTACAAATGACTGAAATTAAAGAATTGAAATAATAATGAAAAAACAAAATTCAAGCGTTTAAATAACAGACCCTGCAGATACAATAATGCAATGAGGTGTTTATGATGCCACTACAGTACTTAAGAAGCCACTTTGCTTATTTCACAGCCTGTTGTTTGTTTACGGGGTGATTATTGTTTCCTAAAGATTTCATAACAATAACCTCTAAAGGAATCGAGCTTCAGTTCAGTAAGTGGTGACCATCTAAGATCTCCAGCCTGTATAGAACCAGCGCTTACCCATGTTAGGGAAGAAGGTGTCGCTGGAGCGCTGCCGGATCATGGCCTGCATCTGTTTCTGCTGCTGCTGCTCCTGCCGCTCTTGGTCCAGAAGGTCCTGCAGGAGGAGCGGCTGTTCCTCGAGGAGCAGCGGCCGGTTCTGCTGGCCCTGCTGCGCCAAAAACGCCTGCTGGCTCGGGGACAGGATGCCGGACTGTTCCACCGCGAGCATCGCCTCCTTCTGATCGGCGTCGAACACGGGACCCGAGGGTTGATCCTGAGCGGGACCCGGGATCTCCAAATCCTTGTGGTGAGAGGAGACCAGCGACGGGTCGACCAGGCCAGGATTCGTCCCTTGAGCAGATGTGGGTCCTTGCCCGAGCAGAGTGGAATTCAGGGCCTGATTGAGGTCAGGATCCTGAAGGTCGCTCTGGGACGCCGACTGGCCAGAGCCGTCCTGCTGGAGCGGTTTATTATCCAGTAAACCTGAAAGCACCGGGGTCGGGTCCGAGGGGAGCCCGGCTTTGGAATCTTCCTGATTGGCGGCTGAGGTTTCCTCGACAGGATTCTGGCAGTTTGTTTCCTGGGACGGACCGTTGTTATTATCCAGTTTTTTGATGTCGTCCAACCCCAGACATCCCTGAATCGGAGACTCTTCAGTCTTGAGCTGAACAGATTCGGGTTTTTCCACGTCTGCAGACCCCGGGTTTGAAGGCAAGGCCGCGCCGCTTGAACCGTCCGGACCTTTCTCCGTCTGGTCCTTCGCGAGGTCATTCTGATCGTCGATGGGATCGTTGAGATCCAAGTCCTCGCTAATGTCCAGGTCGGCATCGGTGTAGGCGATGATATCGAACTTACCCGACGCCATGAAGATCTCCTCCAAGTGCAGGTCGTTCGCTTCCAGGTCCAGGTCCTTTCCGTCGTCCGGGTCGAGGTTTAGGTTCTCTAAATCTGTATCAACCAGGTCCTTGACCTCCACGTCTTCCAGGTCCTTCACGGCGGACTCGTCAGCGTCCATCTTCTCCTCGGCACCCTCGTTCATGGGTAAGGCCATGTCCCCGTCCTGGCCGACGGACATCGCTGTAAAGCTCTGGGCTCCAGTCCGACCGAAGGTCTCGTTTGAAGCAGGCTGGCTCAGCGACCTCATGAGCGGAATCTGCGGATGCCCCGCTCTTGCCTGATGCAGGTTCTCCAAGCTCGCCGCCCCATGCATCTCCGGAACGACTCCCTGAGTTTGATTCATGCAAGCGTCGACCGACTTCAGACCCTGATTGCCTGAAAATCCCATTTCTTGCCCGCTCATGAACCCTGGTCGTTGAGGCTGTGCCGTTTGGTTGCCCTGCATAACCGCGGGTCCGAACGGGAGCCGGAGCCTGCTCTCAGGGGGTCTGTGCCTGAGCTCTATGAAAGGCTGTCCCATGACGCTGTGCTGCTGCAAGTGCATGCCCTGCGCCGGTAAAGCCTGAAAACCCATCGGATTGGCCCCTAACGACTTCCCCAAGTCTATAGACATGGACCTTCTCATCTGAGGATGACCTTCGATCATTGCGTCCTGCATCTGATGGGGTCGTATGCCCGGGCCTTGGACGCCAGGAGGAAAACCCAACCTAGGACGGGGGAAAAAAAAATTCACAATGACAGCTGTTAGCACAAAAATAGTAGAGCGCGTTTATATTCGCTTAATAAATTCGCTTACAAATACTGCATTAGTCATCTAGTTTCAGTTTGCAGGTTGGGTTCCAAGTGGCTGCTATGGTGTTCCTAAGGAGTCACAGATAGTAGCTATTGTTGCCAAGTGGTTGCTAGGAGGTTCCTATGGTGTTTCTGTGATGTTAGTAGGTATGGTGTCCCAGGCGTTTGCTATGGAAACACAGGTGATCGTTATGGTGTTGCTATGGTATCCCAGGTGGTTGATATGGTGATAATGTCCCAGGTGGTCGCTATAGTGTTGCTATGTGGTTGCTATGGTGTTTCATATGGTTGCAATGGTCTTGCTATGATGTTACTAGATATGGTAACACAGGTGAGTGTTATGGTGTTGCTATAATTGTTCCAGGTGGTTGCTATGGTGTAGCTGTGATGTTACTAGATATGGTCTGCCAGGTGGTTGCCATGTTAACCCAGGAGATTGTCATGATGGTCATATGGTATGAACAAACCCAGGTGGTCGCTATGGTGTTGTTAAGTGGTTGCAAGGAAGTTGCTATGGTGTTCCACATCGTTGCTGTGATGTTACTAGGTATGATATCCCAGGTGGTTACTATGGTGTTGCTATGGTATCTCATGCGGTTGCTAAGGTGTCCCACATGATTGCTAACGGTGGTGTTGTGATGTTACTAGGTATGGTATCCTAGGTGGTTGCTATGGTGTTCCTTTAATGTCCCAAGTAATTCCTATAGTGTCCCAGGTGGTTGCATTGGTGTTGCTAGGTGGTGTTTATAGTGTTGCTATGGTGTCCCGGGTGGTAGCTACAATGTCACAAGTGGTTTCTATGGTGTTGCTAGTTGGTTGCTATGGTAACCCAGGTGAAAGTTACGGTGTTGCTATGGTATCCCAGGTGATCGCAATGATGCCAGTAGGTAGTTGCTATGGTTTCCCAG
Organism: Ancistrus triradiatus; assembly: GCA_025084515.1. Classification (NCBI taxonomy): domain Eukaryota; kingdom Metazoa; phylum Chordata; class Actinopteri; order Siluriformes; family Loricariidae; genus Ancistrus; species Ancistrus triradiatus. The sequence continues at coordinate 440,681 of JAJAGP010000325.1, forward strand.
GTGGTTGCTTAGTTGTTACTATGGTGTTATTGGGTGGTTACTATGATATTTCAGGTAGTTGCTTAGGTGTTGCTAAGTGGCTGCTAGGTGGCTGCTTTGGAATACACAACCATAGTGTGTTGAATATCTCATGTAATTCACTGAATAACTTATTGAAAGTGAAAACCAAAACGGTTAGTCCTCTGGCGGTGCTGCTCGGATGCCCGGGCACCTGCAGGACCTGGCAAGCCTGAGATTAAACACGGCAGCAATTGCCAAACAGCTCCCAAACACTTTGTCTGAAATGCAGTACAAACTTGAGGAAATGCAGTAATGTAAATAAAATAACAATAATAATAATGATCTCAGAATTAAGAAAATAAAATTTCAGGTTTACGTCAGATTCTTCTGTGAAAATATTGGCTAGCTGCGAAGTAGAAATCCAATAGTTTGATTGGATTATGAAGAAACATTTAAACATTTTTAACAGGCTATTACATCCACCTGGGTCCCGGCTGCCTGATGCTGTTTGTGTCCGCTGCAAACTGCGGTCTGGGGAACTGGCCATCACCCAAAGGTCCACGCTGATCTGCCGGGTACAGTCCGGGGAATCTCTGAGGGTTCCTCATAGCCCCTGGACCGGGATATGGCGGAGGGGGGCGGTTGAACAAGTCGTTTTGGTGTCCGGGCGTTTCCTGACTCCAGTGCTGAGGGGTTCCCGGGGTCATCGCCATGGCCTGGTCATGCGGACCCTTCTCTAGGCGTATGGCACTTTTCTGTTGCTGCTGTCGGAGGATCAGCTCTCGAATTCGCTGACGCTGTTTAAAGACAAAAGAAATCGGTAAGGGCATCTCGCTTTTACTCGTACATAAGAAGAACCTGCGTGCAACCCGTACCTGTCTGGCCCTTTCCTCGGCCTCTGCCAGCGGGACTGTCTGTACGTCCGAGTTCGGTTGACCCAGTGCCATAGCGCTGCTCTCTGCAAACTGCGGATGAGGAGTCATGGGCGCTTGCTCGAACGGGTCATGGACTGGAGTCTGGCTGGGCTGGCTGGACGGTGACTGGGACACGGTGTTTTCGTCCGTGATACCGGGATGTCTCGGGGTCTGAGAGCCCGGGATCGATGGGTTGGCAAAGCCGTCCTGCATCAGGACCTGAGGAGGTGAGAAGGCGTCCTGACTGGGCATGGGTCCCGGCCGTACGCCCTTCGCCGCGCTGGCAGGATGAGGCGTCCTGGGCTCTTGCGCGTACGGATCGGCGAGTAACGACTGTGCTGATCCGACCGGGTCATGAAGAGGCCGAGACATGGCAGGAGGGTGACCGAACGCCTCTTGGGTTCTTTGGTAGTTCTGCGGCCTTGGAAACCTGTCCGGGACTCCTGGATGGGGCGTTCCGGGGGGTTGTACGTAAGGATTCGGCGTCTGCGGCGAAGGCTGGGTCATGATGGAGCGAGGGAAGGCGTCGCTGTCGTGTGGTCTAGGCGTCCCTGGCATCCGGGCGTAGGGATTGGAATACGGAGACGCGGTAAAAGGGTCGCACTGGGAGTAGTCCGGTCTCGGCGTGGACGGGGCGCGGGCGTACGGATTCCCGGCGGGCTGATTCTGCGGGAAAGGGTGGGACTGGGGCGGCCGGGCCATCCGGGTCTGATTCTCGTAGGCGTCGGGCACGCCGGGATGCGGGGTGAGCGGAGGGTGCGCGTACGGGTCGCCCTGCGGGAAAGTGTCTGCGGGACGGGCCGGGATCATGGGCCGCTCAAACAGGTCCCCGGTCGGCCTCCTCGCCTGCATGGCCGCGTTCAATTCCTGAGGTTGAGGAGGGGGCATGGGGGTCTTGAAGAGCTGGACGGACCCGGACTCGTTGCTTCCCGGGACGGGGGCGAGCAGGGGCCGGGTGTAGGGGTCCGAGAGGATCATCTTGCCTTGGGGCATGCGCGGGTACCCGTCCTTTCTTGCGGCAGCCGCCCGGGAGAACGGATCGTGCCCCGGCGAGCCTATCAGATGCCTGCCCGCTTCGACCGTCCTGGGAGGGCACATGGGCTTGAGGAAGGGGTCGACCGGCCTGGGCGTGTCCGGAGGCTTTGCGTAGGGGTCGGCGCCGAAAGCCGTGGGCGACCCGATCGACTCGTGGACAGACGGAGGCCTGGCTCGCTCTTCGGGCACGCTCCGGGGCGACTTCCCGGATTCTGAGTTCCGACGCCCGGCGGGTGGCCCAACTGGCGGCGGTCTAGGGGTGCCCACCATTTTGGCATAAGGATCCCAAGGCGAGGACGGTCTGGAGCCGGACGAGCCCGGGGAGAACATCTGAGGAGACTGGGGCTGGGATCCCGAGGAAGGAGGCGGAGGGTGGGGACGCAAAAAGACGTCGTCCGGGGACCCGGATGAGGGAGTTCCCGAGAGCTGCGGCTTGGAGAAGCCGTTCTTGGAGCCGGGCTGCATGGGGGACGTGTTCCCGTTGCTGGACTGCGAGGAGACCGGACTCTGGAGGCTGCCGGACGTTTCCAGTTCTGATGGGCCTCCTTTGAGCTGCTGCTGCTGCTGGAGCTGCTCGTTTTTCACCTGCTCCAGTTTTTGCGTCGCCTCGATCTTGGCTTGCTGTTTGCTTTTCTGTCTCATTTGCTGCAACGTAAAAAAGGTTTTCCTAAACATCGGCGGCTTTCTGAACATTAACACTAATATTTGGTGCGGAATTCGCCGTATTTACCTGTCTCAGCTTCCATTCCTGCTCCTGCTCCGATTCCTTGTGCTTCAAAGGGTCTTTAAACAGAAGGTCCGGGTCCAGAGAGGGTATGGCAGGGTCGAACGCTTCCATCGGCTGGACGGTTTGGGGCGGCGCCTGCTGCTGCTGCTGCTGCTGCGGCTGCGGCTGCTGCGGCTGTTGTTGTTGTTGTTGTTGCTGCTGCTGCTGTTGCTGCTGCTGCTGCTGCCTCTTAATCGCCTCGTTAGATATCTGGACTTTGTTGATGCGGAGTGCTGCCCTGTTCTCACGGGCCTTTTGCTGGAAAAATGAAAACGTTTGATATGTTTGAATAATTACAATAAATACAGGACATTAAAAATAAAACTCCATACTCATTTCCGTCTTACCACGTACGGAGCCCTGTCCTGGGAACTCGCTTTCCTCCACAGCTTGGCGATTTGCTTCACTCGTGTCTGCCAGTCTGTAAAATTTGATTTATTTTTACTTTAAAAAGGACAATGCATACGACAAAGATAACGTATCACAATCATTTTACTTTTTTTTTTTTTTTACCAATAGCAACGGTTTTTTAGACACCATTATAATAATAAAAGCAACTTTCTCTTCCATTTTTTTAGAAATATTGTTTAAAAAAAAAAAGAGTCTAATTTCCCTTCTATTAAAAAAGAAAAACGATACATTAACAGAAATATTATCAATAAGTCTCCAGAACACACATTTAAAATAAAACCAGCATTCTTTTGCATTATTTCGTTTTTTTTTTACAGTGTAAATGACCTCATATTTAAAATAAAGAAATATTTACCAATTTTTTTGAAATATTGATTAAAAAAAAAAAGTTTAATTTTTTTCCATTTTCATAAATTAAAAAAGATTTAATTTTTTGTTCCATTACATAGAAATCATTTTTTTTTAAGTCTAATTAAATAATCCATATTTAAAATACATTTTTTTAAATAAAATAAAATTCATCTTTTCCATATATATATTTTTTTTTAGAAATGTTAAAATGGAAAAGTCTAATTGCCCTCATATTTAAAATAAAACCAACTTTTCATTTTCAGAAATAATAAAAAGTTTTTTAGAAACTTAAAATAAGGAAAATTGTCTAATTGGGCTTATATTTAAAATATAACTAACTTTTCCCATCATTTAGAAATATGGCTTAAAAAATCTAATTACTAAATTGCTAGCTGCTCACAAATCTACAAAGTAACTTTTCCATTATTAAAAAACAGATTCTAAATAATAATGTTCTTTTAGTATTTACAAACATTGTTTAAAAAAGATGGAAGGCTAAATGTGCATATTTGTAAAAAAGTACATTTTTTAGAACTATTGTTAAAATACCCACATATTTAAAAAAACAACAACTTTGATTTCCATTATTTAAGACTAAGGCACATTCGAGTTTATTTTATAACAAACCAAAGACTGCTGTGTGTTCATGTTAGATGAACAGAGCTGAGTGAGCAATTACAAAACAAGGCATGACTTTGTTTACAGGGCGTGGGGCTCGGACTCGGACCCTGACCTGGATACTCCTCTTTCAGGCTGGGGAAGTTGACGTTGGTGTAGAGGACAGGGGCGACCGTGGCCAGTTCTCCCAGGGTTTCCTCCTTCTCCCATTTCAGCATGCTCTTCTGAGCGGTGGATAAGGAATCCGTCTCTCCCTCAGATACCTGAGCAGCAGCAGCAGCGCCCGGACCTGGAACGGGACCGGGACCTGACCACGGACCGGCTGCATCCCGCGACATCGGACCAAACTTCCTGTCCCTGTTCAAGGCAAAAAAATATGACGTAAATAATCTCGGACTAAACTTCCAAAAACTGCTCGTTTTGAATAACGAAATGCTCCGTCTTACCTCAGATTGTCAGAGAAAGGCATACGCTGCATGGGAGGGAAGCCTCGTCCGACGTCCGCTCCGGGAGGGACCTGCGCCGGTGGGAACTGCTGATTGAGCGGCATCAGTCCGTTCATGACTGGCATCCTGGGAAACATTCCTGTTTGGTGGAAATGAACAAACCGCGACTCGTTACACCTGGAAACCACAGGATCGTCCGTACCCACCTGGCGTTAGTCTGAACTACCTGAGTTGATGTGGGAGGGGTGGGGTCCCTGACCCGGATGCCCCTGCAGAGGGTGCGTTCCCTGGGATTGGGGAGGAACCTGAGCGGGCTGGCTGGTGCTGGGACTTAACACGGCTGTGAACAGATCCTCGACGTCCTTCCCCTCCAGCTCTGTGACACAGCGGCGCCACAGCGTTTAGATGGGAAACACTTCGGAAGCGGAGCACTGTTCGGAAGAAAACTTACCTGGGATCTTATACAGCCGGCTCAGGATGGATTCTGTAAGGGAAAAGCTCGTTATCGACCTCATCGCTTTAGGAAAAAAAAGCGTTTCCTGGCTACATTCGAACACACTGACCGTCCGTCACCATCTTGTCCAGTTCGGGGCTCAGGATGCCGTCCAGCGGCTCGTCCTGCTGAGACACTCGTCCCTGGTTCGACTGGGAGGAAGCGGAGGCTTCTTCCGTAAGAGGGGTGACGTCCAGTCCGGCTGAGCGAGGGAAAAACACGTAAGCAGGTCACATGACCAGCATGTGCATCATTTTTAATCGGTGTATCCATTAACTAAAATATGCAACAAACTGATTTTAGGCAAAGTATCAGGCGGCGTAACGCAGTCTTACATTTGCTTTGACTGTTATTTCATTGCAGACCGTATGAACCAGAGCCATTTCATGGTTTTTATAGTTAATAAACATCCATTCCTGCATTTCAGGCCTAAAACACATTCCAAAAAGGTTAGGAAGGGGCATTTTGGGACTAGTAATGAGATAAAGAACTAAATAATGATCTGATTTCAAACAGGTGATTGTAGACATGATTTGGTACAAAAGCTTTGAGGAGCAAAGACGATCAGAGGATCTCTAGTTTATCATTAAACAACTCAGAATCTGGTAGAATTTCCTAAAAAGCCTAAACTGAAGAGGGGTGATCTCCGCCCCCTCAGACGGCACTGCATCAAGAACCGTCATTCATCAGCAGCTGATAGAACCACATGGACAAGGGATTCCTTTATCAAACCTTTATCAAGCTCTACAATACAGAGTTACATTCACAGATACCACTTAAAACGTTACTGTGCTAAAAAGAAGCCTTGTGTTATAACCATGTCCAGAAGGGGCGTCGGCTTCTCTGGGCTCGGAGGATCTGGGATGGACCATCATACAGTGGGGATGGGGATTGTGCTCAGACCCATCAGTATAACAGATCTTTTTTGGAAGAAATGGACCAAAAACAAAAAAATAAGACCAAAAGCCAGGCTCAGGCATGGTATGGGGTCGGGTCAGGGCCCTCGGTGAAGGTCATTACACTTCTGTGATGCAGCATTAATGCAGAAAAGTACATAAGCTGCCTTCAGGACGACATCTTTATCAGGGCTGTCCATGCATTTTAAAACAAGACAAATCAGAAAACAAAACCACATGCTGCACACATTACAACAGCATGTGTCGCAGGTCTGAAACGGATGTTTATTAACAAAATCTATCTCGGGTTCATACTGTCTGCAATGAAGTAATGTCCGTGGTCTCATCTGCTTATTTACTGTAACACCAATGAACAGCCTAGAAGGCATGATGTATTAAAAAAATAAGTCTAACATAACATCCTAAACAGGAAAGTTCAGATTCCGAAGCACAGCTCTTAACTGTTAGGAGGCGGATCCGCCTTTGAATAGTAAAACCTTTTTTTTTATTTTTTAGGAGCACTGCAGCGACTCTGCAGAACAAGTTTCTAATCTTTAAAGTCAATACTTTTCGGAAAGGGCCTCGAGCGGGATTATATAACGCTCAGACAGGAGAGGCGAGATGAAATGAATTGCAAATAAAAACAAAATCCAAGGCTGCTCGACGATCCGTCGGCTCTTTGAAGCTTTCCGAGTCTGAAGACTCGAACCAAGGACACAACATTACCCGCGTAATAAAAATCTCCTCTTTAGAGTTTTAAAGATGTGCCCTTGGTCACTTTTTTTCTAAATCTGAGCGTTATATAAGGCCTACAGCGCTTCCACAGGGCGATCAGCTCTAACGGATAAAAGCACCGATACAGAGCGGGAAAAAAACCCGGAAGAAAAAGTGAAATGGTGAAATTCACTCAGAGAGAGAGAGAGAGATTAAAGCAAGAGAAGATGATCTGGCGTATCTGGTGATCTTACCAAATGGAGAGGGAGAGCAGTCAACCTGGAAAGGGCAAAAATCAAGACCTACAGGGACCCAAAACCAAACACAACGAGTGAGAAATAAATCCGAAATGAGACACAGAGAAAGCAAAAAAGCCGCTACGCTGAGCAAACGGAAAAAATGATCTGAGCATGCACAGTCCAGAACCCGGGGCGCGGCCGCTGAGCCACAGCACGAGGTCATGACCGCGTCCCGCTCGGCTCGGGCTCGTACCGGACTCGTCGCTCTGCTTGCTCATGTTATCAGACAGCATCCCCAGCAGCTCCGAGTCCGATTTCAGCACCTCGGACAGATCCACCAGCGGATCCTCACAGCCCCCTGCCAACAACAGCAGGTACAGCCATAAGAAGCAGGACTCGGCTTTCTTCTAAACCCCATGTTATTCCCTGTATCCACTGTTCCGTCCCTTCTTACTCGGTCGGTTTGTATTCTCACCCTTGCAACGTCTTTCTTTCATTTTCTCTTTCGTTACTCGTCCAGCTCTTCCTCCTTCGTGTTCTCCGTTTCATCTCTCTTCTTTACACATATTTGCTTTGGTCGCCTGTCTTTATTGTTATGTCCCTTCCCTATTCTCCTCTATTTTCTCAACCTTTACACATTTCTTTCTTTTCTCTTGCTTGTTTTTATCTCTTCTTTCTGCCTTTCGTTTCCTCAGCCCTTTCCCTTATTTAGATTTTTATTTATTATTCTTTCTTTCGTGTAGTGCTTAAATAAACATTTATTTTTCCTCGTAGTTCCCTCCTTAGTGCATTTCTTTCTTTTGTGCTTTTTCTCGTGTCTCATCATCCTTAGTTTCCTTCTTCACTTTATATTCTTTTCCTTTATTGTCTTTTACTGAATATCCATTAGCTCATTCCTTCTTTCTTTATTATTTCCTTATGACGGCTAATGTTGCACGGGTGCACTGCTCGGTGACAAGGTGTCTGCATCTGGCCAGGCTGGTGTGTGTGTGTGTGTGTGTGTGTGTGTGTGTGTGTGTGTGTGTGTGTGTGTGTGGGGCTCTTACGCGGTGGCGCTGCTTTACTGGGCTGCGGGGTCGAGGTGCTCAGTGATGGCGCGGCTGCGGGTTTCAGAGCCATGTTGTTCTGTCTCCTGTTTCTCTCCTCCTCCAGGATTCCCGTCGTCTCGTTTCGACTCTGCTTACTCTTATCCAGGAGATCCTTCCCAAAGAAAGCCTCCTGCGCGCACACACACACACACGCACACGCACACGCACACGCACACGCACACGCACACGCACACACAGCGAGCTGAACTCTAAAAGCTTCCTCTCTCTCAATAATTAATAAAAAGCTCCTCTCTCCGAGCGGCTCCAGAGACTTAGAGCGTCTCCCGCTGCTGTCACGCTCTCGCGCGCTTTCTCCAGCTCTCGCATCCAGCCTCATTCCGTTAGCCACTTAGCGTGCTACAGACTGACCGTCAGGGCTCACAGCCACATCAGCCCTCGTGCCCTCAGCACTGTCAACTGGCGGCGTTCTTTTCTTCCACTTTTACACAACCCTAGTTTTCTTTCCTCGCTTCTCTTCCTTCTCACTTCTTTCTTTACTCTTTTCCTCCATAATGTCAATCCAAAGCCATTTTTAGTTTCCCCCTCTACACCCATTTCTGTTTACTAAATGTATTTACCTACTAATTTAATTTTTCACCCTTCCCACCCTTTTTAAATTGTATTCATTTTCCCATCATCCCCACATTTCTATTTTCTCTGCACCCTTACTGTGTGTTTATTTCCTCCATCCCCATCCACTTCCATTTTCCCTCCCTCCATCCTAACCATTTCTATTTTACTTATTTTCCTTTTCTTTCCTCATCATATCCCCATCCATTTTAGTTTATTTCTGTTTTTTATTTCGTTTTCCTTCATCCTCACTCATTTCAATATCATTCTTCTTGCTTTTCTCAAACCGCACCCAGTCCATTTTTATTTTACTTCTTTATTCCATTTTCAATCCTATGTTCATTTATTTTCCCCATCATTGTCCATAAATCTTTTTAAAGACTTTATTACTTTCTTTTTATCTCCATCATCTTTTTTCTATTTTTCTTATTCTCCAAATGTTTCCTTTTCTATACCGATTGTTTTTTATTTCTTGTCTTTTATGTCTTCTATCCATTTCTATTTTTCATCCTTACCATTTATTTTGTTATTTTTCTTTTCTTTCTTGCTCATATTCACACCCATTTCTTTTATTTGTATTTTCTTTCCTTGCTTCTCCCATCCCTCACTTTTAATTGTATTATTTCTGTTTTTTTCTTACCTTCTTCCCTCCTCACCTTTTTCTATTTTTATTGTCCTCCTCCTTCCTAAATTCATTCCCTAGAGTCATTATTCTTTTATTTGCTTTTCTCGATTCTCACCCAGTTTTTCCATTTTTTTATTTCCTTGTTTTGAACCCATTTACCACACTTGTATTTCTTTTTACCTGGAGGTATGTAGGAAAAGCCTCTTCCAGCTTCGTTTTCTTCTTCCTGTAACGCTTCCGTACTTTGGCTTCGGGGTTTTCAGGGAACTCCGAGATGAGAGGTTTTTCATCCAGCGGCAGCTCGGGGATCAGATCGGACCAGACTACAGGAACCACACGATACCCAATCAGTTACGGACCACTAACGAATCACTCTCAAACAACTCTCCAACTAATCAGATGAAATGAGTCAAATCCACCAAGGACTCAGGGATTCTGTTATGACTCGGATTCCTCTCTCTGCTCACCCTCGTCTTTACTCAGCTGGGTCTCAGACACCGATCCGCTCGAGTCCTTCCTGCTCAGAGCCGGTTTGGTTTTGTTCTGTCCTGCTCGGTTCCTTTGTCTCACCATGAACCCACCGATACCTGTACAGACACCCCACACACACTCTCAGTGAGGTCTAAAGCACAAACAACCTGGACCTACAGAGCTAGACAGTCCTCTCACCAGGTCGATATGGCTTCCTCTTCCTCTTTTTGCAGCTCTCTCCTCCTCGGGATTCGTCCTCCCCTGCCGTCTCCCTCTCAGGACTTGAATCGGACTTCCCCTCAGCGTCCATCAGATCCGCATCTGCAGGAACACACACACACACACACACACACCTCAACAATAAGGGACGCTTTCAATTTGAATTACATTTAAATCATGCTAAATGTATTTAACCAGTTCGAGCAATAGTCTGAGGTTCCCCTGACTCCCCAGAACGCTCGCCATTCCCTCCAGAAACCGAGTTCCTTTATCCTCCAAATGTTTTTCCTTTTCTTGCTTTCCCTGATTCTGACCCATTTCTATTTTTAATGCCCCTTTGGTTTTGTTATTTATTTTGCTTTTTCTTATTTCCTCCATCCTCATACATTTCCATTTTTTCCTTCTTCTATCCTTACTATTTCTATTTTCTTGTCATTCTCCATTTCTCACCCATTTACTTTATTTGTATTTTTCTTTTCTCACTTCTCCCAACCCTCACTTTTTATTTCAGTTTTTAACTTTGTTTTCCTCAATGTTTACCGAATGTAGATGTATTATTCTTTTTTGCTTTTCTCTATCCTCAACTCCCCATAACGCTTGCCATTCCCTCTATAAATCCCCCATAACGC
>JAJAGP010000325.1:451265-473765 GCA_025084515.1 Ancistrus triradiatus
TTAATCAGTGGTTTGATAATGGCAGACTTAAAGGATTTGGGCACATAACCAAAGGCAAGGGATGAATTTAAAATAACTAACACTGGCTCTATAATACTAGGTATTACTTGTTTGAGTAAACGTGTAGAAATTGGATCTAATAAACATGTTGATGACTTAGACAAGCTGATCAGTGCGGATAGTTCAGTATTAGTAATTGGGGTAAAAGATTCTAATCTTGATTTACAGCTCATTAAACAGATGTCTTCACTAGTGCTACATCTGGAAGGTGGCTGAATAGTTTGGTGATGTGATGCGCATTGAGTTTTATGCCTAATGTTTTCTATCTTATCATTAAAGAAAGTCATGAAATCATTACTGTTAAAATTACACAGAACGAGAGAATCACTTTCTGTGGGGATTTTTATTAATTTGGAGACTGTATTAAAGAGAAACCTTGGAATATTCTTATTTTTCTCTATTTTCTCTTCTCTTCAATTGAAGAGAAGTATGCAGCATTAGCTTTAGTGAGGGCATGCTTATACTCTGCCATGCTGTCCCTCCAAGCAATCTTAAACACCTCCAATTTACTATGTCTCCATTTGCGCTCTAGATGCCGTGTTTTTTGCTTTAAGGTACGGGTGTGGTCATTATACCATGGTGCTAGCCTTTTTTCCCTAATGCGTTTGACCCTAGCAGGGGCAGTCGTATCCAGGGTTGAGCGAAGCACACATTCTAATTGGTCATTTACACACTCAAGATGGTTGATCTCCGTAGGTGTATTAAATTTCAAGTCTGGTAGGTTTTTAATAAACGCAGCTGGAGTAGCAGATGTGATAGTGCGCTTGGTGTGATAACGAGGTAGAAGGATTTCATTTATTAGAGATAGCTGAAATACTAAAAGATAGTGATGTGAAATCGAATCACTTTGCGGGAAAACATCAGTGTTGTCTATATTGATACCAAATGTTAATATTAGATCTAAAGTATGATTACAGCGGTGGGTTGGTCCCATCACATTCTGAGTGATACCCATGGATTCTAAGATGGACTCGAAAGCAATTCTAAGTGGATCCTGCTCATTGCCAAAGTGAATATTGAAATCACCTACAATTAAAGCCTTATCTGTTGACAGTAGTAAGCAGGAAAGAAAGTTAGCAAATTCCTGAAGAATTGGGACCAGGAGGGCGGTAAATAGTGATAAGCTGAAAAGAGTGTGGTTTTGACTTCCACAACGATGGATCAGTCACATTAAGAATCAGTATTTCAAAAGAATTAGCCTTGTAATGGGATATAGTTGTAACACTTAGCCAAAGTGTCAAAATTGTGGCTATGCCTTCCCCCCCGACCATTAGGACAAGGGCGATTAGCATGACTGTATCCAGAAGATGTGGCTTCATTTAAGGCTAAATATTCATCAGGTCTAATCCAAGTCTCAGTGAGCGTGTAAGCGTTTATCAGTGATTATTTCATTTACAATTACTGCTTTGTTTGTAAGTGATCTAATGTTAAGTAATCCTAGCTTTAGTCTAATGTTGTTATTTCTTTGTGAGCTATCTGTGTTTATACTAATGAGGTTATTAAAACAGACTTTTTGAAAGCATTTACGTTTAGGACAAATGCGGGTAACAGACACAGTTTCAATAATGTGGGTTCTGGGTGACGGTGCATGACTACCAGCAGACAGTTGGTTAAGCCGGTCTGTCTGCTGCCTGACCCCTGCTCTGGACAGTCAGCCCCATGTTGCAGGAGATGAGAGCAGCACCCTCCCGAGTGGGATGGACAACGTCCCATCCTAAAAGGCCAGGCTTACCCTCAAAGGCTGTCCAGTTGTCTATATAACCCACGTTGTTTTCAGAGCACCACTTGGACAGCCAGCAGTTCAGCGACCATAACCTGCTGTAGGCTTGGTCACCTTGCCGCATTGGGATGGGGCCAGAGCACACTACAGCATCGGACATCGCCTTCGCTACGCTAACCACCTCTACAAAATTAGCCTTGGTAACCTCTGACTGACGAAGGTGTATATCATTAGCCCTACATGAATAAACTATCCTAAGGAGAATCTGCGCCTCTCGAGTTCACTAAGACTCGTTACAATGTCTGGCAACTCTGGCTCCGGGGATACAGATCACTCTAGCTGCTGGTGTCCCTAAAGGGGTAGCAAGTTTCACGTGTCATTAAAATAGAGTCACCTATGACCAGAGCTCTTTCAACAGGCTGCTCAGTGGTGTGTATCACTGAGGAGGGCAAACCTGTATTTGGACAGACGTGAAACAGGTAAGAGTGGTGCTCTCGTGGTGACTAGCCTTACGACTACGTCGCCGAAAACCGTCACCCAGCCCGATTTTGCCCTGCTGCGAGGGCTCGGCTGGGGCTGGGGATCTAATTTTCACCTGTGGCATCCAGATCTTAGCTAAGCTATTCTTTGAAGGATGGATCTGATTAGCCTTCTCTAATGTCTGGGCAGTGCAGTGGACCCCCCTCTAAAACTACAATCTTCCTCCGTCAGACTAGCTACAAGGCCTACACCTATCACAACGTTAAAATTTACACTAATGACGGAGGAAGAATAGCTAAACATGCCACACTCGGCACAGGGAACAAGCGCAGCAAAGAAGCCATGTTAGTACAATTAATGAATTAAAGGTACTTAGCTTCGGGTGGTGTTGTGGGGTGCCGGGTGAAAATCTGGTTCAGCTGCAGCCGATGGTCCAATGTAATGCTCGATTAAAGCGTTAATACAAGTTAATACAAAACGTCACAAAAAACTAAGTCTCAGAAAGAAGGTGGGAAAAGACTGTAAAAAAGTTATAAAAACACACACTACTTCAAAAGAAGACGCAACTCTGGTAATTAGCTAATGGCTACAAACACAAGTCGGTATACCTGTAAAGTTACTAAATAACGATTAGCGGCAAAAAAATATAATCCGCCGGTACGATAAGGAAATGATTAAGATGTTGTAAAAACCTACTATATATACGATTATATACGATACAGATGCGATCGGGAATTAAAATAGTTCAAAGGTAATAAACTGCTAACAGCTACAAAACAGCGTGCGTCCTGTGTGCAATCGGGGAGAACGAGTCTGGGTTGCCAGATCCTCGCAAGCCTCGCGTCAGTGGTCAGCGTTCTCTCAGCGTTCTCTCAGTACCAGTCTTGGGTGGCAGTGGAATGGTTTTGGCATTATGGGTAATTTTTAAGAAACAGATAACCAAAATCAGCCTATATGACGTGTGTATTTGGTCGCAAACAGGTCACACAAGTTTAAATTGGATTTATGAATAAATGGTACAGTGAAATCTGGCCAAACTTGGGACTGCTGATAGCTAAGGGGTACCAGTCTTGGATGGCAGTGGAATGGTTTTGGCATTATGGGTAGTTTTTGAGAAACATATAACCAAAATATGTTTTTTATACAAATAGTGCAAGTTTAACTTGGATTTTTTTTTTAATGTTACAGTGAAATTTGTCCAAACTTGCACTGGTGATAGCTAAGGGGTACCAGTCTTGGGTGGAAGTGGAATGGTTTTGGCATTATGGGTAGTTTTAAATATATAATCGTTTTATTCTAATAATAATTATTCTAATAATGCAAGTAAACCTATTCAATTATGAAAATATATTTTGTAATAAAATATATGCTTGTACTTACTATGTGACTTTTTATTTCTATTTGTTCACGCTGACACACAGCCCTAATAAGGCTTATAATAAATGTACTGATGATGTACTATTTTTCGGCATCTCGTGCTTATGCAGGCAGCTGCACAGCGCGCACAAAACGAAAGCAAAGAACGGCATAAACGTATGTGATTACCCGATCATATGTAGAACCATGAAGTGTGCTGTGCGAGCGAGCATGGTGATTACGAAAACATGACGAAAGCACCGGCGCGTTTCTGTATGAACGTAGTGAGTGCGGGCCAGAGCGCGTTTGTCCCCCCTCCCCATTCGCGCTCTGGCCTGGTTCAAGGCAACACTGCTCAGTCGGAGTACACCCTTACAGGAAACCTTTGACCTCTGTCATTGCCAACAAAGGTTATGTTACAAAGTTTTGAGTTGAACTTTTGTTATTAACCAAATACTTATTTTCCACCATAATTTACAATTAAATTCTGTAAAAATCCTACAAGGTGATTGCCTGGATGTTTTTTTTTTGTCATTTTGTCCCTCATAGTTGAAGCGTACCTATGATGAAAATTACAGACCTCTCTCATCTTTCTAAGTAGGAGAACTTGCACAATCAGGGTGTACTCACACTAGGCACGGTTGCCTGAACCGGCCAAGAGCGCGAAAGGGGAGGGGGGACAAACGCGCTGTGGCCTGCACTAACACCAGCCACACACAGAAACGCGCTACTGCGCGCTTTTGTCATGCTTTCGTCATCACCATACGTGTTCAAACCATCGTTCCTCCCTATCAAGGATCTGCACGTCTTCATCCTTGAAAGAGTGACCACTGGCCTGTAGGTGGGTGTAAACGGCAGAGTCCTGACCTGATGAGGTAGCTCTTCTATGTTGTGCCATCCGTTTCGCCAGTGGCTGTTTGGTTTCTCCGATGTACAATTCCTGGCAATCCTCCTGGCACTTAACAGCGTACACTACATTACTCAGTTTGTGCTGGGGGACCCGATCCTTGGGGTAGACCAGTTTCTGGCGTAGCGTGTTTTGGGGTTTGAAAGCCACTGAGACGTGGTGTTTGGCAAATATGCGTCTCAATTGTTCCGATGTTCCTGCCACATATGGAATCACCACTGGTTTACGCTTAGACTGCGGTTGTTGTTCTCCTCTCGTCGATCTGCTGGAGCACTGTTTGGGAAGTCTTTACCGGCTTTGACAAAGGCCCAGTTCGATAACCACATTTGCCCGGGCTGCTTAATGTGTGATTTCTCTCCAGCCTTGGCCACTGTGTCAGTGGGGACGCTGTCTGCTCGGTGGTACAGTGTCCTGATGACTCCTAGTTTGTGCTCCAGTGGATGATGAGAGTCAACCCTTAAGTACTGATCCGTATGTGTAGGCTTACGGTAAACATCGACTATCAATAGTCCCCCATCTCCAATCACAACCTCACAATCCAAGAAGGCTAACCTGCCGTTTTTCACATCCTCCCTGGTGAACGTAATGTGTTTGTCCACTGAGTTGATGTGGTCGGTGAAATGTGGTACTTCCTGAGATTTCATTTTCACCCAGGTGTCATCCACATATCTGAACCAATGGCTGGGTGGTGTTCCTGAATAGGATATTAGTGCCTTCTTTTCGACTTCTTCCATATACAGGTTGGCCACGATAGGTGAAACTGGGGAGCCCATGGCGCACCCAATTTTTCTGCCTATAGTACTGCTCTCTGTATGTGAAATAGGTGGATTGAAGACACAGCTCCAGAAGCAAACACACCTGGTCCGAGTTAAGGGTGGTCCTATTGCTGAGAGTGGGGTCATCCTGTAGTTTCACTCGGACTACCTCTACTGCCTCAGCAACTGGAACGCACGCGAAGAGATATGTGACATCAAACGAGACAATTGTTTCATCCGTCTCCATAATGTCGTCCCTCACCTTATCCATGAAATCCATGGTGTTCTGGATGTGATGATCCGTGCTGCCTACCAACGGGTTGAGGATCGATGCCAGAAACTTGGCGATGTTGTAGGTCACTGAGTTGATCATACCCACAATGGGCCGCAATGGCACATCCTGTTTATGTATCTTAGGTAAACCATACAGACTAGGTGTAGCCTCCCCTGGGTATAATCTGTGGTACAGAGGCCGGTCAATATCTTTGTCCTGTTCTAAAAGCTTCAGACAATCTATCACCTTCTTCTTGTACCCACTACCAGGATCTCGTTTCAGGGGCTCATAAGTGTTAGTGTCTCTAAGGAGAGTCATAACTTTCTCATGATAGTCTGTCTGGTTTAATAAAACAGTGCACCTGCCTCTGTCCGCTGGAAGGATGATGATGTCATTATCCTTACTGAGAGTCGTGAGTGCATTCCTTTCCTCTCTGCTGAATGGCTTTGCATTGCTAAGGCAGGCTGAAACTTTCATTCGCAGTTGTTCTACTTCTATGTCCGTGATGTTGTTGTTGTGGATTGCTGTTTCCGTGGCTGTAATCAGTTCCACTAGTGGCATTTGCCTCGGTGTCACAGCAAAATTCAGCTCCTTAGCCAAGAAGTCTTTCTCCGCCTGGGTGAGTTGTCTGTCAGACAAGTTCTTCACCCACTTGTCCACATCCACAGGTTGTGTCTGTTCTCCGTCTCTCTTTCAGCCTTTGAGAGTATCATCCATCCGCCGGTGTCTCTGGCGTGCAGAAAGAAGATGGAACTTCTTCTGCTGCCTAGTTTTAGACTTTTCATGTTGTGCTAGCCGAGCCTTTTCTGTGAAGTTGATCACACGTTGAAGGATGGTCTCGTCTAGACAAGATGCAAGTCTCTGTCGGATGTGTTCCTCTCTGACTTTCAAAGCATCAATGGTAAAGTTGGTTTGCCTCACTCGTTCATTCAGCAGCTGGTTCTGTGCCTTCTGGAGGATCTTGTTTGCCCGGTGGCCCTTTACTGAAGATTTCATTTGCAGACTCTTAGGAGTGATCCCATTCTGTCTGCATCTGAGGTTGAATCTCCCTCGTGGCTGACTAAATACTTTTTTGACCCCCTGTAGTGCAAAATGTATCACAATATAATATGTATATTAATATGTAAAAAAGTATGTATATACACAGACATCTACAATATATTGCACTGAAGCTCCTAAGTATGGAGTAATTGACAATAGTGAATCGCACGGAAAAAAAAAACAAGTGAACTGGAGCAGCATTTTATATCATGTTCAACAATCTTATGGCATGTGGAAAGAAGCTGTTTGAGATTCTGGCTGTTCTGTATCGAAGACTACGATACCTCTTTCCAGAGGCCAGCAGTGAGAACAGTCCATGATGGGGGTGAGAGGGGTCTCTGTGTATCTTTTTGAGCTCTGGACAGACGGCGACTTTTCACAATGTGCTGTATGGGAGGTAATGAAGTCCCAATAATTTTCTCTGCTGTCTTTACCACCCTTTGCAAGGACTTCCAGTCAGGAGCACTGCAGGCTCCTGCCCAGACAGAGATGCAAATGGTCAGTATGCTTTCTACAGTGCCTCCCTAGAAGGTGGTGAGAATCGGAGGGGGTGGTGTGCTCTTCTCATGCGTCTCAGGAAGTGCATGCGCTGCTGAGCTCTTTTGACCAGAGCTTCAGTGTGTGTGTACCTAGTCAAAGTGTCTGTTATCTGTACCCCCAGGAACTTGGTTTTGCTAACTATCTCCACTGCTGTGTCCTTGATGAGGAGTGCTGTATGGATGGGTTGGCTGCTTCACCTCATCTCTATAGTCTAGATTGGTGTCATCCTGGATTAGGCCCACAACCGTTGTGTCGTCTTTGTGCAAACTTCACAATGTGGTTGGTAGAGGTGGGCAATACCGGGAATTTTGGTAAATGCAAGGCCAGTATCGCCGATATCGATACCGATACTGTTACCGATACTTTTTTATATTCAAGTCTCATAGATCCAAAGGATCCAAAAGACCTAGGATAGAATTTCGCCAAACATTGTACATGACAACAAAATACTTTATTATCACAATCAACATTTTTGTTTAGAAACAATGGAACAGTAACAAAATAAAGTTTGCCTTAACATTAGGAAAATAAATTTTTTTTGAGGTAGAAAAGGAGAAATCACAATACAAAAATAAAATAAAAATTCTCCCCTCACTAGACGTCTTTTCTAGTTCTTTCTTTCTTTGTTTCTTTTTTCAAATAGAATTGTTCCTAGGAAAACAATAACAAATAAGGAATTTTCTTCCTTTCAGTGCAATTCTGTTCTTTCTTTAATAAACAGAGTGTAAAAAATATCACTCAACTAGGGCTGCAACAACGAATCAATAAAATCGATAATAATCGATTATTAAAAGCGTCGACAACGAATTTCATTATCGATTCGTTGTGTTGCATGATTTATGTGTACCCCGCCTTATCATATCCGCTTACGTTACTTGCGGCACTTCCGGTCAGCGCTGGAAAAACAACACGAGCGATTGAACGGAGCGAGGCGGAGCTGGCGCGGACGTGGAATCTTCAAAATAAGTTAGTGTTAAGGCTATGTCCACATGTACACGGGTATTTTCTAAAAATTCGTTTTCAAATTCGTTTATAAAAAACATTCCGTCCACACAAGCACTGTTTAAACAAAAAACTTCGTCCACATGAAAACGCAAAAACGCGCGAAGTCGCTGTCAAGAGCAATGCCAAACCAGCAGTCCTATATGCCGGCGAAGCAGCTCACTCAACGACAACAGCGATGTCCTATGCATACAAACATTTTCTCGCCATTCTTCTTCAACAACCACTTTGTTTTGAAAGCTATCCCACCAACGAGAGGTCTCATCAAAAACCGGCGACGCTGGGGGCAGGAACTGCTTCGTGGGTGTGATGGATATAGTAGTGACCTCCGTAGCACTTTCTGACGCCTCTGTTCTTCAAATGTAATGAAAAAGTAATAATTGTAAATTGATTTGTAGATTTGTAACAAGTTCGGTCATCTGTGTTACAGCTGGCACTATTTTGGCTACGTCCGCTATTGCACAAAATCGCCTCATGTAAACAAAGGAGATAACGGCGCACAAATGACGTTACAAGCAAGAAACTCCGTTTTCCCCAGTCCACACGACAACACTGAAAACGGAGTTTCTGAAAATCTTCACCCTGGAAGGAGTTTTGCAAAAAAAAGTCCGTTTTCGTGTGGACGAACGGTCAAAACGCATAGAAAAATCTACGGTTTTAAAAAATACCCGTGTTCGTGTGGACAGGGCCATAGTCTCTAAAAAGAGAGCCAGCTTTAGCCTGGAGCATGCTGACATGATAACATTTTTGGATTGCAAAGTTCCTAAAGAAAGGGAGTGAATGAGTATCTAGTGTTTGCATCAGAGATGCACTTATTTTTCTTTATTATTTAATTTGTTATTTTAATGTATTAATGAATTGTATTTATTATTATTCATTTATAGTAAGCACTTATTTGCTCTGTTATTTAATGTTTTATTTCTGAATAAAGACATGGAAAGTTTTTTTTTTTTAATCCGATTAATCAATTAATCGAAAAAATAATCGACCGATTAATCGATTATTAAAATAATCGTTAGTTGCAGCCCTACACTCAACACAACTTAAAATCTCCTGAGGTAGAGGGCTGACAAACCACAATACAACAAAATTAACAAAACACAACAATTACTGTAAACAGTTTCAAACTTGTTCTGTTTTTCAAGTCGAACAATATAATAAAATAATACAAAAAATGGGGAATTTCTTCTCCTCAATGCACTTCTCTACGTTTTTTTCTTTAAAAAGTTGTGTAAAAAAATATAACTTAAAGCTAATTAAAACAATCTTCTGAGGTTAGAGAGCTCACAAACCACAATACGGAAAAATTAAGACACCACAACAAATATTGTAAACAGTTTCAAACCTGTTCCTTTTTTCAAGTCGAACAATACAAGAAAATAATACAAAGAATAAGGAATTTCTTCCCTTCAGTGCACTTCTGGCTTTAAACAAAATAAAAACAATAAGTAACGGAGGAGACCGTTGAGTGTGCGAGCCAGGCTGAGCCTACCTGCATGGCTGATTGGCTGGCGCCGCTGAGCCACGTGAAGGTGCAACAACAAAAGATGAGAGGGGGGAGGGCGCGCTGCTCCGTGCTGTGACACAGCGAGCGCTACTCTTAAAGACAGAAAGTGGACTTTGATGAATCCGCGTGCGCAGCAGTCAGTGCATGCGGGAGAGAAAAAAGCTTGAGTATCGATCTTTTTACACGAGTATTGTTCAATATCAATACCGCGTTAGTATCAATATTATCGATATTTGGATTGATCCGCCCACCTCTAGTGGTTGGTAGTGGGCCTGGCGCAGCAGTCATGGGTCAACAGGGTAATCAGCAGCGGGTTCAGGACGAATCCCTGAGGGGAGCCAGTGCTCAGAGAGATGGCTCTGGAGACATTGTTACCCACTCGCACAGACTGAGATCTGTTTGTTAAAAAAATCCAACAGCCAATTGCTCAAGTGAGTGCTGAAACCAAGGGACATCAGTTTGCTTATCAGATGTTGGGGGATGATTGTATTAACGCTGAGCTGAAGTCCAGAAAAAACATATTCTTTCCTTCCAGATGTTCTAAGCTCAGGTGCAGTGCAGAGGAGATAGCATCTTCTACAGAGCGATTTGGGCGGTAGGCAAACTGGTATGGGTCAAGTGTGGGAGGGAGTTTGGAGGTAATGTGATCTTTTACCAGCCTCTCGAAAGACTTCATCATGATAGGGGTGAGTGCTACAGGGCATTAATCATTAAGGGAGGAGATTGTGGGTTTCTTTTTTGCACCAGTATGATTGTAGCAGTCTTTAGAGATTATGGTACAACAGCTTGATTTAGCGAGGTGTTGAATATGTCTGCAAGAACCCCTGGCAGCTGATTGGCACATTCCTTCCATCAGGATTGGGGTTTTGTGCCTCGAACCTTCCGAAATAGTTGTTTATTTCGTTAAGGAAATTTATGTTGTTCTCACAGGGGGGAGGAGTAGCTTTATAATCTGTGATTGCCTGTATGCCTTGCCACATCCATCTTGTGTTCGAGGAGTCCTGAGAGAAATCTTTCACTTTTGGGCTGTGAGCACGCTTTGCAACCCTTATAGCACGGTTCAGGTTTGCTCTAACTATTCTAAGTGCCAATGCATCGCCGGATCTAAATCTCTCTGTTCATCCAGGGTTTCTCGTTGGCTCGTGTGAAGATGTTTTTGGTCACACTTATGTCCTCCATGCACTTCTGGATATATGCAGACACAGACTCAATGTATTCATCCACCCTTATATGATGATCCTCGGTGTCGGCTACCCTAAACATGTCCCAGTCTGTGCATTCAAAGCAATAATACAGTTTTTCCATGGCTCCTGCAGGCCAGACCCTCACGTGCCTTATGGTGGCTTGTTTCCTGATCAGCAGAGGCGTATATAGCAGCATTAGCATCACAGAGAGATGGTCTTAAGAGCCAAGGTGTTGGTGGGGTGTTGCTCTGTATGCCTCTTTGATGTTGCTGTAAGCCAGATCTATTGCTCATGGTTGCAAAATTCACATACTGATGTAAGTGAGGAAGCACAGTTTTCATATTGGCTTGATTAAAATCCCCTTCCACAATGAAAACTCCCTCTGAATGTGTAGATTGCAGGTCACTGATGGAATGGTAGAGAATGTTCAGGGCTTGCGTTGTGTTTGCGCTGGGGGGAATATACGTTGCTATGATGATAATGGCGATGAATTCCCTAGCCAGATTAAAAAGGTCTACATTTTACAGTCAGTAGCTCCACATCTGAAGAGCAGTGACTCGAGACTTTCACTGCACTGTTACACCAGTTGTTGTTGGTGATTATGCAAACACCGCCACCCCCGGGTTTTTCCAGTAAGAGCGCTGGTTCTGTCTGACCGGAATATTGTTGGCCCCTCCATGCTAACGCCGTCATCCAAAACTGATCATCCAACTGAGTCATGTTTCTGTGAAAATTATGGCACAGTAGTCTCTCACCTTCTGTTTTGTTTTTAAGTCCAGGCTCAGATAATCTGATTTGTTTTCTAAGGACTGTACGTTCGCGAGCAGGATAGAAGAAAGCGGCGGAATTCTTCATATTATCCTTTCGCTTAGCTGATAGCCCGGCCCAGCATCCACGCTTCTGCTTTTTGTCGCACGCCTTCGCCTCCTCCGCTGGTGGACACTGCTGATTTGAGGCTCCGCTGCTTCCCAAGCCGCTGGATGTAGCCGACGTAGCAGTCTGAGGCTGCTTTAGAAAGTTGAGAGTGATTGCCTCTACATGTCCACAAATACTCGATTCTCTTAAATCCAGTATCTCTTGATGATCGTTTTTTTTACCAATTTTGAATGTATATACTGCAGTTTCTCTGTAGAACTGTGCGAATTTTGTAACTTTTGGACCTTCAAATCTCCGATGCTATCACGAGCCATAGCAGCCGCAGCCGGACATGCGCTGCCATCTTTTATATTTTTACATAAGTTCATTTGTATTTTGTAGTATTGTAGTATTTCAAGTATTGTATTAGTTTGCACATTTAGATGTACGTTTGTAACCCAGGAATATAAAACAGTGGCATTTAAATCCATCAGTAAACAATATCAGCCTACAGTCCAGAGTTCTGGGTCTTTATTTACAATGTTTAACATTATTTATTTTAATAATAGACATTTTAAATAAAAAGTCCGACTGTATTAATATTCGTTTTAAATGCCACTGTTTTATATTACCACGCACCTTTCTCAGATGCTGGGTTACAAACGCAAATTAATACAGTTACAGCAATTGAAATAGTGACAAATGAGCTGAAAGAAATATAAAGGATAAATGTCTGAAATTTCAACATTAAATTAACTTAAAAAATGTACCTTTGCGCTGGTGTCTGGTATTCTTTGACAATCATTATTTGACAACTATTTCCCATGCCTTTTATAGCTGCTATAAAGTGGGGTGTTTTATTTCCTACCTCACTATTCAAACCAACAGCCCACTATAATTATTGGAGATCACAAAAAATGTATAGCTCACACTCCAGATGGTTTTTACCTGTACACTCACCTCCAGTATTTTGTGACTGAGTTAATAGGTGTTTAATTCAAATTGTCCTTAACACTACAAGAAACCATTCTGAAACTGTACAGAACATACAAGTTTGTATGCATGACAAATGAGCCGACGCTCATTAGAGGTAACCTATAGATAACAGAAAAGCAGGAGGACCAAACTGACAGTAGCATGCATCACTGTTATGCTGATATTAAGGGCAGGTGGGTTTGGAATATACAGGAACTAGGTAGGGATTTCCCCAAAGGAATAAAGCTCCTGTTATTAAAATATTCACTGGCTGATCCATTATCCAGAAAAAGGTACGATCGGATAATCTGGTCCAATGCTATATAATTTCTTTGTCAAGTCAGATTTATTTATTTATATAGCACTTTTTACAATGGAGCATTGTCTCAAAGCAACTTTACAAGTTTAGATTATCTCCTAATAACTACGTCCAATCCCAAATTGAGCAAGCCTAGGGCAACAGTGGCAAGGAAAAACTCCTCCCTAGTTTCTAGGAAGAAACCTTGGGAGGACCAAGACCTCAAAAGGGACCCAACCTCCTTGGGTGGCGGCGTAGATGATAAATCTAAGGCGAAACTAAAGTCACATGGAGTCAAGTTAAAATTAAATGTGAAGTATGCACATCGACATTAATGGCCTGGTAGATGGGGCTGGAGCTGATGACGGAAGCAGCTCGAGTGAGCTCCAGCAGATGAACATCATGTGTGGGGCTGGAACTGCCGGAACACAGCTCGGAGAGAAAACAAGAAAATGTAATTATTATTGAATTAAGAGGCGCAGTGTCTATTAACAATCACTGATGCCATGTCATCACTGATGCCAAGTGTAGCATGAGAACCCCCGGCAGCATTAGCTATAGCCGCATACTAAAAGAAGAGAACTGGTCGAAACACAGCCAAGAGAATCACATGAGACATGGCAACCCAACGTCCTCTGATCCACATAAGACCCTCTTTGACTAAACCCCCAGCTCTCCCTTAGTCTAAGGCAAGGATGCTGAGTCAGGATCACGGGGACCGAAGCCCAGTTCAGCGACCGCCATTCGACCTCCCTCCCGCTACGACAGGCAGGCAGGCCAGACATAGCTCAGACTCCGGCCCCATTGCCCAACCATGCATCCTGGTCTAAATCTAGTCAAAGCCTGTGTAAATAGTAATGTCTTTAGCCCTAACTTAAACTTTTGGAGTGTCCTGAATCTCGAACGAAAGTGGGAAGTTTATTCCACAAAAAATCCATAGTTTGGGGGGCCATGTATGATAAAGCTTTTCCCCCGCTATGACTTTTTTAATTCTAAGGAACTAAAAGAAGTCCTGCAACCCTGTGCGATGACGAAGTAGACGAGTTGAGTGGTAAAACTCTATGAGTTCACTCATAAGTGGGGCCAGGCCATGTAGATCTTTTTATCAGTTATAAGAAGTATTTTTGTAATCAATGCGGAATTTGACTGGGTAACCAGTGCAGGGATGATCGAACAGAGTGATATGGATCAAATTTTGCAGTTCGAGTTGGCCTGGGCGCTGCAATTCTGAACTAAACTGAAGTTTATTTAGAACTTTACAGAGCAATCCAGTAAGTAAGGCGTTACAGTATCCAACCTGAATTATAACGCCATGAACAAGTTTTCTGCATCAATTAAAAGAGAGGATATTTCCTAAGTTTAGCATATTAACGTCATTGGGAAAGATCAATCAGTGATGCTGCTAATGTGTGCATCCAAGGAGAGATCTGAATCAAATGTGACCCCTAAGTTTTTTACAGACGGACTGGGCAATACTGGACAGCCATCTAGATTTAGGATAGATGTAGCTAACCTGTCTCTCACAGCCTTGGGTCCCACTAATAGAACCTCAGTTTTATCGGAGTTAAGTAAGAGAAAATTAAATAACATCCAATCTTTTATTTCCTTTACACAGTCCTCAATTTTGCTTATTGTAAGGATGTCATTTGGTTTGGCTGATATGTACAGCTATGTATCATCTGCATAGCAGTGGAAACTAATGCCATGTTTACAAATAACTGAGCCTAGTGTCAGCATGTATAGAGAGAATAAAAGCGGGCCAAGCACTGACTCCTGAGACACGCCATACTTCACTTTTGAGAGCTTAGACCTTAGATTATTTATATGAACAAACTGGTACCGGTCGGTTAAGTAGGATTTAAACCAAGAAAGTGCTGATCCCTTAATACCTACAGTATTTTCTAGTCTGTTTAGTAAAACATCATGATCTATAGTGTCAAATGCTGCACTTAAATCTAACAGAACATGAAAAGAAACACATCCCTTATCTGAGGACATTAACAAGTCATTTAGTACCCTAATTAATGCTGTTTCAGTACTATGATGGGGCCTGAAGCCAGACTGAAATGTTTCATAAATTTCATTTCTTTGAAGGTAACTGCAGAGCTGCTGATAGATGGCTTTTTCTACGATTTTGGACAGAAACCGTAGATTTGAAATTGGTCTATAATTAGATATCACACAAGGGTCAAGATTGGCTTTTTTAATCAGTGGTTTGATAACGGCAGACTTAAAGATTTGGGCACATAACCTAAGGTAAGGGATGAATTTTAAATAGCTAACACTG
The DNA here is from genome assembly GCA_025084515.1 of Ancistrus triradiatus. Lineage (NCBI taxonomy): Eukaryota > Metazoa > Chordata > Actinopteri > Siluriformes > Loricariidae > Ancistrus > Ancistrus triradiatus. Next base: position 466,507 of record JAJAGP010000325.1, read on the forward strand.
GCTCTATAACACTAGGTAATACTTGTTTGAGTAGACGTGTAGGAATTGGATCTAATAAACATGTTGATGACTTAGACGAGCTGATCAGTGCGGATAGTTCAGTATTAGTAATTGGGTTAAAAGATTCTAGTCTTGATTTACAACTCATTAAACAGATGTCTTCAATAGTGCTGCATCTGGAAGGTGGCTGAACAGTTTGGTGATGTGATGAGCATTGAGTTTTATGCCTAATGTTTTCTATTTTATCATCAAAGAAAGTCATGAAATCATTACTGTTAAAATTACACAGAATGGGAGAGTCACTTTCTGTGGGTTTTTTTGTTAATTTGGAGACTGTATTAAAGAGAAATCTTGGATTATTCTTATTTTTCTCTATGACTGAAGAGAAGTATGCAGCTTTAGCTTTAGTGAGGGCATGCTTATACTCTGCCATGCTGTCCCTCCAAGCAATCTTAAACACCTCCAATTTACTATGTCTCCACTTGCGCTCTAAATGCCGTGTTCTTTGCTTTAAGGTACGGTGTGGTCATGATACCATGGTGCTAGCCTTTTTTCCCCTAATACGTTTGACCCTAGCAGGGCAGTCCCGTGTCCAGGGTTGATTGAACACACATTCTATTGGGTCATTTTAACACACCCAAGATGGAGGATCTCTGTAGGTGTATTAAATTTCAGTCTGTAGGTTTTTAATAAACGCAGCTGGAGTAGCAATGTGATAGTGGTGCTCTAAATGGACTCGAAAGCAATTTAAAGTGGATCCTGCTCCATTGTCAAGTGAATATTGAAAAATCACTTACAATTAAAAAGCCTATCTGTTGGACATAGTAAGCGAAAGAAAGTTAGAAAATTCTGAAGAAATTCTGAATAGGGACCAGGAGGGCGGTAAATAGTGATAAGCTGAAAAGAGTGTGGTTTTGACTTCCATAATGATGGATCAGTCACATTAAGAATCAGTATTTCAAAAGAATTAGCCTTGTATTGGGATTTAGCTGTAACACCTAACTCTTTGTCAAAAAAATGTAGCTATGCCTCCCCCCTGACCATTAGGACAAGGGCGACTAGCATGACTGTATCAAGGAGGGGAAGCTTCATTTAAGGCTAAATATTCATCAGGTCTAATCCAAGTCTCAGTGAGACAGAGAGCGTGTAAGCGTTTATCAGTGATCATTTCATTTACAATCACTGCTTTGTTTGTAAGTGATCTAATGTTAAGTAATCCTAGCTTTAGTCTAATGTTGTTATTTCTTTGGCAGCTATCTGTGTTTATACAAATGAGGTTATTAAAACAGACTTTTTGAGAGTGTTTACGTTTAGGGCAGATGCGGGTAACAGACACAGTTTCAATAATGTGGGTTCTGGTTGACAGTGCATGGCTACCAGCAGAGAGTTGGTTAAGCCGGTCTGTCTGCTGCCTGACCCCTGCTCTGGATAGTCAGCCCCTAACCAATTGGGCCATAAGACTATGGGCAATGTTGCAGGAGATGAGAGCAGCACCCTCCAGAGTGGGATGCACACCATCCCATCCTAAAAGGCCAGGCTTACCTTTAAAGGCTATCCAGTTGTCTATATAGCCCACGTTGTTTTCAGAGCACCAGTTGGACAGCCAGCAGTTCAGCGACCATAACCTGCTGTAGGCTTGGTCACCTCGCCTCATTGGGATGGGGCCAGAGCAGACTACAGCATCGGACATTGCCTTCGCCACGCTAACCACCTCTACAAAATTAGCCTTAGTAACCTCTGACTGACGAAGGCGTATATCATTAGCCCCTACATGAATAACTATCCTAGAGAATCTGCGGCTCTCGAGTTCACTAAGACTCGTTACAATGTCCTGCACTCTGGCTCCGGGGATACAGAGAACTCTAGCTGCTGGTGTCCCTAAAGGGGTAAGCCAGTTTCCACTGTGTCAATAAATAGATCACCTATGACCATAGCTCTTTCCACAGGCTGCGCAGTGGGTGTGTTTCACTGAGGAGGGCAAACCTGTTGGACACGTGAACAGGTAAAGAGTGGTGCTCTCGTGGACAAGCATTACGACTACGTCGCCGAACCGTCACCCACTTGCCCTGCTGCGAGGACTCTGCCGGGGCTGGGGCTCTAACTTCACCTGTGGCATCCAGATCTGCTAATCTAGGAGCTGAGCTAGCCTTCTCTAATGTCTGGATGCGCGCCTCTAAAACTACAATCTTCTCCGTCAGACTGGCTACAAGCCTACACCTATCACAAGTAAAATTTACACTAATGGAAGAATAGCTAAACATGCCACACTCGGCACAGGGAACAAGCACAGCAGAAGCCATGTTAGTACAATTAATTAAAGGTACTTAGCTTAGGGTGGAGTTGTGGGGTGCCGAGTGAAGATCTGGTTCAGCTGCAGCCGATGGTCCAATGCAATACTCGATTAAAGCGTTAATACAAGTTAATACAAAACGTCACAAAAAACTAAATCTCAGAAAGAAGGTGGGAAAACACTGTAAAAAAAGTTATAAAAACACACACTACTGCAAAAGAAGACGCAACTCTGGTAATTAGCTAATGGCTACAAACACAAGCCGGTTTACCTGTAAAGTTACTAAATAACGATTAGCGGCAAAAAAATATAATCCGCCGGTACAAGAATAAAATAATTAAGATGTTGTAAAAACCTACTATATATACACGATTATATATGATACAGATGCGATCGGGAATTAAAATAGTTCAAAGGTAATAAGCTGCTAACAGCTACGAAACGGTGTGCGTCCTGTGTGTAACTGCGGAGAATCAGTATGGGTTGCCAGATTCTCGCAATCCTCGCGTCAGTTCTCTCAGCGTTCTCTCTTTGCTGGCATTTGTGTGTGTTGTATTGCAAATTGTATAGACTCTGTACAGTATGGTTTGGACAACTTTCATATATCCATCAAGGCTATACCTTACTCATCATACATTGCATTAGAATGACAAAAAAATAAAATAAATCCCAAAATGTAGACCATTCAGGCAGGACAATTTGTCATACCCTATTAAAATTCTTGCCTTTGCTCAAATTGTACCATGAAAAATAGTCTTCTCCCCATCTGAATTTATATATTACACAATCAAGGTAAAACCACTTTAAAATTAATAAATTATGATTTTAGTAAAATACATGGTTTGGATATGTAATTGGCCCTTTAGAGTAACCAAATTGCTCAGGTACAACCAATCACCTACCAAATCACACATTAGGCTAGGGCCCACACATCAATTGCAATCATTTTAATTACTTCAGAAAAAAACAGCAGCTCCTCTGATTCCACTAGTAGTGCATGGTAACAAATTCACTATGGTTGAAAAGTTCTACATAAAAAATATAGTAACACACAAGTTTGAAGGCTACAAGATTTGAGTGGCTTTAACTATCCTTGTGAGTACTATTCAACATGATCCAACAAGTGGAAAGTGTATGGCATGACCAGTAAGTGAAACGAAAAACACTGACATGCATTTCACTAATTACAGTGGGGCAAAAATGTATTTAGTCAGCTACTGATTGTGCAAGTTCTCCTACTGAGAAAGATGAGACAGGGCTGTAATTTTCATCATAGGTACACTTCAACCATGAGAGACAAAATGAAAAAAAAATCCAGAAAATCACATTGTAGGATTTTTAAAGAATTTAACTGTAAATTACAGTGGAAAATAAGTATTTGGTCAATAACAAAAGTTCAACTCAATACTTTGTAACATAGCCTTTGTTGGCAATGACAGAGGTCAAACATTTCCTGTAAGTATTCACCAGGTTTACACACACTGTAGCTGGTATTTTGGCACATTCCTCCATGCAGATCTCCTCTAGAGCAATGATGTTTTGGGATAGCCGCTGGGCAACACGGACTTTCAACTCCGTCCACAAATTTTCTATTGGCTTGAGGTCTGGAGACTTGCTAGGCCACTCCAGCACCTTGAAACGCTTTTTACGAAGCCACTCCTTTGTTGCCTGAGCGGTGTGTTTGGGATCATTGTCATGCTGAAAGACCCAGCCACATTCTGTCTTCAATGCTCTCACTGAAGGAAGGAGATTTTGTCTTAAAATCTCACGATACATGGCTTAACTCAGAATCTGTCATCCTGTCCCCTTTGCAGAAAAACAGCCCCAAATCATGAGGTTTCCACCCGCATGCTTCACAGTAGGTATGTTCTTGGGATGCAACTCAGCATTCTCCTCCCTCCAAACATGACAAGTTGAGTTTTTACCAAAAAGTTCAATTTTGGTTTCACCTGACCACATGATATTCTCCCAATCCTCTTCTGGATTACCCATATGCTCTCTGGAAAACTTCAGACGGGCCTGTACATGTATTGGCTTAAGTAGTGGAACACGCTTGGCACTGCAGAATCAGAGTTCCTCTTGGCATAGTGCGTTACTGATGGTAGCCTTTATTACTTTGGTTGCAGCTCTCTGCAGGTCATTCATCAGGTCCCTCCGTGTAGTTCTGGGATTTTTGCTCACTGCTCTCATGATCATTTTGACCCCATGGGACAAGATCTTGCCAGGGGCCCCCAGACCAAGAAATCATCAATGGTCTTGTATGTCTTCCATTTTCATTCAATTGCTCCCACAGTTAATTTCTTCACACCAACCTGCTTGCTTAATGTAGATTCACTCTTTCCAGCCTGGTGTCCTTCAACAGCTCTTTGGTCTTCATTATGATTGAGTTTGGAGTCTGACCGTTTGAGGTGGTGGAGAGGGGTCTTTTATACAAATACCGAGGTCAAACCGGTGCCATTAATACAGGTAACTAGTGGAGGACAGAAAAGCTTCTTAATGAAGAAGTTACAGGTCTGTGCCAGACATCCTACTTGTTTGTGGGTGACCAAATACTTACTTTCCACCATGATTTACAATTCAATTCTTTAAAAATCCTACAACATGATTTCCTAGATTTTTTCCCCTGATTTACTCCCTCTCAGTTGGTGTACCTATGATGAAAGTTACAGACCTCAACTTTAAGTAGGAGAACTTGCACAATCAGTGGCTGACTACATACTTTTTTGCCCCATTGTATACACAAAGTTAAACTGTTAACGTCAGAACTAAAGTCGGTTATTCCATCAGCATATCCAAAAATATGTACTTGTGAGGTGAAAAACCAAAATCCAAACATTACACCCCTACTCAAAAGTGACTTACAAAAGGTGTTCATATCCAGAAAACCAAACAAATACATAACATCTGCAACTAGTAACTTTAACTAGCATTTAAAAATTGAAATCCACTCTGCAAATGTGGTACCCATCACTGTTTTGGTTTTTCGTCCTTCTATACACCTCAGAATATTAATTCTGTAGACATCCAAATAAATCTAATCAGCTAAACCTTCATGTAATCCATTCCTTAGCTTAGTGTAGATAAGTGCATAAGTTACCAAAGAGTACAGTAATTGTCTTAGTCAACCAAAAGATGAGTTTAAATAGCTGTTATAAATGAATATATCATGAAACGGACAGTACTCAGTATAATATTCAGTTTATTATCAATTCCTTAGAAAACCAATTTGTGAGGATACACCCCATTGGAAAGGAAAAATTGGGAACGCAGGTATCCTTTCAGCTGAGGAACTTTCTTGATGAGGGGCAACAGCTGAGTGTCCACAGTTTTCTGGTCATCCTTCCGCTGCTCAGTCAGCTGATATTTCTACGGGGAGGGGGCACAAAAGCCTTAGAGGAGAAACAAGCCTTTACCTAATCAAACAGTGCTAAGAAGAGATCACTTTAGCAGCCTTGGTTTGTGGAATCGAACTGTTAAGCTGTTGTTAAGCATATTTATTTTCAATAATGATGAATTATGACATGACAAATCCAGAACTTTGTCAGCTATAAAGCAAAAATGAAATAAGTACAATTTTTGTCAAATAGCTGCATAATGTTTTCTTCTGAAAGTACCATGTGTTCAAACCACTGATACAAATAATTCCACGTTTTCATATTACTATGCAGACAAAAGCAGTTCAAACACAAGCGAAAATAAATTAAGCGTGATAAAAAACAATGGAGATAAAACTTAAATTCAAACCAGTCATATTTAATATAATCCATGACTTGGACAGCCCCACAACATTTGGTACCTCTTTCTCAGTGTCAAAGATCTCTCCCTCCTGGTGTTTGGGCTTCCTGAGCTGCTTCTTTTTGAAATAAGCATCACTCAGGTTCCTGGGGACCTTCACACTGGAAATGTCCAATTTGGTTGAAGTGGCAATGCAGAACTTCTGGTGAGCTCGCCGCAGAGGAACCCTGTTCAGGGCTAAAGGACCTACAAAAGACCAGCATAAGAAGTCAGCATAAAGAACAGTCATTCTTAAGACCATACACAATATGTTAACTACAAACTAAAGACATACCAGTGACGAGTAGTAGGCCACTTGCTAGCTGCTTGAGAAAGACAACACGCTGAAAAGAGAATAATCACAGTAAAATGAGTCCATCAGCTTACAACACCCATTGTACAGTATTCCCTTGTGCCATGCATAACAGCACTCATCTCCACTCTCTCACCACACTGGTACCAAAATGGTTATATGGGCATTTGCCTGACAGGATTGCACCTGACATGCTCATGTAATACGTCCACGATACGTTCTGTACAATTGCGCGTTATGCGATTCAGAATCTGTCCGAACACAAAATGCATGCCCAATCCCTTAAACATTAAAGAATGAGAAACAGTCTTCTATAAAATGTATTTCCTGGATTTATTAGTTACAGCTCGTTGTTTTTTCAAGGTTTAACAGAACAACACCGACATCAACATGGTTCAATACATCAGAACATGCGCTGGGCCACTAGTACGCAAACTATAAAAAGTGGGATGTATGAATATATAGGAACCCAATAAGGATTTTGCAATAAGACAAAGGAAATAAGGCTGTATAGAAGTATCCATTTTTTAAACTACTTTCCAGAGGGAAAAACTTATGCAGAGAGATTAAGTATTCACTTCAAACACTGCAAAGTCTAACTACAACAATGCTGAAACATGATACCTTGCCACGATGGCGCCCTGTGAGCATGATTAGTACAGTTCCAGGTGTTATGGAAGAGCGCAGCTTCCTCCTGTGCTGGCTGAAAGGCTTGATGCCATGACTGCGCAGCTTCTTGGGCACATCCTCTGTAGGGTAGTAACGTGGCTGGGGAAGAGCAGAAAAAGACAGGCATACAGAAGTTAAGACAATCTACCCATTGTTTTAGCTCGAAGCACACTGATCAAAGTCTGTGCAAAGTCTACGTTTGTGAAAGTGAAC